>JAOWBL010000022.1:6789352-6805071 GCA_028564865.1 Zenarchopterus dispar | reverse complement strand
AGACACGTGGACCCCTGTGTAAAGTGTTTTTTACTTAACACGACACACAGAGAGAGCCAGTGCACGTGCTATAGTAAGTTAAATTCACACCGTCATAGATGAGATTTAAAAAAAAAACAAAAACAAAAAAACTCAACCCATAAACAGACTGGCTAAAGTCCAGCTGCCCATAGCTGACTGACTTTGTGTTTATTTCTAGATAATGAAGCGAGTCAAGTGCTCACTTTAATCCAGGTGTGAAGTTGGTGATTAGATGAGCCCACTTTTAATCTGATCACAAAGAAGCTGAATGTTAATATCCACGTGTATAGAGCGTGTTATGGTTCACCCAAATGGTTAAAAATATCTTCAAGAAATCAAGAAGCACATTCAGAATGACACTAAATATGAAAAAAAAAACAACAAAAAAACAGGTAGGTCACTTAACACCGGGTATTTTGTTCTCAGCTGTGACGCCCACCTGGGAGTCAGAAACTGGGTCTGAGCTCTGCAGGAACATCCAAACCCAACCAATCCCACTGCTGCAGGACTCCTTGGCTTGCTAGAGGTTTCTTTTATTTTTTTCATAGTAGCCTGCAAGGAGACATCAACTGCACTCCCATTTAGCATGCAAACCTAAACGCCAAGTTACAGCTGCAAATCCTCTTCAGAAAACTGATTCTTCTAAATTTAAAAAAAAAAAAAAAAAATCATTAGTACTATCACAATCATATGATCTATCTAACTCAGCGAGTCTTACGGCAAAAATGAGGAATCTGTTTTCTTTTATCATCCAGTTTGCATGTGTGTGACACTTGTCTTTGTTTTTCAGACTGCACCAAGGGGCTTCAAGTATATTTTTAGAGCATTTTGCAATGTGTGAACGGAGACGTCAAGTCTCCTGGTAATTACAGTATGCAACTGGAGGTGAGAGCCACTGTGCACCTGGTGGGAAGATGGTAAGTCAGGAGTGCCGTGGTGGACTGGACTCGCTGGTGGCACTTCTTTAATACTGATGTGGATTTGCTCGTGTGAAAGCAGCAAACGGGGAAGGAGGGTAAAAGTGCAAGGGAGGGAGTAAACGCCATCCGCCCTGCCTTCAAGAATATAGGCAATACAAAAAGACAAGCACACGAAGATGTCAGATGAAGAAAGAATAAAAAAAGAGGACTTCTTTCTTTGAGGAAAGTATGCAATTAAAAATGTCTTAAAAACTGGAACTGGATCGCTGATGCAGACGTGGGAGACAGAAGATCACATTTCTTCCAGATGACAGATGTGTTCACTCTCCAGGGGAGAGGAAATGGCATTTCTGTTCTTACAAATCTCAGTGGTTGTGGAGTGCAGCGATCGAGCATGTGGAAGCAAAGGAGGAACCGTTTCCGAGAGGGAAGCATTTGTCGTGACAGTACTTGTACTGTTCTCACCTTCCCACACTGTTTGGTCTTTTCAATGTGTGTCTGAGGCTTAACATTTGGGTTGCTACTATTCACACCCCAAGTCTTTGTCCCTCACGTGCGTGTACTCAGAGCCTGGCTCAGTTTTCTGCATCTTATCTGCATCAGTTTGATTTGAAAGTTGTTCACATGTTGTAGGCCACGTAGATGGGGTCTAGTTGGTCGGCCAGGAAGGAGTCTCGCAGATGCATCCTCTGCTTCTCCCCCCTGGAGTTGATGGGAATGACACCGGGGTCCACGATGACCACCACTCCGACGATGAGGTGGTGCTCCTCCAGGACCACGTTGGTGACGAGCGGCACCAGGTCCAAGGCCTCCTGCTCCGAGCCACTGAGCTCTGCCACCACCACCAGCAGGTTGGTCCACGTAAACACGGCGCTGTGGGACGACAAACGGGAACGACACGGAGAGGGCTCAGTTCGCTGCAGGCGAGCAGAACTGCTCCAGGGACACAAAGAGTGAAGAACCTCACCTCTCTGCAATGCTGCGATGGGCTCGGGACACAGACGTCTCGATGTCGATGGGGTGATAACGCAAACCCCTCAACTCCAACGTTTCATCGAGAGACCCCACCACAAACAAGGCATCATGGCGATCTGCAGCAGCAAAGAAGATATTTATAAATCACAAGTATTACGTCATCTTTAGGAGAATTCTCAACCCCATCAACGCCGCTGTACCTTTCCCTTTAAAGTGTCTTATATTTCACAATTGTCTCCATTTTTCTGGTGTTTATTCAGCATGAATGAGCAACGTCTTTCAGCTTCCTCCCTTTTTCAGGGCCGCCACAGCAGCTCGTCGTGTTCTGCATATTGATTTCGCATCAGGTCTTAATAAATGTGAACAGTGGTTTAAAGAGGAGGTTCAAAACTTTGAAGTCCTCCCAACACCATGTTTATTCTGATCCGTGTCTTTTTGTTTCCCAGAAAAACTTCATGTTTATTTGAATGTGGCACAAAATTTATGACTGAAGTTGTCAAAATTTTGACAGAAATTTCTTGTTGTAAAAAGTGTGTTGTAAAGATAACTTGTATAAAATTCAGTGTAAGATAATTGGGAAGAAATGTGCAGAAACAACGTGAACATTTCCAATTCAGATTATTGAAAGAAAGTATATCACACGGGTACCTTCCCGTAAGGGGACTTAATGTTATGAGAACATTATGTGTGAGAAGCCAAAATTTCCACCACAGAAGCGTTTAATGAGATATTTCATAACACCACTTGTAAAAAAAAAAAAAAACAACTTCAAAATGCTGGAGACTGAAATAAGATACATATTTTTGAAGAAAGCTGACAAAACTGGATGAGGTGTATGACTCATGATAATTCTGCAGATAGCTTGATAAAAGAAAATACTTTTACTGATAATCTGTTACTTTACATATTGATTCTTTTTAGAATTTATGAGCAAATTGAATCATTTTAAAAGATTTAAATGTAATTTCCTTTATTTTGTTCAGAAAAACACTTATGTGAATACAAAAGTACACAGTGATTATTTGCCCTGAATCCATGCTGATGGAGAAGACTGTTTAGACTGCATGCGCGCATATATATATATATATATATATATTTATACACATATATATATATATATATATACACACACACACACACACACACACATTGGATAAAGGTTTTACCAAATTATGGTACTAGCCATCAAAATATATGCAGACACACACACAAAAGACTGTTTACTTTAGTATTATTTGTTATTGATTATATATGTGAAAAATGAATGAATGAGTGATCAAAAGATCGTAAACCCTTGCCTCAATAAACTCCAGTAAAAGCTTTAAAAATCAAGTTTGTGATTATAAACAGAAAAGGCAGATGGGTTTTGGAAGAGGTCTGACTCTCTCTCACCTCCACTTGCATCCAGCAGCTCCGTTCTCTTAATGAAGCCCAGGTAGCCTGTCCGGGCCCACAGAGTCTGGGGGTCTCCAAAGCTGAGTTTGGTGTTGAAGTGATCTGCCTGCAGGCTCTCTTCACCATAGATTGTGTAGTAGCCGCTGGCGCTGTGAGGGGAGCTCACCCAGATCTGCACAAAGATAAACAGCTAGATGCATAACGTCGGAAGGATTTCTTCTTTTTTTTTTTTTAAATTAATTTTTACTTTTTATCTAAACTTTGACTGCAAAGTTTACAAATATGAGCTCTGTCGGCTGGCTGTGTTCATGTTTCTCCACACTGATTTAAAAAAAAAAAGGTTAAATACAAAAAAATGAATGTACGGTCTTCCCTGCTCACTCACCTCCCCCAGATGTGAGTCACCCAGTGGACCTTTGGTCTCTGGGTTGACTATGATAACCCTGACTCCTGGCAGAATCTACAGAAAATAAGAACAGCGTTTAACTTAAAGGAGAACACAAATACTTCCATTTCCTCTGTGGTCACTCAGAGCATTACACAAATGAGTTTAACAAGCCAATAATCAATACTTACAGTGCCCGACTCCATGAGCGGAAGACTTTGTGGCGCTCCTCTTTCCACTAGCCGCACCCTTTGGGACACACACAAACGTAAACCGTTCAAGTGGAAGAATGCATAGCTGGTTTTAATTGGATGAATCACATGACCCCTTCTAGATGTCTTACAAGAGTCTCTGGTCTTACCTGTCGTGACGCAGGGACTTCATGTCCACATAAACAGTGGACGGGTCTGGTCCAGAAGTGCCCTTGTGACACAGAAAAGAAACTATGTCAATCAAAAATGAACTTGAAGCTTTTTAACTTATTTAGAAGCTTAAAAAGGTATTACCTTTTAGTCATAGTTAAGATTAGAACGGGAAAAGCACTTGTGTTCAGTGGAAGAAAGAAAAACTCCTAAAGTGATGAGTCAGTTTGCTGCGTGGCAGCGTCAAACCAACCTGCAGGCAGATGGCCAGGTTGACCCTGGAGCCAAAGGCAGTGCTGACAGCTCGCAACGACAGGCCAAGGTCTTTGAAGAGCTTGGAGAAGGACTGCGTGAGAGCGAGGCGAGGCCTCTCCTCCGCTATCACCACACAGCTACGTACGCATGACAGATTCACACCCCGGGCCTGAAGGAACAAGGTAACAGCCAAGTATGGACTTCAGCTTCAGAATGCTTATGTATGTATATATTTTAATACACACATTGTTTAGACTCCTTTTCTAGTTATTGTTTTTATTTCCTTTCTCTTACATAAAGGAATGCTTTGTGCGACAAAAGTTCATTTCAGAAAGGTTACCACATGCTGCAGACTGTGTGAGAGTGATTCTGACCTTCAGCATCTCTGTCTGGGTGCCCAGACCTTTGGTGCAGAGCTCCATGACAGAGTAGGAGCAGAAAGTGTCTCTGATCTTGTACTGACTGAGCGTGCTCAGCCACAGAGGCAGCGAGCTCTCCAGCTCAAGGGGAGGAATAAGGATGGACTGGTGACCTGAGTAAACACTGGAAACAAAGAAAAACATGCTTAATACAGCAACATTTAAACGGTTCACAAGATGCGAGGAAAAAAGGTGCGTCTGAGTTACCTGGAGAGGCACCACAGGACGAAGCCCAGGCCGCAGTACGGGTCCAAGCAGATGGCTATTTGGCGTGAGGAGTACAACTCGCACTGCAGCTTAATCGAGCGGCAAAGGTTGCTGACAGCAGCGTGAGACATCTAAAGAGATCCACACACTTTACATGATTACTTTTTCCCTTGAAGTACTACCAAACAAACCCTTGAATTCATTACTCTCAGATCTACTCAGTCCCTCTCAATATAAATCAGTAAATATTATATGAGCTTTAAAAGTTAGACATCAGATATGTCCTTCACTTTACATACTGAGGAGAAACTGGCATCCAGATTAGAAGAGATGCCACAAAATCATGCTTGCACAGATACCTCTCAAACCCAGATTAAGAGTGAACTGAAAAACATCCAACTGATAATTTTCCACAGCAAGGTCAAATATGTGTTTATAGTAACAATTAACCAATAAACAAACTTCTGAACGAAAGAAAGACTTAGCTGCAACACTTTCCAGCCAAGTAAGAAGATGACCACTTCCCAAAAGACGTGAAGCTAAGGACGGCACCTTCTCAACATTTCAAGGCACATGCTTCATTTCTGTTCTTTACAATTAGAGTGTGTTCACAGAGTAAAATAAAAAAAGCATAAAAACACTGGTCTTTCACTGAACTGGAATTAACCAACAGGACACTTTTGATTTCAATAATATTGTTAATAATGACATCTCAAACCTTTTCTCAGACATTCAGCTGCCAAGGTGTTCTCTAAAAATCCGCCTCAAGTCTGAAAAATTAAAATTATTCCAAATTCTGGGGTGATGATGCACACTTTCACTTTTTTTTTTTTTTATTGACTGCACAATCAAAGGAGTCATCAGAGAAAAGTGATCACTGCACCATCACCACATAGTCAACATCAGACGCTTGTAAATCCTATTTAGAAAAGCCTAATGGATTTTTGGTATAAGGAAATTTTAAAAAACTTTTGGGCTTCAGATTTTTATAGTGAAATGATGAACTATTCGAGGGCAGACTGGACTAAAGTACCAGTATTAAAAAAGATGGAGATGTGATGAAGATAAGGTGAAACGTGATGGAAAAAGCAACACGAAATACCACTACAGTGTCCCAGGTTGAGCCTTTTGGGAATCTGGTCATCTTTTACTCACTTAATGTTTTACAGTAAGAGCAACAACTTCAATAAACTACAGTAAGACCTCTAGTGAGACTAATTCCTATTCATTGATTAATACGTATTGTGCTTTCTCTGCTCTCTTGTGCGTATTAACACTTATTTTTATTTAATTATTTAATTATTTTTTACTTGACATTATTCCATGTTTCACCTGCACCGTTACATCAGAGCAATTTCCTAGTCTGTAAACCTGTTTACTGGCAATGGCAATA
The DNA here is from genome assembly GCA_028564865.1 of Zenarchopterus dispar. Lineage (NCBI taxonomy): Eukaryota > Metazoa > Chordata > Actinopteri > Beloniformes > Zenarchopteridae > Zenarchopterus > Zenarchopterus dispar. The sequence continues at coordinate 6,798,739 of JAOWBL010000022.1, read as the reverse complement.
AAGTGATTCTGATTCTGATAGAGGTTTGAATGATTTGTGGGGAATAATTTACCTTGACTCCAGTCAACATGCCTGTAGTGGACACACTGAAGTCCAGATATGCCAGCATCTCTGCTGTAGGTGGTTTATAGATGTGCGGAGGCCGCTTCCTGGGGAGGTCATCTGGAAATTCAACATTTTCTATTGCATTATTTAACAAACTGGAGCAATTTTGACAAATAATTGACCATAAAGAGTTTTGCATTTCTGAGCCAAGTCTGTGTAGTATGTGTCCAAAGCAATCAAGTACACAAGACACATCTCAAAACAACTGGATTTAGTTGCTTCAGTCTCCTTTAAAGTTTGAGCAAACATCAGAGTGCAGCACCTGTATCGATGATGGTTGGCCAGGTTTTGACATTGACGCTGGCGGCAGCCTCCCTGGACCTGAGGATCCTCATGAGTGGTTGAGTGGTGAGGATGCAGGCTGCTTTGCTCACCTGTGATGTACAACAACCATATTTAAAAAAAATAAACAAATAAAAAATAAAAAACTATCGTTTATCACCACCAAACACTGTGTTTGAAAAATAAAATCTTCTATTGAAGGTGTTGCTCAAATAAAATTATTTTATTTCATTCTATTTGTGTGACGATGTGGGATTATTTCACTTATTTTTAAATATATCTATGACATTCATGGCGATTAGTAAGTTCAGATTTAAAATTAAGTAAAATATAAACTAGATATTTTTTGCTTTAACTTTTTAAAAGTTGTCCTAGAAGCAATAAATGCAAAGAAAGAGAAGAGCATGCCTCTTGAACTTGCTTTAATTCAATTTAAGTCTCTTGATGTAATGGCGTGATCCATTATGTTGTGGAAATGCTGTTGTAAAAAGCACTTTAACAGATTTATTTGATGCTCTCTCTCTCTTTTTTTGTTCTCAACACATTTGTCACGGCGGAGTACACTCACATCAATGATCATTCGGACAGTAGGGAGAGTAGCAGCCAGATTCTGAGGGTGGGGTGGCCTCACCGTCACAGGGATGACCCCTGCATACAGGCAGCCATAGAAGGCAGCTATCAGGTCAATACCTGCAGATCAGGGACGGGACAAAATCTCATCAGAAACAGATTCAAAACTGCATTTTTGCATTTGATTTTCAAATGGTAAAACACGGAAAGGTGTTGTCTGCAATAATGTGGGGTTTGAGTTTATGCACCCACCTGGGGGATAAAGCAGCACCACATTGTCTCCCGTGTTGAGGCCTCCTCTTTCCATCAGGGTAGCTGTGATTTTCTCTGCTCTCTTGTGCAGCTGTGCACACGTGGCTGTGCATACTGCTACCCCCTAGAGCAAAAGCAACAGAGGTACAGCTCAACTCACAAAAGATTGGCTCATCATGTTTTAGTAAGTGTAAAAACTAGTACCAGTTATTTCCATTTGTTTAGACGCTGCAGCTCTTTTTAATAAAAAGTGACTTTTCACATCTGTGTTTACCTTAGCATTGAGCAGGACATACAAAACATGGTCGGGGTCAGTTTGGGCTCTCCATTGCAGAGCTTCAGACAAGAACTGGTGCTGAAAAAGTCAAAAGAAAAGAAAATTTGATCACGCAAGCATTCAAATAAGTTTTAGTTCACAATTTATAGGCACGAGTTGAGCCTAGTCCTAAACTGAAAAAAAAAAAAAAAGGATGAGGATATTTGCTGTTTAACAACAAAAAAGTTTTCAGTCTAGGACCATGCTTAACCCATGCCTGGAAAAGTGAATTTTTCTTATTTTATTGCAAATTTAAAGTTCCACGAAGCTGTATCACTGGAAAATAATCCATCCAAAGATGATTAACAGAAAAACACTTAAAGACAAATAAACAGTACTTTCAAAGATGAACTTGTTTATTTAAAATAAACTGATATAAAAGGATAAAGAAAAAAAAACATTTAAAGTACATCAGACAAATTCTGTGATGCTTTTGACTTCCAACAAAAATAGAGACAAGATCACAACAGGCGCACAGGAGAGTCCAGAGAACTATTTTGCCAAGTGACGGGTCATGCTGGGACCATCTGCACCTGGTAAGAGGCAAAATTAGAGCCTCTGTGGAAAAACTACAAATCTATGGGCATTTCAGACACGGGCCGTGACAGCTCTGAGAAGTTTTAGAAAATAAAATAACCCTTTGTTGCACTTTTAATCTTTACTTACTAAATAAAACTGCATCAAGGCAGCAATTCCATGGTTTTTGTTATAGTAAATAAAAAGTATAAGTCAAGAATTTAAAAATGTCTTGACTTCTGGTGGCAAAACGCCGAGGAACTAGCCAAAGTACTGGACAGAACAGGACAGAACATGTAAGCAAACGATTCCTTTACGAGCAGAAAACAAGTGAACATTGGGCAGCACATAAATAACTAAAAGAAAAAGGGTAAGAAAGACCACCACCAACATAATGCTGAGCAGCTTTACTGATGTATTTAAACCACTAGTTTGAGTCGCATCATGCAGATTGGTTGCCCTGACTACTCATCAAGCCATGCCACATGTGGGAGTTATCACAGTAAACACAGCGAGCAGAGGTGCACACTACTATGCTACTAATAAACACATTTTGTGTTATAAACAAAACGAACACTAGTCTTCTGTGAGCTCAACAACCATCAGTCGTCGATGGCTTCAAGGTATACACATTTTTTTCTGTGTTTTCAGACCCTGATAAATGTAGAACCTGACATCATCTTTAATCTGGAAGTAAAATGTGTGGACCCCTGCTGGCAAAGGGGCCAGTCTGGACATTCATCTCATCAGGCCAAGCTGTCACTGGATGACGTCAGGCTGTTAACGGCTGCAGAAGCATATGTGGCTGACAGAAGCAGCATAAGCAGAGACAGAGAGGGGCCAAACTAGAGCCTTACCATCATGGTGGGCCACATATAGAGCTAAAGCCCAACACAAGTAAAGGCAGAACAACAACAGAGGTTTAGGGTGAGACATCAGCAGGCAATTTTCCCCTCACTCACAGCATTTTCAAGTTATCGATCAGTTTAATTTGAACTACCTCTATTAAATAATTTCTTGCTTGGTCTAATACATAAGAAATATATTCAGTTTAGGTTACATTTAGCATGTTTATGTACTTTATTTTGTTAAATCCTTTTAGCAGTTTCCTAGTAAAAACATTGGTTATTAAATTTTGTTTTTTTCAGTCAGCATATCAGTGCAGCTACAGCATGAAAAGTATAGCCTAAATAAGAACAAAAGCAATAAAAATCCAGCATTTTTATTGCTACGGACATGTAAGTTAGACTACTGAACTACTGGGAAAAAAAAAACTCCCATAAAGAGTGGGTCCACTTCTTTGACAACATGATGAAAGATGCTAAATCCTTTATTCACTGTTAAACATGGGAGCACAGTGGCAACAGTGTGGTTTGATCTGCAGGGTGGTACCTTTCGAATGAGATCCTGGTCCTCCACCACAGCCAGCTCTCTGCCCATGGCCTGGGCGATCCGCTTTCCTGCCACCAAGTTCCCGACCAGCATAGAAGCTGGACCAACATCCACTGAGCAGATCAGACAGAACCAGACTCAGAAACTTCCAGCACCGACTTGAAGCAGTCGTGATGCCGTCACGAACACGACAAATTCAAAACTGTCGAACTATTGACTGAATTATAAGATGGGGAAAAAAGTCAAAACTGTAACTGTAAGGTTTTGGCTGTTATCGTTGCCGAGAGGGCTCACCTGGAAGTTTCTGACGGGGCTTGGGCATGTTTGTGACACAAGTGTGTGGGCACATGAGGATATTGCAGGGGTGCAGATTTCCCTCTAGAAAGTTCTGCTTGGTTTCATAGATGTGGATGCCTCCGAGCGGCGTCTTCGGGAGAGTGTTGGCTGGGACAAGAGCAAGGCAGTAAAGGCCCACCTGATGGATACTGTCGATCGCCTTCAGGAGAAATATGCACCCAGCGACTTGGTCAAATGGAGGCAGAATTCATGGTGGAACAAAATGTTTCTTCAGAAGAAACTTTTTGTTATCATCTCTTTGTGTTAGTTTGTAAAAACCCTCCGAGAACAAAGTGGTACGAAAATGTACAGAACAATTTCAAAATAAAGATATTTCATGTGTCCATAATATTAAAAGAAAAAAAAAACTTACATAAAAGCAAAGATATGTTTTGAAGGATGTCTTGCTTACCTGCAGGACCCGACTCATCCACTGGAAGCTGTCTTCTTCGCTGGCGTCGGGCCTCTGCTCTGCCACTATCACTATCCTCTCGTCATAAAACACCGTCACTGAGAACACAGCGATCCTACACAGACCACAACAAGGGGATGAGCACAAACAATGCTTACGCAACACACCAGAGGCTGTTAGATTAGTTAGGAAAAAAATGTCTTTGTGCTGGATATCTTCTCCCAGAGTGTGCATCTCTGCACTCTTAAGAAGAGACAGTACACACACACACACACGCACACACACACACACAGTGGATCTTTATTCTGGCTCCCAGGGACCAGGCAGTGTCATACCTCCCCCTGTAAACCGTTTTGACAGGCTCCACCGCTAGCGCCGTGGCCACCAGGTCGTCGGCATTATGGCGTCGCCTGCTCACCATCAGGAGCCCCTCAATCTTTCCCACAACAAACACAAGACTTCCCTGTGGAGCAGACATATTTAACTCAGCAAACTGTCACCTTCTTCGACGCATCTGACTTAAAAGAAAATGATGGGATTTTGTTTCTTTTAACCTTGCCTTTATTTATCCTTATATATGGGAGTAAAATGGTCATCCATACTAAGTCAGAATACCAAAAGTGGCAACCATAAAGCACCTCCAAATTACACGTTGTTGTAAGTCTTTAATAACGTTATGAAAAGGTTCTTCCTGGAGTTTTGCTTGAGGAAAAGCTCTGAAATCCTTTGACAGGAGATTTCCAAAGGAAGATAATAGTAAACGTGTGTGAGATCCAGCTGCCTTGAGAAATGTTACAAAACTGGCCAGTGAACAAAAAAATGTAGCTTCCTATAAACACAAAACTTTGGCAAACAAATGCCAAACCACACGTCAGACTAAATGTCGCAAAGTTTCAACACAGTTATTACAACATATTTTAAAACAGTTGCTGGTCACGGCATTCTGTTTATAACATTTTTTGCCTATCAGTATTTTGTTTCTCATGTATTTCTATGAGAAAAGCATCTAACTGGCCTTGGCTTGAAAACAGGTCCAAACATGCGGCAGCAGTTATAAAGAACAATCTTCAGCTATGAGAAGAACCGGGAATCTGTAATCTTCTCAGGAACCACCTCACATCTGGCGCAGTGTCACAAAATAAGGATTCATTTAAAAAATACTATTGCTGTCATGTAATAAAATAAAATAAATCATTCTCTCGTTCTACTTTTAGTGCCATAAACTTTTGCTCATTAGAAAAAATATGGTCACTGTTCCCTACCGGGCCCACAAATCCAAGCAAACCAGTCCGACTGAAAGGGATTTCTCCAATGGGTGTTCCAGCCTGGTTGACAGGAATCACCTAGAGATCAAATTAGGACATTCGTCAGAGAGGCTGAAATCAAATACACATGAAAATGGTAAGTTGTCTGAGATACAGTAGTTTTTACTGGTAGTTTGGTTGCTAAAAATAAAACAAACTTTATAGAAATGTCCATGCAACGCCTTTCATTAATGCACTGCAGTTATTGCATGACTTTGAAAGTATTCCCACACATCATACAAGTGGAATACAAACAGCGCATTTCTGAATATTATTTTATTTTACAATTATTTCAACTATTACAGCATGTTTTACTATTTCTTAAGAAAATAATGTAACAGAAGTAATAATCATGTGCTGATAATAAACCTCAAACGTGTTCTTGGTGACGCCAGGAAGCCCGTAGTACATGGTTCCTCCAGCCCGAGAGTTGATCACAATCTCTCCAATCTCATCTGTCTTGCACAGCTGCGGAGGCCCGTCTGGCTTCACGATGCACATCAGAGCTGGAACACACGATTAGGTCGCAAGATTAACATGAACATGTTCCAGCTCCTTGGCTGTGAAAATTACACAAATGTGAGGTAAATGCGCCAGCTGCTGCAGTTCTACACATCCTGTTGAAAAACAGCTGCCGTGGCTCACCTCCAGGCATAATGTGGCCCACATCCTGAACAGTGAGAGCAGAGTTCTTGTCTTCAGTGTTGACCCGAATCACCCCGTGGCTCAGCCCGCCCATGGACAGGATGGCCCTGGCTGGCAGTGGAGCGCCCCGTGCACCAGGCCTGAAAGGGGCAGGAGAAAAAAAAAAATTCATATAGTTTCTATACTATTGAATTTAGCTTAAGCTTGAGAAAGTCTAAGTGTGAGAACAGTAAAAGCAAATACAGTAGTGTCTTTAAAAGTGTGACATTGGGTCAAGATTTTTCTTTTAGCAGAGCACAGTAAACCCTAAACTTCTGCCAGCTGGTGTCAAAACCACAGGTCTTTCTTCCTCTCACTCTCTCTGATGCTCTTCCTGGGTCAATCAGGAAAAGGCATTTAACAAAAATAAAAAAGAAACAAACACACAGCTACTCAAACAAACAAGCAGATAAATTAAGCCAAGTAATTCCAGCTGTTTGTAAGGATAACTGCACGTGTTTCTGTAACAGTTTGTGCACCTGCGTATGGCAACAGTGAGAGCCTCGGGAGAGGTCGCACACGGACAAATGACCTCAGGCTTCAGACCGTGAGACTGGAACACATTCAGGAAGGCATCGCATGACGATACAGACCCTGAGAGAAAACAGTGGATGAAAACATGAACAAATTTGTTTTAGTGTTATTAAAAGGGGTTGTACTTGAGGAGAAGTTACTCACAGGGGTTGGCTCCATCAGCCACTATGAGCATACGTATCGAGGACAGGTTGGTGTCCTTCTGATCCTTGTGGGCCATCATGGCCCAGTGGAGGTCACGGCACTTAACCAAGGCCACGCGTGCTATGAGAAAGAACAAGAAAATGTTATATTCTAAATTGTACATCCTTAAACAATTTTTTTTCTTGTCAGTTGTCGTCATCCTGTTTACTTGATATGTAGTCCCTTTAAATAGATGTACGTAACCTTTACAAGAATAGTAGATCTGTTCAAAAGTAGATCTATACAGTATGAAAGTAGAACAGGATGTTTGGCTGAACCTTTGTGAATATGAACCCTCTGCACCCACGACATAGGGCAGGCTTTCATGACAGAATATGGCACAGTGATGGTGTGGATTCTGTTCATGACACTCTGAAAGAACAAAAAAAAAAAAAGATTTTATATATTTTTTTATGTTAGAGCGTGCAAATCTAAAATAATACAAGGCATCTCGTGTGGATACATAGTACAAAATTGCAGCATTCAGCCTCACCGTTAAGACACCATGCCACAAGCCCATGTCCCTCTTGCAGTCCAACACATTAACTAGCGTCTCCCCTAAGACAGAAAACACAGACTTTGTTTTAATGCTTCAGCCTCTTATGCTTAGTCACAAAAAACGAAACAGAAGACTGACACAGGTGACATATGTTAGGTAGTGCTCTGACCTTCACAATAGTTACAGGCTTGAGTCAGGGCTTGACAGTGGGTCAGCATGGAGATCTTGGACACAGCAACTCCCATCACTGTACCCTCCTTACTCGTTTTGTACTTTGATGGGAAAAAAAAAAGATACAGGGATGCTAATATAATATATGAAAAAAGTAGAGGCAACATTACAACTGGAATTTTTTTTTTTTTTTTGCAGGATAATCAAAAGACCGATATTGTGTCTTCATTTCCTTTCAGAGTGTTTTGTTACTGACAGATTAGCTGCAGAAATGGAAAAAGTTATTGCAGTAATAAAAGTGTCATTCGACTTGGTGAAGAGGTTTTAAGAGCATTAGTGGATAAACAATCAGCAGCCAGGCCTTACAATAATTTATTTATGAAAAACAAATCTATGCAAAGTCATCTGTCAATCCATTCAGAAATGAATTAGACTTCGAGTTCTGGTCAGTACCTCTATGTAGGCGGTGTCTGTGTTGGCAGTGGGGATGTGAGGCTGCCAGTCTTTGGATGGTTTAGTCAGGTATTTGGTGTCAGTCACCACCCATTTCATCCTTGGCCATCCTGGAGAACATGCAGCAAACAAAACCATCTTTACTGACAAAAGAAAACTCGAACTAATTCAGAGATGCCTTATATTGACTGCCTCTTTTACATCTTCCAGCTTTTAATGACAAATGTGAGGAATCAGTAAATACTTGTTCTAGCCCACGGTGTAAATCCCCTATAACGAATCCATCTAATGGTTTCTAAAAGGCCTGAAACTCAGATAACTCCTGCTTAGTCACCAACTTCACCAAAGGCAGTTTAAACTAGCTTACCTTTAAACTGGACGATCTCTCCGTTTGGCGTCTTTGGCAGCCCTTTAAGGCACACCTCGCTGGTCAGCGCCAAACTAACACCACAGCTGCCCAACAGGAAGCCAATCTGCTGGCTGCCTGCGTCCTATGGATAGAGAAAAGAGTCAGGAGACAATGCAGGGATTTAAAAAAAAAAAACTGAAATGTTATTGTCATTAATAAAAGCATTGTGCTTATATCACATGTGATCTGGTTTCTCTGAGACCAACACTGAGTTAACTCTCTGGAGAAACTGGGAGCTTATTACCTGTCGTGACAGCGGCACCTCAATGGGCACAGGAATGACTTCAGCTAGTAGACATCCATAGAAAGCCACCCAGAACATACCAGGGTCACTATTTGGATACACCAATGCCACCTGAGAGGGGGAGAAACTTGCTTTTATTGTTGTGGTCTTTTATATTTGAAACAGCCTTTATGTACCGATACATGTGACAAACTCTCACCCGATCTCCAGGTTGTAGAACCGGCTCAGTTTTAGTGCCCAATTTGTTCAGCAGCGTGTAGGCCAGCTTCAAACTACGACTCCATAGTTTGCCTGTGGAACGATTTTAAAGTGACTCGTTTATTATTGGTAGAATAAAATGTATTGTTGTTACATAAGTGTTCAGCCTTCACAATGGATGAACTGCAGTGTAGGTGTTGTTCTGCTCCGGCCAGCAAATATTTACCACGTTTCCCCACACATTGTTATTACTTGAGTGGCCCACCCAAGTATATTAATATCTAACAAAAACATTTTTCAACCTGCGCACAGTTTTATTTTTGGAGTGTCAAAGAAGGCTACTACTGCAGGACCACGTGCATTGCTTTGATTCAGCCACCATTTCACAAAAAGGTTTCACAAGCCCCTCTCCTCTTAATGCAGACACACCAAATAAATAAACCTAAAACTTCATTTAGTGACTTTTAGAATTTTTTCCAGACCCTTCTAATGACTTTTACTTTGAAAGGTAGACACAATCACATGAA
>JAOWBL010000022.1:6740158-6763212 GCA_028564865.1 Zenarchopterus dispar | reverse complement strand
TACAGGTCCTGGGATGTAAAGATGTCTTTTCTTTTACATGCCTCAACTTGTACCTGGCGAATGTAAAGATGTCACACACGACCATTCACACCACCCTGTGAGGGTGTCCCAGTATTTAATGAGAGCTTGTGAATAATTTAGACTACTATGGGCCTGGAGGAGGATAAAGGACTGCAGCCATCATTAACTATTCACAGAGATGACACTAAGTCAAACTCACACACTTGCATGTGCAAACATACAGTATACACACAAATATACATAACAACAGACTTCGCCACGAGTGCCAAGCCATCTGCCGGCCCTCAGGTATTGGCTGCAAGGATCCAAAGAAACCAATTTATTCTTTTTTGGGTACTCAACTTCAGAGCGCTGAGCATAAATGCAACAGAAGCACAAACTAATGCAACATCTATCAAAACATCATGTAAAACTTGGCTTTATATGAAAACAATTTACATTTCATAAGGCTCTTTCAAATGTGGTGAAAAATAATGGAGAAATGCTCCAAGCTGTCTTGCGAGCAGGACTGAGCAGTAAATCGTTTTACTGTTTATCACTTCTCCGTATAATTGTATTACTGAAAAATGCACATGCTGAAGCATCTCATTTTTTAACAAGTCTTAAAGAAAAAAAAAAGTTTAGTTCAAGAATTATTCTTTTTAGGAAATCTGCCAGGAAGAATTACATTTTTTTCTTTTATTATAGCATTGAGTTCTATATAAAAACATGAAAAGTATTTGACTTAATTGGAAAAATATGGGTTCAACAGCCACACAGACTTCTCTAAATAGAAGACATGGTTCAAGAGTCTGTGATTGTGATGTTTTGTGGTATTTCTCTTAAATTGTTTCATTTGCTTTCTTAAACATCCAATTTCTTGCTTCACATGCTGTTTCGTGACTCTTTACAGAGTAAACTATAAAATTAAAGAACAAATATATTCATGTTCTTGGCAACATAAAAAATACACTGTCAATGCTGTGGTAACGTGTTTTAATACATTTTTTTCTGTTATTTGCATGAAAATCCTGTAGTAACACATTTAAAAGAGTCAAGAATTGGGAAAATGCCTAAATATAGGCAAAAAAAAATGTGATCTCACAATCAGGGACCCTTATTTTTGTACCAGTGAAAAACTAAACTCTGTTTTAAAACAAGTGTTGCACCACACACTCAAGTGCGATAGAGGAAGTGTTTATCACATGTCTGCAATCTGTCTGAATAATCACTTTGTCTAAGAAAGCCTCTTTGAGAATATTTAACTCCTATATAATAAAAAACAAGACTTTTTTTCACATACTTTATTGAGTGACAGAACATTCATACTAAGGTCAAGAAAATGGATGGTTATTAGAGATAGGTCCATGTTAGTGCTGTTCTGCTTTGCTGAAGACCCTGACCTAGAAAGGAAGCAAATGACAAGCATATATGCTTTCAAACTCCACAAGCTGACCAGTGATGTTGTTTGAACCTGGGAGTATCCAGTTTAGGAACAGTTGTTACCCCAAAGCTGTAACCATACTGAACAATGACTTCAAAGCTCACCCCAAATAAACTCCACTAACTGTAGAACTGCTGCTATGCAAGTACTGTGAATTGAAACCTTTTTGAACATAATGGAAATTATGTACATGATGGCACAAGGTGTGAGTGGTGTGTATGTGTGTGTGTGGGAATAGACATGAGTGTGGTATATGTGTATATATGTTTTGTATGTTTCTTTTCTTATCTATTTTGAGGCAAAAACCTGGAAGTGCAACTAAATATATTTCTACAATGACAAAGCCTCTTAAATCCTACCTTACTAGGTGTTCTTTCAGTGTCTTATCAAGGCCAAACGTAGTCACCATACAACTTCTCCACAGGGGTGCCCCTGGGCTACGTACTGGGACCCATTCTCTCTTCAATGTACACTACTGTTTGGGACTTGATTATCTACTCACATGGTTTCCCAATACCACTGCTATGTTGATCATTCCCACCAGACTACTCAATGGTCTTGGCGTGGATCACTGCTTGCTTCGCTGATATCGCCTCTTTAACAAAAGAATACCACCTTCAACCAAACCTCTATCTTTCACTCCATCTTGGGTGGTGAGGAGCTTGGGTGTCCTAATTGATGATTATCTATCCTTCAGTAATTATATTGCTGTGACCTCTTGCTAATGCCAACTTGGACTCTACAGCATGTGGAAAATCAGGCCTTCCCTAATTCAGTATGCTACCTAGCTATTGGTATGGCTGCGGTGAACGTATGCCTCGACTACTGCGATGCTCTCCTTGTTGGCCAACCGCCATCTGTTGTGAAACCCTTACAGATCCAGAATGCGGCAGAGCTTCTGGTTTTTAATTAATCCAAAACACCTAATACAACACTACTACTCACTGAGCTTCAGTGACTAAAAGTATCTCCATATATAAAGTTTAAGTCACTAATAGTATACCATAATGTTTGCTGACTCCATTTCCCATCTACTTGAAATCCTTATACTCCCAGTAGATTGGAATTTGCCATCCATATGCACATGGCAAGCCCAATCCAGGCAGTTCCACAATGGCGGGATGAGCAACCAAAGGTTATAAGAGCTGAGGAATTCCCCTCCATCTTCAAGAATCTCTTGAAGTCACACCTCTCCCGAGCTTATCTTCTCTCCTTACGCAGTAACATCCACTAACCCTCATCTAAAGAAAGAGTATTCGAGAATAAAAGTCAGCCCTTGAGTTTAAAATCCTGAAGCAGACTGGGAAATGCCAATGATTTTAGCAGTGTAATACCAAAACATCAACTTTGCTTTGACCACCGGCTATTAAGTCAAAGACAAAAAACATCTGTGCAGAATTTAGCTTGGCTCAGCAATGATGACTTTTTTCCCCCTGACAAACTTCTTAGATGATGGGGGATATCAGTCTGGTATGCTTGTTAAAAAGAAAGAACCAGACAACTTTTTGCCCCCTGACCATGATGGGGGCCGGGGGGCTCCATGGTACAGTAGCACAGACTACACGTCATCTTCTCAAGTATGACCAATTATCGGCCCCTCCCATCTCCTCATATGGAGGCAGCTCATTCCAACGTGCACACAAAGACCGGGTTCAGCTAAATGGCCTAAATAGCAGGAGAGCTTCTGGCCACAGCAGCTCATACCAGCTGAATGGTCCTCATTGTGTCCCCATAGTCACAGGGGGCTACCAGAACCGAGTTGTTTTTTAACAGGCCATTTGACAGGCCTGTGTTCTTATCCAAGCAACGCAGGAAAAGGCATTTCCACTTGGTTCATATGAGCGCTCGTTATGGACATGCAAGATAATCAATAAAGTAATGACATGAGGCATGCATGGGATCCATCTAATAATAAAGGGAGATGGCAGCTCATGGAGAAATGATAGCACCATCATAATGTGAACTAATTTGCTTTTTAGAGAAAATGTTACACTTTGGCGATCACTCAAATCTCCTATCTCACGGTACTACAAGTTAAAGTAGACATAATGTGCCTTATTTTACCCCAAATTGACACAATATCCCAAGACCTTAATGAAATGTCTATGATCTGCTTTTGCTGGAGGACCCAAAAAAAAAAAGCCCACACAAGCAAAGGAAACATACAAACCCCATACAGAAAGGCCCAAGCTGGTATTTGAACCAGGAACCTTCTTGTCACGTGGAATGTGTGTCACATAGTTTCACTTTCAAATGAAAAAACATAATTATAAAAAGCATATACTGTCAGCACAGACAGATGTGATCAGTTTATTCAGCATACAGGATATTTTACCCCATGATGAATGGGTTCACTCTGAGTAGTCCAAAAACATACATACCACAGTCATTTATGGGTCAATATTGGCTAAAATGTCTCTGTGACATCACACGTGAGTTTGATGGCTCTTGTCTTGAGGAAGTGAGCTCAGTATGTTGTCTGACATCATGACCATATTGGTTAACTGATACTGGTTGCTGCAAAGAAAAAAAAAATCTGAAAAAAAAAAGTTTTGTTTTTTTTTTTGCACTGCACTCTCACAAATGGAATAACATCTTATAAATCATAGATCAATACATGCTGCCTATATCTACAATCTTTAAGGAGTCTTCATAGAGTCTGTTGTCTCTCTGGGATAATTTAATTCAGATTGTTTGATCCATCTTAGGATAGTCCCACACTTAAATGGTTCTCCTCTAAAAGCCCTTCCACATTAGTATTTGAGAACAGAGTCAGAAAGAACGTCTATTTACTGGCTTGAACTTCTTATGAATCTGTAACTGAAAGTGACTGTGACTTTCATATGATGTTGTTACCATGTTCTTCTATCCATCGACTTCTTTTGTTACTCCCGGGTCAAAGTCCAGGAGAGGAAACTGTCGATTATGAGCAGAGCACCTGGGCCATTGTGGGTCCAGTTGAAAGTAAACATATATGAATAATTCAGTTTCCAGCGGCATTATCTACCAACTTAAAGAAGTCTCTTTTAGCATAATTTCCATCACACTAATGCATTCATGAGTATTTCAGCAGTTTCATCTTAATCAGAATAAAACAATTCAATTTTGTGAATTAGGTGACTTTGAGAACCCAAAATAAAACAAAGATTATGTTTTTGTGATGCAAATAATGCAATGTACAAACTGCATTAGCTTTGCACAAGATAATTACAAAGGTTGAGGCATATATGGATCTAATAAATAAATGTCCAAGTGCAAAGTTGAAGTTTAATCACGAAAACCAAAAAAAGAAGCTTTTACAAAAGTCTCCATTGCAGAGGCCGAAAACTGCTGCAGTAAAGCTAATGCATGACACAAACATGAGAAAGATTATACACTTTTCAATTGAACTGCATTAATGTGGATTTCTCCGATCTCATGTGGTTGAGCAACTGCATGAAGGCTTCTTTAAATAAAATAAACAAACATCATACCCCTATGTAGCCTTGCTGTCAAGTAGCATAGCAAAGGGAATTCTGTCACGGATGTGTGACAGTGTGTCATTGGTGGCGTGGGGGGGGCTAAACAGCTGCTCTGGGGGAGGGGCTGACTTGGACTATGTCTTGGATGGATGGATAAATGAATCCACATTTAACAGATAGATGTAGACACACATATTAGGGATGGGTGGTGGGGGGGGTGAAAATTTGACAACCATAGGACTGGGGGCAGATGAACACCTGTAATTCTGTTGATGGTGGGTTTACACAGGTGGATGTGCTGCTGGACACGTTTCAATGATCATTCCAGTAAATGACACTGCTCTACGTGTGCCAGCGTTTATATCCGCCCCTATCTTTACATGAAACCACAGCAGATGATGTCTGTGGGCCTGTAGTCATTACATGCCAACACCAATCACTGTGACTCACACTTTTACAACAATTCAACGTGTCTCGAGCGGAAGCTTAACTACACACACACACACACACACACACACACACACACACACACACCCTTTTCAGATGCTTGTTTGAAGTCCAAGTGGACTAACATGGGGTCTTTCTAACATGTGAAATTATTAGAAATAACAAAGATGACAAGAGAAAGGTCGAGCGTGGACAGCCAAGACGTTGGCTGTGTGGGCAGCCAAGTGTCAGACAAGCTACACGGAACCTGAGGTGTCTTTAACACGCAGTCACAAAGAAGATCTGGTGTAGGACCAACACTTGGGTTTATGAGAGGAAGAACCGTCTCACGGATCAAAGGATCTGTCTTTCACGTCCTGCTAGCTCATATACCACATCCTGTATTAGCACTACGTAAGCTAGCACGAACGTGTGACGAGTACTCTCATCCTGTTAAATATAAAGAAATGAGGGAAATAACGAAAAAAAAAAAAAAGTGGTGGTTTAATCGAACCAGGTGAGCTCAGATAGCTGAAACACACACAGCTAGCTTGAAAATCGGCTGTAGCATCCCCCACACACCTCCACCAGACCTCCTCCTCCTCCCCTGTCCTTACCTTCAGACAGCTCCAGATCCAACTCCGCCAACTGGTCTCTAACCTCCTTTGGCAGGGCGGACAAATCCACGCCGCGGTCTGCCATGACTTAGCCGACAAACACGGGTAGGGTGTCGCTGAGGAGAAAGCGGGCCTCTGCGGAGAAACGTTAAAAAACAAAAATAAAACCCCTCCCTCAAGACACAAAACAAGCATCAGAGTGGGAGAGACGGTCCATTCGCACGACTGGCCCTTCCGCCATAACGGAGGGAGGAGGAGAAGGAGGAGGAGGAGGAGGTGGGGAAGAGTCTCACCAACGGCAACGCGGGGTCACGTGACCGCCGCTACCTCGCCTTCCCCTTCCAATGCGTTCATTCACTGCAGCCCACGACCACGCAGGAAGCGGTGCTCCCTCTGGCGTTACACCAGCAAAAACACACACTACTCACTCATAACGACGCTGGGGGCATCGTGTCATTTTAGTGTGCACATAAAAAGTACTTTACTATTTAGATATACAAAAAAAAACAACATTTCCCTGAGAAAAAAAATGCCAAGACGCACTAAAAAAAAACTGATTGACTGCACCTGCTTTAATTAAGTGATAAAAATATAATAAAGCTGGATCATAGATGGACTATTGTCATCAGAGATGAAATCAAGTAATTATTTTCATTTTACAGTCATGATTGTTCCTCAGCTACATCTCCTAGTGTGTGAGGTGTCATAAAGTAGTTTCAAATACAGACAAAATTTTTTCACTTTGCATTTATTGTTTTTGATTTTAACTAGAAAAGATGCAAACAGGTCATTAGGGTTCAAGCAGATTTCCAGGGACAGACAGTAGGAGTACCTCATGGTTGAATGGCTTCAGCAACTGAATTTTTTTTTTACCAAAATTTAGCACACATCAAATGAATCCAAGATTGATCAACTCAGTTGAATTTATTGAAATTTGAATTTGTAAATCAGAAAAAAAAATTGTCATTAGACCTTTGAGAGCCAAGCTTTTAATTGGGATTGACTTGTAACTTTGATATAACAAATCACAATTTCTTTTATATCTTAATTTGATAAGCACCTTGGAGGAGTTGGTTTTCTCACCCTTTTTACTTATTACTTTCAACTATATAAGAAACATTGATGGATCAGAAATGTGATAATGCTGTCATTTGGCTTGGCACCATATATGGTCTCACAGGAAGTAAGAAGAATGTAACTCCAACAATAGGAGCACAAACCTAAATCACTTAATCATAGCACCCCATATTTGACATTTGGGTTCAAAATTGGTACATTATTTCCACATGGTACTATGAAAGCCTGTAAAGTGATTCACTTTTGTAAATATTGGCCTCTGAAATCTGATTGGCTCTTAAATTGGCATTTTGGTACAACCTCTCCTGTATAAATAGATCCGATTTTTATTTATTTACTCCATCCATCTTCTTCCTCTTATTTGGGGTTGGCTTGCGGGGGACCTAAGCAGGGAAGTCCAGACTTCCCTCTCAAGATATGCACCAAAGAGTAAATCTTATTACTGAGCTAGGTAATTATAATTGCCAGAGATCGTAAGAAGGTCCTGAATCTTTGTGCAAGATAAGTGTCTGTATCATGTACAGTTTTTTGAGCCTAGACACATGCTTTATGGCAGAATAAAGCAGATAATAATAAAACTGATTTCAGCTTTCATGAACTGGACACAGCAGCTGATGGGTTGTGGAAGTTAACCAAAGATACAAACTAGGAAAGAAAATGGGGTTTGTAGAAACCTAAGCAAATTTTACACATGGCCATGTGACACTTGCGTTGATATTACTCACATAGGGCCGCTGTTCGTTGTCCTTTTACCTACTACCCGAAGAAACACAAAAAGGTCTTAAACTAAATGCGGAGTACCAGCAAGGATCCAAGGATTGTGTGTCCAAACTGCTCAACACTCACCAAATATCCTGTGCCAATTACAAAAAGACCTAAATGATTAAAAATTATGTTTGAGATTTTTTTTCTCACACTATTATAAATACATTTTTAAATTCTGAATCCAACACTGATCTATTTTTAAAAAAAAAAACATTAATAAAGCTTTTAATTGTCAAATGTAACCTTATCAGTTTTAGCAGTGCTTCAAATAATCGTGAACAAGCTTATTATACACTTGAATAACATTTTTAAAAAATCATTCTTTATGACCTACAATTGTGACCAGAGTAGTTAGCAGAGATACATTTACCTTAACCCGTTAATTCTTTAATTATAATTGCATGGGACACTGCACAGCGTA
Organism: Zenarchopterus dispar; assembly: GCA_028564865.1. Lineage (NCBI taxonomy): Eukaryota > Metazoa > Chordata > Actinopteri > Beloniformes > Zenarchopteridae > Zenarchopterus > Zenarchopterus dispar. Next base: position 6,755,001 of record JAOWBL010000022.1, on the reverse strand, counting down.
CACTAAAGACAAAACATATGCATGGGTACCATGTTCTGACATTAACCACTTTTGACTAAACTCTGTCATAAACCTGAGAACTGAACAGTTTACATCTATATAAAATTAAAGTAATTTTACAAAGACCATGCCTGGCTGAACAGACAAAATGGTAAGATGTTCACTAAAATGTAGTTTCTTTAATCAAAACTGCAGCACTGTAAGTGTTCATGATATTCAACTTGAACATGCATGGAAAAGTAAATATATTCATATAGTACAGATATATACAAGATATTTTCTGAAATCATCAGTCTTACAATGGGAGTGTGAAAATCCACCAATATACTATGTGCAACGTTCACATTGTCATCCATTTCATTTAGCAGTTCTTTTCACAACAATTTTTAAGTGATATAAAAAGCCAAAAGAGAAAACTGATATTGTAAAAACTGCCAATTAAAAAAATAAGTTAGACAAGGAAAGTCAAAAGACATAGCCAAATTCATTGGATATAATAATAGCGATGACATTTCTTTTTAAAAGAAGTCTACATTATTCTGTAGGAAAAAAACAAAACAAAAAACAAAAATGACTTTTTGTTAAAGAAATTAGTCTCTATATTTGCCAGTACAATCAAAAATGTTATGAGAAAGGCTGTATAGTGCTGAAAATAGAACACAACAGAAGAAAAGAAATTACATAAAAGGTGCCAGTGACACGAATTACACAAAACATGAACACTAACATGAAAACTAAATACAGTTTGAATTTTCATTTCATATGAACAATCGTCTGCATGGGACTGCTGACTGAATATAGCGCCAGCACGTACAACAAAATGCCAGGGTCACCATTGGGACTGTAGGGTGGGAGAGGGTGTTCAGTCGAAGGTTAAGGTGTTACAGTTAAGCAAATTCCCATTCGTGTATACAGTACAAATATGACCCAAAAAAAGTCATCATAGAAAAAGTTCTGATATCTCGACAAGAAAAAAAAAAAAAAAAAAAGACACAGAGAGCTGCAAAAAGGTGAAAAGAATTACAAAGCAATAATAAACTCTCTTTCCTTTAGTGCATACAGATATGTCTTTGTGATGATGGACTTGTATCCTGCTTTTGAAATATCTAGTAAAGATATTATATTAGACAAAAGAACAGAAATGAACAAGAAAAAGAAGAAAGACGACATGCTTCGATGTTTATGCAAAATAACATAGTGCTACCTGGATAAAATGTTTTATTGAGAATTGTTAAAAAACAAACAAAAAAAAAACCCAAACAATTGAAGCCTTTCAGAAACAGTCACAAATACAGTATGCAGAAAAGCCTCACATTTAAGAGGGCTTTTTAAACAAGGCCTTAGGTTTGAATGGGCTTACTCTCCTAAATGTAAACCTTTTTTTTCTCAGCCCCTGAAGAAACGAGAAACTTTAAACCATTTCAGAGGTTAAACCTCATGTTTTTATTGCAAATGACTGACTTTTTCGTCATATTTATCGATATTGAAACATACACTCAGCAGCCACTTTATGAGTTACACCTGGCATACCAAATAAAAGTGGCAGGTGACTGTATGTGTATATGTGCTTCGGCCCAGCTTCTAAATGTAAAAGCACACTTACAGTGCTTTATGGTGCATCAGGTTATAATGAATTGAAGCTTTTACAGCTAAAACTGCTCATACTGCGCTTCTCCACCAGATGACAGGCAAGTACTGTATTATTTTAACAAGAATTCTATAATTAGATACTAATAAGTGAACTAAATACTTTGCTTTAAGGCTTTGGGAAATATTCAGCAAGTTATTGGGTATTTTGTTAATCGTTGCTTGTCTCATTTAATAATCTGAACAAATAAAGACTACTATATTTGTCCAAGAGCCCGGTGATGAACTGGCAACCTGTCTAGGGTAAAGTCCACCTCTCTTCTGATGAAGGCTGAGATATGCTCTAGCCAAGCACAAACTTCAAATAAAAACAGAGCAGCTATAGAAAGTTGATTGATATTACTCCAAAGCTCTGCTGTTTTATCACTTTTTTTTGTTTAAATCAGCAAATCTGTATATATCAATATGGGGATAGTGCAGGCACGAATGTGATTTTAAGGCAAAAATCATCAGATGTTGTGTGTCAGGCTCTCTAACTGCAAGTAACAAGAAGCAATGTACTGTAGATTGCGTCACTGAAACTTCTGCTTCACAAAATAACAGTCGGGCTATGTATTTCATATCCCAGAACAAGTACCAGGTGCTCTTTGGAGATCCAGAGATTTGTTTTGGTATCATTATGGCTTACTTTAGGTTTGGTTTAAAAAGAGAAAAAAAAACAAAAAAACAAAAACAAGACTCGAAGGTTCATCGCACTTCCAAAGAGCAGCAAGGATGTGCAGCCATCCTGAGAAGTGTGAAAATAACAGTTACATGAAGTCCAGGGCCCGCACAGAAAAATCACAATCGTGAGAGCAATGTCATGTAAAATGGAAAAGCCAAACAACTTAGAAACCAGCTGAGCGGGCCACCGGTTTTTCTTATGTAACATGATCGATGGAAGAGGCCCAGTTCCCTTCGGGTTAGATAACAATATATATGTATTTAACCCTCCTGTTATGTTCCGGGTCAAACTGACCTGTTTTAAAGTTTGGAGATCTAGGAAAAATAGTTAAAATTATTTTTTCAGTGTGAAACTTCTTCTGCTAGTGTAACCAACATATAATTTCGGACATCTTTTGGATAATTAAACATGCACCGGGTCAAATTGACCCGGGAACACCATTGCTGTTGCTGACAAATGAACATAACATGAGGGTTAAACAAGCATTATTATTTTAAGTCACAATCAAATGCATTTTAGTTGTGTGGACTAATGTGGGAAGAATGAGCCGTTACATTAAAAGTATATAGCTGCACATACTTTATCAGAACATAACACCCAATTAGAAAAAGGTCACATGCTAACAATCCAGCTAAAATGCATCAAATCAGGGGTAGGCAAACTGCTATGTTCTGGTGCACATAAATATACAATCACACACAATTCATACATTTTATCATAAAAAGGTGTAAATAAGGTAAGGTTTTGGGTCCGTGTTGTGATCTCCTTGAGGTGTAATCATTTGTTAAAGGTCTGAAAGCATAAGTGAAAATTGGAACTTCAGTCAGGCAACTCGAGACAATTATAGCATCACGTAGGCGAAGATGTACGCTGAAGTGAGCTGTGAGGGTGTTTGGGTGTGTGCACGTGGCTAAAACGTCAAAGAGCAACAAGACACTATTCCCTGCTGAAAACAATGCAAATCCCTGTGTATTGTTTGACATCTGATTTGATCAAGAATGTTCATGTAACACTTGCGCGTTTGAGACTGTGCACAAGTGGGGTACGTGTTCACACGGGAAGTTCATCATGGCAGATTACTCGATGCAGTCCCTTACAGTCTAATGAGGAGTCATTTTGAAAGAGAATGAGGAGAAATGAGCAGAAAGGCAGAGGGGAGGGATAATGGAGTCCAGCCCCTGTAGTCTATGACAAAGTGAACAGGAAGCTCTCTCAAATGTCTCAGTCCATTATCAGAAGGCTGCTGCTGAGCTCCAGGCCGCAGCGCGTTGGCTCTGTGAGAGGGTTAAAAAGAGGGCAGAAGAAAGGGCAGAGGTGGAGATGTGAAATTTGGACTTTAACAATAAAGAAAGTGGGAGTCTTTTCTACCCCTGGGTGGATGAGCCATGTTTTGGCCGTGGTGGCACAGCTCATCATCTGGCAGCAGACTGAGACTGTGCAGCCATGATAATGTGAGACGGTCCACTCTCAGCTCTCTGTTGCTGGCCCATCCCTGCCAGCACAGACATAGCCATGGCCTCAGCTGCTGCCCTTGAGCCCAAGCCGTTATGCCCTGTCGAGGGGCTGGGCGCCAAAGAACTGTGCTGAATCACCGGGGCTGGGGAACCTGTCGGCTCAGAGGTGTCTTTTATGCCCTCGTCCGAAGCTGGAAGAAAACATAAAACATAAATACATTTTTAAAAAGCGTTATGTGTGTACTTCAGCAGTTAAAAATCGAACTAAATTCCAGCGCATTTTCAAAGTCCAAAAATTCAGAAATTCCAACCAGATTAAGAGCAATAAAAGAAACAAAACTGTTACCGGGAAATGAACTTGATTGAGTTTGTTACAGGTTCTCACCGGAAGAATAAAATAACAAATACAGCAGACTGAAATGAGCTTCCTGTCAGGTGACTGAACTCTCACTTAAAGACAGCATGAGAAGTTCATGTGGGAGGTACACGGAGTACAATCACTGCTCCTCCACATCAAGAGGAGCCAGTGAAGGTGGTTTGGGTATCTGTTGAGGACTTCTCCTGGATGCCTGCTCTGACAGGTGTTCTGGGTGTGCTCAACCAGGAGGAAACTGTCAGGAAGGAACTATATCACTGGGCTGGCCTGGGAACACCTCGATATACCCTCAGTGGAGCTAGTGGAGATGGCTCAGGGTGGGGGCAGTGGGTCTGGACCCTTATTGCTTAAACTGCTGCTCCCATAACCCGATATTGGAAAATCAGAAATTAATAAATGAATGTATGTTGTTTTACCATCGTCTCCTCAAGATGATAAAATTTAAAAAGTCCTCCTCTTTTTTTTTTTTAACCCATCTGTGGATGTATTTTTTCCCCTTTTCCATCACTTTAAACATTGTCATTAGAAACAGAGCTTTAGGAACTTATAAGGCTTTTCCACCAAGACAGCTCCAGTGCTGGTTGGGGAGCTGGTGGCAAACTTGAAACCAATTTTTTGCTTTCCAAGTGCTAGTGGTAAAGAAGCAACGGTTCAAAGTCAGGAAAACTGGTGCTGTGCTGGCCTCAAAACCATGCATGGAAGAACCAGACACCAGGACTGGGATGGGATTACCAGTACCTTACCAACCAAAACACTGGCCACCGATGTTGAAATCATATCTATGTCCCAAAAGAAATTAATGAAAAAGAATTAAATAAGAATGGACACCACACTCAATCAGCAGTGGTCCATGGCGGCAATCCTCTCCCAGGACTATCTGACAGCAACAACAGAAGACTGACTTTTAATGTTTTCAAATCTCATTCCATGTTTGGGATCACTGCTCAGTGGCTGCAGAATATGCAGTTCACAATGAATGAGTTTGCATCTTCATTAACAGACACTGCTGGGTGTTTCAGTGTCACCTGCTTGTGTTTATGGATCCCATTGAAACGTCAGGAATAAATCATGTTTGTCACAGTGTTCATAAATATCAGTCAGCATCTGAAAGAGCAGTGTTTTTGAATGATGCCTGAAGCAATGCAGGAAGTTTCTCCTATAGCAGGAGTTTTAAACGGAATTGGAAAAAAAAAAAAAAACAGTTTGTTTTGACATTAATAAACAATGATGGATGTTTTAGTATCACACACTGATGTGTATGGATCCTGCTTAAAAGAGATCGTTTAAATCATGTTTGTAGGATTTAAACCACATTTATAAAAGCCCATCAGAATCTGAAACCAAAATTCAGTGTTTATTAACATCAGTACATGAGTAAAGAGGAGTGTAGTCGCTCACCTAAGTAGGCAGTCTTCTTCTGTAGGTTCGTTACAGGGCAGTCCTTGTGAGCCAGCAGTAGTTGCTTCAAATGAGCCACCTCATTTCGCAACAGAGACACCTCATTCTGAGAAGAATAATGAATAATAATGATTATACTGTGTAGCAAAAAAAAAAAGAAAAAGAAAATGTGTGTTATATAATTCAAAATAGGGCAAACTTCAAAAATACATTCCCTTGATGGATTTTTCATGCATTTTGGGCCAGAAATACCAATGTTACTATTAAATTATAGTTCACTTCTTTGGAGTTGGCAGTGAACAAACAGACACATTAAAAATAAAGGATTTGAACCACAAACTAACAAAATACTCACCTGAAATGAGTTTCACTGGTTTCAAAAGATTAAAAAAAAAAAAAAAGACATACTACTCTCTCTAAATGATATTTATTTGGATCCACCTCTGTAAACTAACATTTCTTTTCATCCCGCTCTACCCTCTCCAAGCCCACTCACCGACAGCGAGACGTTCAGAGTGCTGAGCTCCTCAGCCTTCTTCTCTAGAGAACTGACCCACAGTTTGCGCTTCTGTCTGCAGCGCGACGCTGCTGCCCTGTTCCTCTCTAGGAACCGTTGCCTTCGCTCATCTGGGTCATCGTCTGTCGTCCGCCGTCGACGCCCACCTGTAGGCTGTGCTGGAGATACCTGGAGGGGGAAGAGGGTGATAGGTCAGACGGGAAATGAGATGGGCGAGGGGAGCGGAAGAGAGGCAAGAAAGAAAAAGGAAGTTTGAGTCATAGTTTGATTATTTAAAGCCAGCAAGCATCACAGTCATTTCAGTACATTTTCAGTACAAGAAGCAGACCCTGAATTTCCATAACTTTAAAAGATTATCTACCCCTTATTACACAAGATTTATCTCACATACTTTTTTTCTGATTTAAAAGAACACTGACATAGTCAGATAACAACATTAAGCACCTGAGGTTGCGCAGGTGATGGAGCATCTGGTTGTTGAACAAGCAGCTGGCTCTGTTCTGCCTTTTGAGGTACCATGGGGCTGCTGCCCATGGCCATAACCCCAATATTCTGTCCTGAAGGACTCTGCTGGGACAGCGCAGCCTTCAGACGCTACAGGAGATCAATCATAGGACCAGTATCAATCGCAAGTACAAGGAATTACTGATAACAACTTTAATCAGCACCAAAGTACAACAGAAATGGCTTCATTACTGAGGAAAAACACCAAAAACAAAGGGTCAGAATTAAGAGCTAAATAACAATAAAATCATAATAATGGGTCCACATTAACCGCTTAACTTATTTAAAGTTTCAACAAAGACATTCATTTTAGATGGAAAAGCCTGAATTATAAAAAGGTGCATTTCCACTTTGTTCCAGCAACACGCTCATGTGACATCCTTATCTCTCGAAATGTCTTTGTACTGGCTTCTGAAGGCTTTACACATTACTGGAACAACTTTCAGATGAATTTGCTCAGCAGTTATGATCTTGCTTTTTAACAGTGAACTACTGATATGACAGTAATGATCTGAAAACAAGCGATAGTGGCACTAAAGGCACATCACTCTTAAGACTTTCCTTTAATGACAAAAGATGCAGGCAGATTCTAGTGGATATCTAGCAAAGCTGCTTTTAATACGTTTTAATATTATAAACACAAATAACACTCACTCATATCCAACATGGTGGAATATATATTTAAAATGAGCCCTGTGTATGCTTTGCAGTCTTATAATTTCATTACAAACTGTTGACAAGTGCAAGAGTTAAATAAAGAAGCTAGTGAAGTGAAAAAAAATCATATGATGAACAAACTTAGCCAGAAAAGACAAAGTCTGGAGGGTGAAGATGGGGACAAGAAGAAAGGAAAGAGAGATAAAAATAGAGAGCTAATCGACTGCTCACCATCTTCGCCTCTGAGTGGATGCTGTAACCAGAGGGGGAGTTGGAGCCGCTGCTGCTGCCTCCCAGAGGGGGACCAGGGATCCCGGGAATGTTGGGTACCATACAGACAGGTCGAGCCAGCTGTGGATCATATACGACGCATAAGTACGTACGGATTAAAACTTCACCAACTTCTTCACCGTGAAGATAAGAAACAGCATACTGTTGGCCTGGCTTACATTAATAACGGAGGGAATCTGTACAGGACCAGGGAGAACAGGTACTGCCTGACCAGAGGAAAACATCATCATGGGGTAATGGCTCGTTGGCGAACTGGACAAACAGACAACAGAGGACCAACAGAGATTAGTCAAGTTTGTCTAAATGAATATCCACATACAGTAAACGGATATTTAGATATTCTGTACCTGTCAAAAAGTCAAAAAGACTCATATTTTAAAACATCACTTAAACGATGAGAAGAATGCGAAATAAATAAATAAATAAATGAAAAAACTAGTGTCCTGAAAGTTTTGCAACCACACAGAAACAAGATGGATTACATCTTTTAGCCACTTTTAGCCCAAATAAGTCTCGTCTGACAGTCTGCATTCCAGAAATCGAGAGCAATCTGAATTCTTAGAAATCTGTTGTTCTGCTGGTTTTACTGAGTCGCTACTCTTCTAGCACAAGAGGAACCATCAGTGGTGTAACTGTATGGTGGTTGGAACAAATGGCACAAGTTTAATGAAAGAAGCACTTACAAGTGCTTACACCGAAAACCCACGTCAATGCATGATCTGTACAACGCTAGCCATAGAGGAAACATCTTTTACCATCAGCTTTGAAAGAAAAACATGAAACACAGTGACCAATCAGCAGCTGGACAACTATGTTTAGCTCTGTGTTTTTATTTCAGGAATCTTTTTTTTTTGTTTGGTTGTTTTTGCAAGTACTCGTATTCACGTAACTAAACTGTAATACCATCATATATTCACACAGTTGGTAAACATGTTTTAGAATAGCTTTAAAAAGGTAAGTAAGGTACATTTTGAAAGTAAGATTTAGGTTATCAGCGACCAACAGGGTTCAGAATATTACTCACCCCAAAGTGCGATTTGAAGGTGGTGCCTGTGTGATGACAGATGTAGGCGATGGCATGGTGGGCTGAAGGGAGTCAAAGCTCAAGTGCAGCGGTAGGGAAACTGGACGCACAATAGTTGGGGTGGGGGCTGAATTTCTGGGTGGTGTGTTCTGGGAGATTGGTGAGGTTACAATGTTAAAAGATAACAAATGATGAGTCATATTTTTCTACATTGTATAAGGTTACTGTCTTCTCTGCACACATGCAGTCCTTCCGCTGCCATCTCAACCCTACCTTTCCTTTAACTGCCGGCTCTTGATTGGTGTCCGACTTCCCAGATATTGATTCAGGACTGCCTGGTGGCGAGGAGTCGACCTCTACAGGTGCCTCCTCTTTCACCTTCACGTCTGACGGTGTCTGCAGGCTCATGTCCAAAGCCACAGAGTTGGCTGCAGGAAGCTGAGAAACAGCAGAGAGATAGAGAGAGCAGGATCACACAACACATCGATTGTGTGTATAAAAAAAAAAAAAAAAAAGGAAGTTGGTATTCATCACAAAAATCTATCAGCTACAGAAACACTATTTTAAGTGCAATGAAACACTTGAGCATCTGCGAGAACATTTCAAATGTCAAGTGTGAAAGGCAGGAATATGAAGTTGTAATTTGTGTCTAAATCAGCAGCTGAGGTAAGAAAAAAAGGAAGTAAAAATGCAATTTTTGTACACAGTAATACACGCAGATAAGCACATGCACAGAGCGGAGAAGATCACCATTCTTACAGAGTTCTTGGCCCTCTTTTCATCCTCATCTTGTTCAAAAGAGCTGGCCAGCTCATTAAACAGACCAACTTCCTCGCAATTCTTCAAGAAACGTGTGGGTGTAGGTGTCTGGTCTGGGAAAAGAAACAGTAACGATGGAGATTACCAGTCAATTCAACACTATCACACTTAGTTCACACTTAGCATTGAATATAGAAGCCTATGCAATACAGCGTTGGTACAAAGTAACACAGAAGTATTTTAAATAGTCTTCATTTGAATGCTGGAAGAGGACTTTCCACAAAATGGTGAAGAGAGAGAACAGTACCTGCAATGATAACAGAGTCAGTTCTGGCTGGTCCAAATTTTAGCGTCATCTCATGCTTGTGTTTGTGTACTGCCAAGTGGTCCTCGTTGGTAAACCTCTGGAGAAAGTGAACAAGGTAAAAAGATTATCAGAACAGCAGCTTCTTATATCGACAGCCTTCTTGTGCAATGACTTGTGCATGGTAGATTCACAAACGGAGACTATTAGCGTGCTATTTTCAAGTGTTTCTGAGCTCTTATTAATGAGTTTGTCACCTCACTGAGAATACTGTGTTGTAACTCCAATTCTCTTGTTAGCCTTTCCACCAGCACTGCAAATGCTTAATTTGTGTGTTCAATAAAGACACGGGAAATTATAATTGTGTATTATTTTCTAGGGTTAGGGAACGCTGTTTGAGCTTTATTGTGGCATAGATGAAGATCTAAATCCCATTTTATGGCAAATTAATGGTCAGGTAATTCCAAGGGGTTCATATACTTTTCCTTGCAACTGTATATGAGTCAGCAAACAGGTAATTGTAGCCTGTGTCGCGGTAACCTCAGGAGACAGCCCATATTACTTTAACCCAAATATCATATTGCAATATTCACAAGCAAATGTAGCACAGCACATGCAGCCTGCAGCACATACAGTAGAAACTAAACACTTGAAAACTGTATCTGTGGTGTACAATTCCTGGCTCATTGTTGCTTGAGGATATGTGCTCAAATCACTTATTGTCAACTTAAAAAGCTCTAACATATGATAAAGGACTGGTACAAATAAGGGCCGAAAGTACAGAAGTGATTCTAACACTATTAAAACACTGGAGAATAGTGTAAAGTAAAGCTCTGTATCTGTGTACATTGTGTTACTTCTTATCAGGTATCCACACTGGAAGCTACAGAAGGTATGTGTCTAGGAAAGAAATAAAAATCAGACAGATGAAAGAAAAAACAGCCATCCTCTGAGAGATGCAAGGTCTTTTGAGAAGTGGCAATGTGATTCACTCGGAGACGTAGGAGGAATAATCTTGGCTCTGGCACCAGCCTATTCACCATTCACTGCAGCCTATTTTAGGGCGGCGCTTTGCAGTTGCGAGTTCGGCCGTGAGAGTGAAGTGGAAACACAGTCAAGTGTCAGTACCCTTATTTTTAGCCCAACCAGAAAGCATCACCAATACAACTATGTGTCTCATCTGTCTCTTTCCTCAGAACAAGGCGACTAGATCTTGTGGAGGAAACTATGTCCAACTAATCTCCTCGCTGAGATAATGGCAGCTAGGATTACTCTATTCCATGCAATAAATACTGGGCATCATATTAACGGGGTGGGGAAGTGGGGGGTGCGGGTGCTGTTGTTGTTGATGTTAGCTTGGTATAAGGAAAACCCTGAGGAAAGCCAGGAGTCAATCATCCGTGTTCTATTATGGGCATGATTCATAGTTTCCCGGTAGACAACTGTTACTTGTAAAGGCCAGCAGTAGAAAAGCATTTGGACATTTAAAAGCTTGTAATATCGAGGATGTTTTGTATCGAATACACATTAATGTCATCACAGTGATATTATTGTAGTCCCGTAAAACATAAAAATATGACAGGTTTAGACCTAAAAACAATTTTTGAAACAGAGGAAATGTGAGAACGCTGACTTTAGATACGATACTTTTTATACTAAGCAAAATATTTTAATAGAAAGAAGGTTTGAAATAGTCAAATCAAGTCAGTTCTGTAGTTGTGTTTCATTTCGTCAAATGGGAAAAAAAGCAGTTAAATATTTTTTCTCAATTTAGTATAGTTTTTATTAAGATATTTCTTGTCAAGTTCACAATATGCCTTATTAAAAAGAGCTTAGTATGATTGTGTTAAGTTTTACTCCGACATTTTGTGTGATCCGATGGGGGAAAAAAACAGATAATGTACCTTATCTAGTGAAATATAAAAAACAGGATGAAATAGCAGCAACAGAGACAGACATTTTATTGAAAAATTGAATAAGAAAAATTAAGCATGCCATATCATTTAAAAAAAAAAGACAAAATATTATTTTTAAAAGTTTTTGTAGCCAATGTTGTTAACATTCCCCAAAAAGGAGGTGCGACATTGAGAACAGTGCCAAGTGTTTAACAGTACACTACAACTTCAGATCTGTTTAATTTGACAGTCAAACAACACTGCTGACACAGCCACAGCTGCAGACCTCCACTGTCACCAACGTCCCTTTGCCTGGAAAATCTTCCAGTTTGTTGTTTTAACTGTTTACTAAATTAATGATGGCATCTCAAAATGAAATATGCAGAGTATTCATATCTCAGAAAGATGTCCAACAAGAGACTGAGTCTCATGGTATCCATCACATTGGGACAACAAAAAAATAAATAAAATAAAGAAGAAGAAAAGGAAGATGATAATTTATTTAGTGGACATGCATGTTTGATTGCTTTATGTGACTGTTGTTCAACCTATAAATGCCATATACAAAGGATCACTGCTGATCAGAGGATGGGAGAACTCTCAAATGAGCTAAATGTTTTACTGTTTGAATCACGTGATCACTTATTTCATAACCCAGTAGAGATACTCCACAACAGACTAAGGATATCACATTCAACTGAACACAACATCAGATTCCTAAATGAGCATAATATGAAGGAATCGCAAATTTCTACTACACAATATCAAGACAAGTCACAACAGTGCACCATGTAAGTAACATATGAGTGCACTTTTGGCACTCATCTGAGTCACTACTGCTGTGGCTCAATCCTGTGTCTGCAGGCACTACAAGTCAGCAGTGGCAGGTTGAAACAAAAACTGCGCTCTGATTACTCACTGGCGCTTCCAGTGAGTCACTGCTAAAGGAGACAGCATTGTCTCACAAGACCATGCTAGGTAGAAATTTTACTGATGGATAGTCATTGTAAGAGTTGCATAAAATACAGTTATTTCAGAGAAAAAGCTGTACTCCGATCACAAGCGCTTCTTTTCAAGAAAATCCATTTACTTTTCTTTAAGGAGTAAAATCATATCAACCACATGCCAAACTCTGGGAGATCACAAAAAGTATCAAAAATATATCTCACATCAAACATTAACTGGAGACCAAGGACAAGGTAGACGATGACTTACCTGTCCACAGCCAGGAGCGTTGCAAACAAAAGGTCTGTCGTCCCCCATTTTTGCAAAGAGCTTGCAATGTAACTGTGGGAGAGGAGAAGAGAAGAACATTGCTACAGCTTTTCTAGATGTGTGAACTGGCAGATCCCTGAAACAACAAACAGGGATGCTGTGGCTTGTAGTCTTTAGTCTGAGCAGGAAGCGGAGTGCTGTTTAAAAATAACCCTGGCAAAGAGGAAAACATGTACAGAGGCACCGAAGAGAAGTTTCCCTGGTGATACTTCCTTCATGCAGAGGGGCTTCTGGTCGGCCAATGAGGAGCTCCTTACAGGAGAAGATGACAGCTACCAGTTACACAAACATCTCTCTCTCCTTCTCCCTTTCCCTTTCACTCATTTGTGCTCACGTCCAATCCCTCCTTCTCCCATTACCACTCCCTCTCCTCACCTCTCCATCATGCGGAAACCTTTCCCCATCTGATAGCGCTCATTCTGTGTCTACTGCTCTAATTCAACTGTTTCTTTTGGCTCGATGTTTCAGTCCTCTACGTCTCTTCTTTCTAAGGACTCACATGGGAATCCCACCTAGTGTTAGACAAAATATGCACACTCACTAACCTCACATGAACTCGTTCTCCTGTTTAGACTTTTACGTGTCATGAAAATGTAGTAACTGATGGGAATAATTCCAAAACTATACTAAGAAAAATCAAAGTGCAGAATCGCAATAGCATTAACACAATCTGATACCTTCTTTTGAAGTGGTCTTTGAGTAAAAATTAATCAGTGAGGCGAGACACTAAGTGGCCATTTGAACCAACTAGTCACAGTAAGTTATAAAGTGTAAAAAGTTATGAAAACTCCACTCAAAAAAAACAATATCTTACGACAGTATCTTACTATTTAAATATTTAAAATTACATGTTTGAATTACCCACTATGTTTTATAACTGTGTAAAAACACTAATGAAGTGCATCTGGGGCATTAATTTTGCTGAATGAACAGAATTAATTTAAAAAAACTAAAATGGCTTCATCGAAGAATAAAGACCTTTATATCATTTCTTCCTTTGAAACTGATGATGGTCTAATGGAGTTGCGGAGAAGTATTTTGTTACTATTGAAGTTGAGCTGTTCAGAAACTGTGGGTTTCTGAGATTTCTGGCGTATTAAGGACCTTTGGGTGAACTTTCAGAGTCTGTAATCAACCGAAAAATATCCAGAAATGGCAGCCCGTCTTTAATGAAGGGCGTAGTTTGGATTCAACAGCGATCCAGGGAAGCGGGAGCTCAGTGTGACTCATTTAATATGCAAGGTTTTCAAAATCAAAGTCAAGTTACTCTGGGAACACCTCACATTTCTTGGCTCACATCATCAGCAATCACCCAGGACTGAAAGAAGTTAAACAAATTAAATGTCCAGCTGCTGACCAGTGCAATAAAATCTAAATGGGAAGTTAAAAAAAAAGGAAAGAAAAAATATCCATAGCCTGTTCTGTGTCAAGAAAAGACAGCTATATTACACAAAGCTAAAAGTTATAGAAGACTTGGCTTTAAGTATTGACTTTCATTACTAGAGAAGAAAAGCTGAACAACCATGCCAGCATTTTATCAAATATGGAAGCTATTACAGACACATTCTGGAGTTAAAACAAGCCTATGTCTGTTAGAGACCAAAACAACATGAATCAAAGCAGTTTTATGTTGGAACGGAGTCTTTGCAGCAAAATTACAATAAATATAAGCACTGGGAACAATGATGCTAAATCAAAACAAAAATGCTATTCTAAGCCTCTGACAAGGTTAAAAAATGTCATTACACTTAAGTGGTGTTTCTCAATGGGCTTCTCACAGAGAAAACTAGGACCTTTAAACTTTGTATGTGTACAAAAAGTGTATAAATAGGATTATTTTTTAAAAAATTCCCATCCAGTCACTGCTATCTTGCCATAAGTCGACTACCACAGCAGCCCAAACTACCTTAAATAGACGCAAAACCAGGAGAATTCATGGCTTATTTTGTCATAAATATGAAAGTTATAATCCTATTCATTTCTATGGACGAAGCTTAAAGAGTGTGTGTGTGTATATATATATATATATATATATATATATATATATATATATATATATATATATATATATATATATA
>JAOWBL010000022.1:6716837-6739046 GCA_028564865.1 Zenarchopterus dispar | reverse complement strand
TATATATATATATATATATATATATATATATATATATATATATATATATATATATATATACACACACATATGTATATGTTACTCTGCTTGCAAGCTTACTTTCAATTTCTTTGTACCCGATTAGTTTGCATTGATTATACTGAAATTACTGCTCTAGTAACGAACTGAGTATCATTTTGAATCCAACTGTGACCTCAAGAAACAAAATCATAGAACAGTATAATAGGACCCTAAAGATAAACTACCTTACAAACAACTCATAAAAACCCCACTACTTATGTATAAAAATTGGGTAGTATAGTCAAACGTCTAGGCCACAATGAAACATTGTGAGTTCCCAGAAATTATCTTTGACAGTTACCAGTTTTGAGATAAACAGCAATACATAAAGTAGTATATTTATCTTGATTCTTTATTAGATATTTTATCAGTACATGCTCCTATCACATAAAAATACTTGAAAATGCTGCTAAATCAAATATATGTAAAGTCTGCTTTTGTGGAAGTCTGAATCCAAATAAAAAGCTTTCCACAGACCTCCATATACTCCTTCAGCGTAAATGCTCTTGTAAAGACTAAAATATGCACGGGCTCCTGTTTGCTTTCTCCTCCTGTTGTGCTTGAACTGAAGGGACATAAACTAAATTGGAGCGTGGTTGTCTGCGTCTATCAGAAGCCCAACCCCAACCCCATGTCCTCCCTGCCCTGCACCACTCTGCACAGCTAGACAAAACTCCTTATAAAGATGAACTGGAAAGTTTAGAAAAATAACTCATTAAATTTGAAACAAGAAATTGCTGGGGAGGGGGTGGCGACAAACATGAATGTTTTAGTACTCTCAGCTGGCCAAAAGTGACGTCTGGCAGCTATTATGCAACGCTGTCCCACTGTCTGTGCAGCAGCCACATACAAGTATCAAATACCTCGTTATGTATTAAAGTAGAAGCTGTTCAACAAACAAAAAGCCACCTGTTATAAACAAACGTTAATCATTAAGTTCATGCTGACCCAACAGAGAAACATCTGTACATATCCACAATTCTTCATTCATTTTATTAATCCATTGCTTTAAAAGCTCAAGGAATAAAATCATCCCAGAAACTGGAAAGCAGCATAAATTAAAACATGTTTGTTTTTTTTTCTGTTGAATTATGGACATTAAATCTAGTTCTACCTTCTACATTGCTTGAGCATCTCACCTAACAATATTGAGTGGGACAGATTATTCATTACTTTGGCGAGGTATAAATGTCTGAAAGTGTTCCCAGTGTTGAAGTCAGTATATTTCCCTCCTTCTTCCCTCCATCTCTCCCTCTGCTGAGGACAGTTGCCCCTGAGCCAACACATGATTACTGAAGCCTTGTGCTGGAATACGACGTTCTCCCATTACACGAGCTTGTAACGGGACTAACCACTGTGTCTTTCAGCTCCATGTTTTAAAGAGGAAAAGGGTCTGCATCATATTAGCAGGGGGAAAAAAAGTTTCTCCTCTTTGCAGAGATGAAAAAGCCAGTGACACAAAGTACTCTCATAGACCTCCCATATTCTAGACAAAGGCAACAGGTCAATGCCAGGACTCTCACAGAGTGCTCCCAATCCACTGAGTCTATTTGTGCAGGGATGTTCCTGCAAATGAGATACTCCATCTAGCTCGTTATACAGAGGGTGTGGACTGAACAGGGAAAAAAAGACACATCTGGCATCAGAAGGAGGAACAGATTTCAGACACACTAGACATTAACTTGGCTGGCTGGCTGGCATCAAAATAAAATGTGGGATTTGATTATGTGGAAAGTCCATCGTAAGTCCTGATGAAAACCGATATGTTTTTACTTTTGCATGTATTCCTTGGTTTATGATAAAACAATTTATCTGTAGCTATTTCTTCAAAAACATAAAAATTAGCATTTAACCCTGTGATAAATTTATATGCAGAATTACAAGAAATGCTGCGGTTCATTTGCATCTTTGATTGATGTGTCTCACTGACCGTCAACTTTGAGAGTTATTTAAGAGTTGAAGTGTAAAGTTTTACTGCACTGTGTAAAATGTGGGCTTCATGCAGACCTCACCTCTGTGACAGACTATAAATCAGCAGGCTAGTTACAGCGCTTTTGATGCACATCCCTAATATTCATCGCAGGCGTTGATATGATGTCCATCTGTTTTTGCGTCATTTCATCCAAGGAAAGCACTCAAAGCACCCTCATTCTGCTCCTTCTCATTGAGCTGCTGCCAAAGTCCCAACGTTAACTTGGATTTCTCCGACTCAGCAGGTGTAGGGGAACAAGTCCTAGCTATAATCAGCCACAGCCATCCAGTGTTTGATGCAGCCTGCTAGGAAACTGACTAAACAAACCATATTAATAGCTCGCACTGGAGCCATGACGCTGGAATCTCGGGCTTGAATTGCCAGAGGGTAGGGGAGACCCCACAAAAAGAAAAAGAAGGAAAGACAAGGGAGAGGGAGAACGAGACAAACTGTCAAACACAAACGAAAATAAAAAATAAAAATTTTAAAAAGTCAGCTGTGGTAAGTTTATTACTGCATCATTTATCTGTTAGGATTACAGGTGAGATCTAGGTTGTAGATCAGTGTTTGCAGCAACCAATATGGAGTTGTGTAAGCAAAGTGAACACAAGATTTAGTAAATGGAACAAATGAAATCCTATATCAAAGTCTGCATAACTAACAAGCCATAAACTCTGAATCCGTGCTGCACCAGTAGTACAATGCAAGATGGATCCAAGGTGATTTTAAAAGATTAAATCCAAAACTCTGAGCCAATTTGATTTATGCTCTTACATCTCTTACATCATAACTTTCTAACACTCTTCCTGTGAGACTTCAACATAGATAATTTAAAAAAAAAAAGAAAAGAAAAGAAAGACAGAATTTATTCTGTCAGAGGCAAGTCATATTCAACATTCTGCAGTGTTTTAGCCCAAAAATTAATGAACAAACCAATTTAAAAAATATATTTTAGTAACCAATACTGCAGCACAGCACACAAAGTTGTACATAAATGTTCGCTTTAATAACTAATCTGCATTTATTCTCGTTGAAAAACACTTATATCGTCCACACAACTTCAAATCCGTAATTTCTGAGAATGCATTAAGATGTTGCACAGAACATATTGCAGTTTTCTCTGGTGTAAAACTTCTCTAAGAGGTGGAATGTTGTACAACTCTGCCAAAAACATGACCTACATTCCTAATGAAGGTGTTGACATGAATGGGGATACAGATCGTTCAGCGGTCGAGTTCAAATTGCAATACTATGGATATCACCACTACTTGAGACGTTGACTTCTTTTCAGGCTCTTCTTGCAAACCCAAATTACTATTGCAACCACGAAATAAACAAGGGGAACAAGACTTTTTGCAGACACCAGAAAAATGCTAATAGTCGTCATTGTCAAAAACTGAATTCCCAAAGTCCAACAAACTTTAGTTCCTTTTTCCACACAACGCTGACTGCCTTGAAAAAGGTTTGTCTTTTTTAGACTCCATTGCCTTCTGGCTGCACACTTTGCCCCGCCTTTTCCCGTAACAAGACCGCCTTTCCTTTGCAGCGATTGGCCACCAGCACGTCACTCAACAACAGCTCGCGCACACGTAGCTTCTGACGCTGTCAATAACGGCAGTTAACCGAACCTTATTGGTTGAAACTACGAAATCAACGTTTTGGTTTTTTTTTTTTTTTTTTTGGGGTTTTTTTGTATGCACGCAAAACTAATGGCTAGCCACCGAGGCTAGCGTTAACAACAGGCCGAGCGCACATTTGTAATTAAGTAATAACAACGCTACTAACAGTTTCGGCGCTGACAACAAACACACGTGAACGCTAATTTCACCACGTCGCGAGTTAATAGGTGTGTTTTAAAGTCGTTGTTGAAAAGTCAAAGTTACTAGAGAAGAAGGGGCTAGCAGTAAGTTGGTTAGCGGACTGACACTTGAGTGCAAAGCGAGACAGTGGGTCCGAATGAAACGTTGTTGCTGCCCCAACAGTTTGACAATAACACAAACATCTAAATTTACCAGTAACAGGCACTGAAAACGATCAAATCCAGTCCAACTTTGCAACAGGTTATAGAAGCTAACACATCTTAGAGTAATTTAGAAGTTAATAAAGTGTTTACAAACTCACCCTTGCGCCCCTCACTCTGGCTCCTCTCTCCTCTCCTCTCTTGGAATTTGACACTCCCCTCGAGTAAGACGTATCGCGAGAGTTCGTGTGAGTCATCGTGACAAGACGTTGAGAAACAGATATTGTCAAACTGTCAAGTTCACGTTTAATGTTTTTCCTTTTTAATTGCTTTTAGTTCATGGGAAAACGTAGTCTGTGATGTAAATACTGTGATGTGCAAAAGGGGGGAAAAAAAAAATTCTAAAAAGGTAGCAGATGTTAAAAAAATTATGCGCATTCAGTTGTTACTGGGCGTTTGAAAATGATTTGAATGTTAAACAGGAGCTAAATAAGCCAACAACTTCTGCCAATGTTAATTGAAACGGAATTTTTTTCTACAATTATGAGTCATTTTAGCATTTCATTAAGTTCATAAGCCATTGAGCGTGAATTTAGAGATAAGGCTAGAGAGACCCCTACAGGCTCATTTGAGAATTGAGCATGCTGACGTCACGGGGATCTGGTGGAGCCTGTCCCAGCTCATTGGTTGTTAGTCAATCGTAGGACCTGTTCAAAATCAATCAGTAGGAAATGTTTTGGCAAATTTATTTCCCGAAAATTTTTAAAAGTTTAACCTCGTTTCCCAAATTTTCTCATCAATCAGAATTATAATGAATATGAAAGTCTTGTTCATCTATCATAAATTCCCTGCTGTTGCATAAGATAACCAGGGATCCATACTGAAATATAATTTTACTTGAGAGAACTTGAAAGTATCTGATCATATAAAGTGTGTTTTCTCATGTACCAGTTTCTCTCAACCGCTCACTGGATGGCAGTTTATAGTAAAACTCTATTTACACAAGAAGTATGATGTATCAGATTTCTTGTTTTTTAAAAATATTAGAACATGCGATTTCACAAAATGTAATCAACACTTTGTTGTTCTACCCCACAATGTTATTACATAACTTGTGAATTAAATGTTTTCTGACTCAACAGACATTTTGAATATTAATTATAATTTTAAATGGGTACATACAATATAGACAAGCTTTCTATAAGATGTTCTGGCATGTCAGAAGTAAAGTGTATGTATATAAAATTCATGATTTACACTATTTAGTTTTAGCCCCAAGAGCTGGTGTAAAGCATACTGGGTCATAGTGGCTGCCGAATGGAACGGAAACAGTATTTTTTAATGTTATTAGCAACACCTGAGGGGTGTACTAAGTAGGTTAATGAGGTCTGTGGAGTCTAGAGTCAGGATTTCACCTAATGCAAAGGTGACTCTCTTTCAGGCTGGCTGGTCACCATGGTGAATCATGTTCAGAGTTTCAATATAAATTACCTGGAAAATCATCTACTGATTGTCTTCATAATTATATCCCTGATCAAACCACTCAAACAGCATTCAAGGGCATGGAGCACAAATACTGACGTTTCACATTGTCACCAAATTATGAGTGCTCAATGGTATTTTTACGTTTATGTTCTTCAATGTTGTTTGGATTGCATGAGTATTGTTATCACTTTTATGAAATGTCAGGAGAAATGTCCATCTTTATGCAAGATCACACATAACCTGAAGCAGAGTTGACAAACATAGTTGATGAACCTGGCATTCATGTTGTTACAGCTCTCTTGAAGCGAGCTCAGCTTTGTTGAACTTGCTTCACAGTAAACCTCCGATGCTTTTCTCAGTAATGCGCTGGTGTTTGCTAAGTAAACTGTGAAAAAGCCCTTACAAAAGTAAAACCTCATTCAGGATGTGATATTAAGAGAAGCATTTCAATTTAGGTTTCAAAGCTTTGAGATTTTTGACAATTTAAAAACATGTGAGGAATGGAGAGAAAGGAGTAAAGGAGTGAAAAAGTGAAATAGAATAAAAAGACATTTAATTGCAATACATAAAGAAAAAAAGCACCTTTGCGGTTGTACACAAGACGTTTTTGTTTTTTTTTTAAACTTCTGCAGAACAAGCAAACAAAAGTAAACACAGCAATGGTCAGATATCAGATCTCTAATACACATTTAGCAAGCTCATTTAGTGGCTCTTTAACAGACAAAACTTAGTAATCACCCCATTCCATAGTTTTAACATTTAAAAATTAAATTTAAAATAAAGTCGTTTTAATTTTAAACCAGTCAGCACCCTTGACAATCTAAACTTTTTAAGACTCGAAACATAATTGTAGATAAAAGAAGACGGGGGGGGGGCTCAGAAAACTAAAATGTCTGTCTCTTGGCAACCACGGCTGCACTATTCAATAAAATAAACCACAAATAAATAGTGAATCACAAATGACAAGAAGACATGTAGAGAATTTCTCTTGTCAATGTGAAGCAAATGTCAATATTCTGTAAAATAAATACAATTACTGTCATCTGGAACAAATTTTTAATTATTCCTCAAATATTTCAATGTTTTGGTTTTTTTCTTTACCTCATTTCCCCCATAGTAGACATTACCGAGAAATAGATGGCTACTCAAGACATCATACTAACTTTGCCTCAGATGACAAGAGGAAGTGCACCCTCTCACACAACTAGCGAATAGTCTGCATCATTAGACATTAACGCTAATTCATAAATGAGTCAATGTCTATTGACTGGTTTATGAATCAATGCCGTTCAATGCAATGAAATGCTTTATCTTTTTAAATTAAACTCTTTTGATAAACTTTCAAAACATGTCAATTTCCTTCTTGGATTTTTTTCTGAGAAGGTCATAATCTAATTTATCATAATCAAATTAATTAGTTTGGCAAACTAAATAATATTAATGAACTTGGTCAAATTTTTAAAGAAGTGGCACCTCTTCACAAGAATATTTAGATCGTCTGAATGACTGGACCCACCATGCTTGACCTTGGTTCTTTCCTATTGTGCACCTAAACAAACTCGATATTGAACTTTCTCTGTGCTACCAGATTCCCCTTAAAAAGAACTGGAGTTGTGTAGTGGATGATGTACAGAGGCAGACTTTATATTCATATATATATATTTTTAAAAAACTAATAAATTATCAATATGCACACATTACTACTCATGTAGTTGTGCATTTACAAGATAATTAAAAAAACAAAAACACTGGAAGTTTTGCTCATCTTTCTCAGTGTATACCTTTGTATAAATCTGCAAAAAAGGTTGATAAATGAGGCCTGCTATCAGACAGTATCCTATGACTAAGTGGAGACAATTCTTTGTCAAGAACTGCAGTGCGGTGAGCCATCTAATCATCAGCGAATGAGGT
The DNA here is from genome assembly GCA_028564865.1 of Zenarchopterus dispar. Classification (NCBI taxonomy): domain Eukaryota; kingdom Metazoa; phylum Chordata; class Actinopteri; order Beloniformes; family Zenarchopteridae; genus Zenarchopterus; species Zenarchopterus dispar. The sequence continues at coordinate 6,731,658 of JAOWBL010000022.1, read as the reverse complement.
CTGAGAACACAGAGATGGTCATCAGTCTCTCAGCAATAGATAGTCTTTGATGGTCTCTGGTAGAGGAAGCTCTTTCACTGCAGTGGGAAGGAATTGTGCCCCAAGACTCTGCCGTACAGCACAGCGTGCCAAAGAGCGAAGAGTTGGAGCCTGCGCCACCATGCTAGTCAGCCGGGCCAGCAGCTGGGGATCTTTACTTAGCTCTCTAGGAAGGGTGCCATCAGCCCGCCTGATCTCGAACCGCCCAGCTGCTCTACACAGCAGCTCCAAGCACTCTTCTTCCTGCTCAGTGCCCAGGCCCCGGGCCAACAAGGCCACCAGTCGGGAAATAGGGGTCTGTCCCTTAAGATTGGTCACATGGATTTGGGCTCCGTAGTCTAACAGAACTTTGACACTCTCCAGGTTGCCCTTCATTGCCGCCCAGCTCAAAGGTGTGTCATTGTTGTAGTCACGGGCATTGGGACAGGCCCCACTCTCCAGTAGGGCCCTCACACACTCTGGGTTATCTTTGAAGGCAGCCCAGTGCAGTGGAGTGTCCTTGTTGCCATCCAGGGCATTTGGCTGAGCTCCATACTCCAACAGCAGCTCAACACAGTTCTCATCCTTCTCTGCAGCATAGTGCAATGCTGTGCGGTTATACCCATCCAAAGCATTCACCTAATGAGAAAAGTAAATACACTGAAGTCTTGTGCTAAAAAAGTCAATGACTGAAGTCTGAAATCAAACTGTATTTTAGTTCATCTTTGTGAGACATCACTAATGATAAAGAGCTTTCAAAGTTAGTGTACATCTTTTTTTTAATACACTTTTTGTTTTGATTCAATTTAAAATGGAAAACATCAAATGTTTGCCCATCAATCTATATTTGTTTACCTTCTTTTGATTCTGACTACAAAATATCCTTGTCATTGCAAATCATACTTAATAGTAATAATTAAAAAAAAAAAAATCAAAATAAATAGATGCACTTTGACTAGATTTTAGGCAAATCCTACTCTTAATTCAAGTATGGGTAAACAAACACAAATATGTTAAATCACCTTTGGCTGGAGTTTCAGTCAACACATTTTTCTCTGAAAAATGGTGTGGTATTGATGGTGTGTATTAAGTGATTTACGTAACAATATTTGCCTAATCAATCAAAGTGATGGCATTTAGTCATTCAGAAGTCAATGACAGCTGTTGAAAATATTTATATATGTTTAAACAGAATAAAATCTGCCAATTCAGCTTAAATATCTGTGTACCTTTTCTTTTATTATCGTGGAAAGCACTGATCTATTCCAAGAAATAATATTTGTATATAAGACCTTACATGAGGAAAGTTTGAACACAGTTGTTACTCATTTAATAATGCAATCTGTCAAATTCCTCTGTACAGGTGAACATTTGTCAAATTAACCCACCACTACACTCTACCTGTCAGCAGCTTAGACATGCGCGTTGTTGAAACAGAAATACATGCTACTACATGAGGCTGCTCTTGCAGTTTCTATTCAAACATGATACTGACACATTCAATTATCAACCAACTAACAGAAATCAGTACTTAACTTAAAACTTATTTATACCATACCTCTGCACCCTTCTCCAACAGCAGCTCCACACAGTCTGCATCTGCAACCATACAGGCGCAGTGCAGGGGTTTGAGCGTACCATGCATCCGGTTCACATCAGCTCCCTTATGCACATAGAAAACAATGGTGTTGCTATGACTGATATCACTTGATACACATTATCCATTACAAGCACAACACAATGATGGGCTGGCATACCTTACGGATAAGATCCTCTACATTGTCATGTGGAAATGAGCGGATGGCTGCAATGGTTCGGATGAGCCGCTCAGACAAGGAGTATTTACTTTGAATGCTCTGCATGATGTACCACATAGTAGAGCTCATGTGTAACAGAGGAACATTGCACCCAGGCAAGCGTGACAGTGCCACACTAACACACATTAAAAAAAGAAAATAGAAGACTTGTGTTAAAAGCTGTAAAACACACAGAGATTATAGAATATTAAGCATACAAGAAGAGTAATAGATTTTAAAAAGAAAACATGCTTTTCAAAAATTTGGGTGGTTTGACCTCTTTCAATTACTGTTCAGGAATTAGTTCAGCATGTCATTCAATGAGCAACAGGTTGGCAACAGAAGTGAGCCACTGTGGGCTGCTGAGGTAAGCCCTTAACCCCTCACTGCTTTCCAGGGCTGTGAAAATGGCAGCCCACTGCTTCTAGTGTAACTACTGATGGGTTGTCCTCCACAAGGGGATTAATTGATTAACAAAGTATCTAATTATTATTATTATTTAAACTGATATATTTATTCAATCCACCACTTGACAATGTCTTGATATAATGTGACAAATAAGAAATTTTTAGCTCAATGTATCAAGGCACTGTCAAATTTGCTGTAGTAACACTTATTTCTTAAGTCCCATTACAGACCCTTTCATCTCTGAGTTTGTTATCAAGACGTGTTATTGTCTAAATAAGCATATGTGCAGTTTTAAAACACAACTAAATTTCAGAAAACATTTCCAAAGTACAACAATACATCAGAAAACAATTACAAAATAACAATTTCCCCTGAAATATGGTTTAGTTTTCTGTTTAGTGTTTTCTGGGGTGGGGGGTGTTGTTGCTGTATAATCTGAGCAGTTGTGTTTTCTGTTTTGTTGCCCAGTTTCTAAAATGTTATAAAATTCCTGTCCCGTTGTGTTTTCCACTCAATGCCACTAAAGAAATAGCTTGATGTATCCGGAGAGTAAAACATATAGAGTGCACACTTCTTTTATTAAAAATGGCAAAACCCAGTCTTTTTGGTTGTACTTTTTCCATTCTAAATACAGTGTGACTGTGATGTCATACGGAAGCTGATGCTGCTAGCGTTGTTGAATTCAGTAGCTGGCGGTCAGAAATATAACAATAATACTGTGCAGGGTTGTCTCGTAAAGAACAACACGAAAACCCAAAGACTTGCACAGTACCAAACATACAGTAAGTAACAGACTGTGTATTCTGTTATGACACAAATTTAAATATCTAGTCTTAGCTGAAGCAGACGCCGAGGGTAGGCTTGTGAGAGAAAAAAAGAAGAAAAAAAAGAAAAAGAAAGATCCCCGGATGCATTTTGAAGCACCCAGTTAGCTAGTTGCGACTGGCGAGCTAACGTTAGCGTCTGGAAGATGCTAAGTACAATCGAAAATTGAAGAGTAAAAATTAAATGACATTACTTTCAAACAGTCGAGGACATATTTTGAGACATTCTTTTCGTCACTAGTCCACGAAATACCGCAGGTGGCTGGGCTACCTACCGTTTAAAGTTGACGGTTTGAAGGTCTGGCAGGGGCCGTACGGCTGTCGGCTGCTCTGCTTCACATAAACACGGAACGTCACTTGGCCACGCCTACTGTCGCGAGCATAGCCGTTAAAGAGCGAAGGAGAAGATGGATACGTAGGTTTGATCCCACGGAAATTATTACCTTAATCTCAGTACTTCATGTGAACATCTACGTGTACCAGACATGAATGAGACACACGTTTATCGACTTGGGAAATTATTTTCCCCAACAGACGTATGTATGCAGGCGACGCCCCGGGCGTCTACCGGCAGCGCGTTTCTCAAATACCTTCAGTTTATATTCATATCACTCAGAAACAAAGACTGTTGGTGTGATGACGTAAGCCAAATCACATAACACCAGTATTGCGTTTTATTTAATTCAGATTTGTATTACCTCAGTGATTAATGAATATCATTGAGCACTCCTGACTACTCTCATATTTTTATATGCCTTGTTTTGAGAAAAAAAATAAAAAGCTAAATTATAACTATTCTTGTTTAAATGGGGGGAAAAGAGGGACATGACGAGCCTTCACAGTGCCATGGTAATATATTCACATTACAGATGTTTGTGTTGCCACCAGGAAAGAAAAATGTTTTTCCCCAACTATATGTATGTGTAATACATGTACCTGACTGAAAATAGTCAGAAGAAATGTGACAATGGACAGCCAAATCAAAATAATTTATTTTTGGTGACATTTCATACAGTTCTAAGATTGTGTCTCAAACACTTGGTTGACCCATTAGTACACTTCCTGTTGCCACCCAACTCAATTTAACAGAAAATAACTCAAACATGTTGAGGGGGGGAAAAAATAAGCAATTCCTGTAGGTATTTGCAAGCCTGTCAACATCACCCATATGCTCCAAAATTGATTTCACATTACTCAATAGTACAATTCTTAAAAAAAAACAAAAACAAAAAAAGGAGAAAAAAAAAGTTAGTGCATTTGTTTAATCATACTAAATCACTAGCTGCTCATAATCGTTAATGGAGAAAAAAACAAAACCAAAAAGAACAGCCCCAGTGATTGGATACTTGTTTACTGCATCATTAAATCCAAACTCAATGCATAAAGTATTTTCTCAGTTGACATTTCAATCAGTATATAAATGTCATGCGTGATTTTAGTTTGCCAATGCGATTTCACACAACTTTGGGGAAACCAGCCTACCAAGATTGGGAGAAAAGCGTTGCGCATTAGAATTAAAATAAATACATTTTAAAAAGAAATACATACAGTGAGTCAAACTTCAAATTCTAAGTCAATCTGTTTATTTTTCAAAAATTAAAAAAAGAAAAAAAGAAAAAATCAAACCAAAAAAAAAAAAACCCATTCTAAAGCACAGAAACAATATGATGAATACCTGCTGTCAAAAGCTCCCTCGGTAAATTCAGTACTATTATAATTACATTCTCCCACACGTATCTAGTGAAGGGTTATTACAATATAGCATAGGCAACTACACCTCTACAGCTTCTCAAAATCCAGTTTCACCAAGTCAAAGGTTTCCCAAAGACTAAATTATTTCAGACCTCATCAATAAAAATCAAAATGTTATCCTAGCACTATGATTGTAGGCAGCTGGCACATACTGTAGCATGAGAAAATATTCCAATTCTCTTTATAGCCACAACTTGGCTGCTAGATATTATGTAGCTATCAATCTTAACTAAGAGCACTCTTCAGTCTATCTTCTGACATTATGCCACTGCTATGAACAATTCACAGATATATAAGCTTAACCTGGATATCCTGTGATGTGTAAAAAAAAAAAAAAAAAAAAAAAAAAAAGTCACCTGAACCACCAGGCACACTGAACAGTCGAATCTTTGCATCAACCTAGTCATTTTTTTTATTTTCATAAACATGTCACCCTACTACCCAAACAAAACATGTAAACAGAGAACCTGACTGATTATCAACATTGACAAAGTTTTGAATCCATCCAGTGGGTAAACCCAAAACAGTTCAGATAAACAGAAAACTTAACATGAAAAACTTTGGACCAGGCTGGCAGGTTCACTGCAGCTAACGGGCCGGCGAGCCTCAAAGAGCAATCTGGCTTCAAACAAAACCCACACAGAAGACTGTAGTGCACAGTCAGTTTCTTTCAGACTGATAGCATTTAAGCCAAATCATGAACCAGGATCAAAACACCACCATAGAACCTTTTCATTAATATACATTAGAGAACCACACTGTCCAGTTTCAGGACAATGATTCAAAATCAACTGTAAAAATCAAGTCATCCATTTCATTACATCAGTGCAACAGCACACTGAAGCACTTCAATCATTTTGCTTAACAATCAATGCATACAAAGACATCAGTCAACCCTTCAGTCATACTTGCAAACCAAGCACACAAGGAAAAAAAAAAAAAAAAAGATGTCTTGTTGCGTTATTGATATCTCTGTATATGTACATGACATATATATGCATGTTCTTTTTTTGTCTTAGTGCATACTGTTCTTGCAGACCAACATCTATTCTTTAAAAAAAACAAAAAACAAACAAACAAGGTAGAGGGCCTTTTACATGGCCCAGCATCCCACCTTTCCTTAGCAGAGCATAAATGAACAGCCTCCAGCTAAATCGCACTTAAAATCTTTTAAGCATAATGCTGGAGGCCAAGACAAGATTTCTGTTTGCTTTTCAAATCGCTCGTCAAAGTTCTTCAGGAGTCATTTTGCCCTCAAGTCCTGGATGTCAAAGTCATTTTAAAAGCTTTTCTTTGGACATGTTCCAGCAGGGAAGGTGGCTACCATAATGTTGTTGCTCTTATGTTATTCATTTTCATATAATTATATATATCCATGTATATATTCATACATCTTTTTTTTTTTTTAATATTCATATCAAGTTTTTACTTTGGCGATACTGGTGGGATGTTCTGCTCTTTGCCAGTGTGCCTATACCCTCCCTGGGGGGAAGTGCGTCGGGCTGGGGGTGCGCGTCGTTGGTCACGGAACTTGAGGCCCCCCGTGCCTCTGGGGCCGTTGCTGCGGTGGTAACCTTGAGAGTCACGTTCACGCGGCGGTCGGCTCTCCTTGCATTCCCACCCTCCCTCCCTGTCATGGCCTCTCTCTTGTTTGTCTCCAGAGCTATTGCTGGAGCCCAGCTCTTCAGCCTTGTTAACACGCAGCTCGCGCAATGGCTGGCCAGACGCCGTGCCAGAGGATGCTGGAGCAGGGGCTGGAGGGGGAGGGTCCTTGGGTGGCCGTTGACACACTTCAGCATAGCTGAGCTTACGGGGCTCCTAAAACAATGTGTACATTGGAAAACAAAAAAAAAAGCACATTTAAAAAGTCATCAACACGTCAATTAGTAAATTTCTTTTTATGATTATTCCGTTCAAACCCTCAGATCTCATAATCTTGGTGCTCATTGGGGTAGGAAGGAACGTTCTGGATTTATAGTGAGGTAGAGCAGAGAGAGAAAACAGCCAAGAGGAGTGAAAGATGAGAGAAAAAGAGAGTTAAAGAGTGAGCTAAACCCAGTCAGTTCACTGCCTCGCTTCCCTCTAAGCGCAAAGGATCCTCATCATTAGGAAAACAACTAAAGCTGAAGCACTGGCAGTCAGGCTGCTCTGCGTTTACCTGTGCAGGCGTGGAAATAGTGGCTGCAGCAGTGGCCGGTGCACTGGGTGTCCCTGCTGTGGAGGAAGCAGAGGGCTGAGGCCTTGAGCTCAGAGTGGATTGTGTGGGAGAGGATGAGTTGAAGGTAGTTTGAACAGGTGTGCGTGGAGTTGCTTTTGAAGCAGGGGCCTCTGCCCGCTCACCCCTCTTCTCTGGACCACTGATACTGAGAGAAGAGCAAGGTTTCGGGCATTCAAGTTAATATATATTTAAAAAAAAATACAAATACCAAAACTCCAAAATTAAATACAAATTAGAGGGACATTTTTTACCTGGGAGTTGGAGGTCCAAGTGGTTGAGTGGTGGACTTTGTGGCGGCCTGAGAAGTGCTCAACACAGCCACAGCTTCCTCTGTGGATGGGACGTGGCTGGAACCTGAACTGATAGTGGTTTCTTTATTGGTTTGTTCTGCCTGAAAGTAAGTAAATAATCATGAAGATTACACCTTTGAAGTTCCAATATCAATTGACCATTATTAAAACGCATTTACAAGCTCAATTTCTTACCTTATCCCTGTTCAAACCACGCACGACATCTGACATTCGGTTTTCTAGCACTGGCTCTCCCTGCGTGCTGACCACACAGCCAGGAAGAGGTGGGAAATTGGTAGCAGCCAAGTCAAACTTAGGTTGTGAAACCTTCACCTCAGCTAAAGGTACAGGTCTCTGAGAAAAAGAAATAAAAGGACCAGTAGACAAAGATCATATGATGATTCATGAATAAGAGTCAAGTTTTTTTGGCAACAGGACACCACCATTTACCATCATCCGCTCTTCTTCTCGCCTCCGCCGTGTTCCTCTGTAGGCTGTGCTCCGTCTGAAACACAAATCATCAGTTTGAGAGTTTGGAATAATTGTAGTTTCTCGATTACCAGTAATCCCTGGATCACAATTTATTTTTGGGGGACTAATTTTAAATAGAATAAGGTTAGGCCTCTCATGCTGAGTCATTAACTCAAAGTGCTCTGAATGCTAAAAAAAATAAGTTCCTTTTATAAACAGTCCACTGTGGTAAAGTTTCAGCTGAGTTGCTTACGAGACTCTGTAGTAATCTCTCCTTCTATCCAGCTACACAGCACGCTTTTATAATGCATAACTGTTTAACATCCATTACAAACCCCAAAGGTTTCTTATTCATACTAAAGCTAAATCTTCAAGAAAAACGGACTGTAACAAGTACATGCCCAACCAATGTTCAATTCACAACCTATAAGCTGCAGCCATTATTGACATATACAAATCAGACATGAACTATAGCTGACAGGTAATCCAGGTTTACCTTCCACGCCCAGCCATGCTGTTGTCATCGCTGGCTTCCAAAGACGAGGAAGAGGAGGGGAGATGTGAGAACCCTGAGCTCAGGTCAGTGGTTGTATGGACCGGGTTAGTGGTGGTGGGAGCAGCAATATAAGGGGCAGGAGGCTGCGGGCTGCGCAGTCCAGTCAGGCTCTCCAGTGGGACAGGTGTTATAGATGTTGGGGATACCTCCGTTGTCCTCACCTGGGGCTTTATATGGTTTCTATTGAAGTAAATGGGGAAAGGAGAATGTGGGTTCATGTTCAGTTACAAAACTCTGAAGTCATGCTGACAACCAGTGTTTCCCATTGAATGCAGAAGTAAGAAAAATAAATAAATAAAACTTACTAAGTGCTAAGACTATATATGTGTAGGTTTTATATTCAATTCCATTAGCAGATGCCCAGACTTTTCCAAGATGCCAAACTTCTGGACACAAATTAATTTCACATGGCAAGTTTTCACTCTTGTATTTCAATCAATTTTCCAGTAGCAATGCATTCATTATTTTGTGATAATTTTGTACTGTTGTGAAAACCACTACATAAGATCAAGCCAATGTGTTCTAAACTACAATTCAAATAGTCTTTAAAAAAAGAAAAAAAAAAACAAGTTTTGATATTTTTGAAGACATCTGAACAATACTAGAGTTTCACAAATCCAACTTTATGTCTATGACATGTTACACCATTTTGTTTACAAGATGTCTGGGAAGCTTCACCCATACATCAGGAAAGCTGAATGGAGTAAAACGTAACAAATGTGACTTCAAGAGGAAACACTGGTGACACCAAGCGAAACATGACAGTTTACAGTAGGAAGAGGACAGCATGCTTTGTCCTTAGATTAAACATAGACATGCAAGTGGCTTCTGGACTACATTTGTGTTCATGATTGTTTGAAGAAGAAGTGGAGACCGCAAAACTGCAACCAATCATAAACCCACTGAGCAGAGCTGACAATGCTCAAACAGGACCTGGTCAGGCCCCATTTATTTTTGTCAAAAACCTATCAGAATGATTTGCATAAACTGATCTTCACATCAGCCTTTGACCCTCAGATCTCATAATCTTAACGCTCATTGGGATAGAAGTGAAGCATCTGACTTTGAACAGAAAGAATACAGAAAGAAGAAAAGATAGGAGGAAAATAAGAGAGCCAAAGCCAATTACTCCACCCCATCTTCCCTCTATGCGCATCATGATCTCATCATCAGGTCTGACTTCTTTATCAGGTTGGTTTTGACTGATGAACCAGTTGTTATCCTAATTTAAACAGGGGTGACCTACACTCAACTCAAAATTGTCAGCATTTTTCTGTTACTGCACATAAACAAGGAATACAGTCGACAATTGAAGGAAGCAAAAAGTAAAATAAAAAATAAATAAATAAATGGGTGATTAGTCATTATGGAGGTAAACCGTTACTTTCATGTACACAATATGAATGCAGAGTGGATGTTTTAGAGCTGAACAAAAAGTCTCAACAGGTAAAAAGCAACTACTCGGAACAAAAGAGCAGCCAGTATTTATCAAAGTGAAATGACAAATCCAGACTGTTTAGTAAATGGCACCCAACATCATCACAACAAAGAAAGATTGATTTGGGGGAAAAGGGGGAGAAAAAAAAAATCTGACTGGTGGGGATCAAGAACCCCATTATGGATTTTGTCATTTAGCTGCTGCAGTATGCTCAGAGATGAAGGTAGCGATGAAGCTCATTATGCAGTATACTAGTGGTACCTGAAGGCATTTATTACATTCTTTCTTGAATAAAGAGGGACACTGTGGGGACAGCAAGAAAACGGAGTGAAGAGCAGTTCCCTAATGGGGTTACATTAACGTTTAACACACTGCATTGCAGATGATTTGATGCTCACAGTTTAACTTCATGCAAACAAGGGTATGAGTGGTAAATTATATATTTATTTCAGAGTATTTTATACAAATGGCAGGCTTTGATTCAAGTAAAAAAAACTAAAACTGAAAGAAAAGATGAACCAAAACAAAAAAAAAAAAAAGTGCTTACCGGGTTCTGTTGAAAGGGCGAGTGATATTGAGAGCACTGGAGCCTGTTTTATAGTGTCCAGCAGAGCCAAATCCATTCACAAAGCTGCTATTGGGAAATGGTGCCTGCTCGAGGAGAAAAGGCAGCTTTTACAAATCCCATTCATGTAACAATTTATGCATTAAAAAAAAAAAAAAAACAAAAAAAAAAAACTGACGCAGTCACAAAGATGTACAAAATGCACAAGATTAATTGTTACAAACCTCCTCTGAAAAGTACAAAATATTCAAACTAACTTGTTACGCAACACTGTATTTATGTTACTGACGATTCAAATATTGAGGAAACTCAACATTGCCTTCACACTTCAGACACTACAATAAATCTGGTGGCTATGACCTAAAACTGTTTCCCCTTCTCACATTTCCCAAATTTCATCAACTTCGAATGTGGATTAAGTGAATTATTTTTCATCTGAGAAGTGTCGGGTGCGTTTTGGCTCAGTTGTGAAGCTCTTCAGTGACTAATTCACAGTCATATGGGTCATAGTGTGAAATATAGACTGAAAACCAGTAGTTTGGCCATTTTAATTTTGGAGCATTTTCTTTTTTAAACCAGAAATGTTTATTATTAAAAAATACTAACAAAACTACTGTTAGAATTGATGCAACATAGCCCCTAAACTAATTAAGTAAGCCTTCCTGACTACAAGACTAAAAGGTGGAGAGTTAAAACTAAACTAAATCATTTAAGATGACAATGACATTTAGAAATTTTCCCTTTTCAAATTAAAAAAACAAAACAGTTGTTGATACTAATAACACTGTTCTGCCACTATAGCAACATATTTTCCCAATGTACATGCCACCGTATTTTGGACCAATTTAAAAGTGCTTAACTTTTTAGAAATAGGCGTTATTGCATTTCCATCTAGAGACAGCAACAATTTATTTCGTTCCAACATCAAACTGCGTAGCATCACGCTAGGAAAGTTCAGTTTTAGATTAAACTGAAAAGAACCAAAGAAATTCAATAAAGCAATTTGTCAGATGTGGAGCCCCAGAAAAAAAAAGTTGGCAGTTAAAGGAAACATTATTCCTCATCTAAAACTAACTGGCAACAACCGCAGAAGTGGGCGGGGGGGAAATTATTGGGCAACTAAATTTTTTATGAGTGTGACAGCCGCAAGTGAATCAATGTAGTCAGTCTTACCAGAGGAGTTTCAAAGTAGGGTGTGGGCGAAGGTGTCCAGGTGGGAGGTACAATCCCATAGACGGGGTACTGCTGCTGAGGGTAGACATGTTGCATGTAGAGATGGGAGCTGTACTGGGACTGGTTCTGGGACTGCTGAGCATACAGGCTGCTGTCCATGCTACGGTAACCATTCTTTGCAAAAAATGTATTGATGGCTTTTATTCTAGCCTATTAACAAGAAACACGAAAGAAAATATAAAATCATAAGTAAGAACTTTACATAGGGGCACTTCCAAAGTGACAAAAGCAGTTTTAGTTTAACTCACCATGATGGGTTTTCCCTGAAATGTTTTTACTTCCTCCCTTAAGTACTTGTATGCCTAGAAGAGAAACGAGAGACTCGTAATGACGTTCATTGTTCCTCGCTTCAACTCAACACTTGAACGTGAGGAAAAGTGAAGTTTTTACAAGCACTACCTGCTGGGCATCTGTGTCCGACTGGAATGTGATGTACCAGTTGTTGTTGTGCGCAAACTCAACACTTATCACCTTCGGACAATTGTCGTTTTTAAACAATGACTCCACTTCCTGTGAAGTTGGCATAAAGAATCATCTTATTTCAGGTAAAAACATTGCCTCTTATTGTTTTCATTACATAGGAACACCATGGATTTACCTCAACAGGCGTGGTTTCAGGGACTTCTCTCAAGATGATAATGCACCGCTTGTGATTAGGACGCACCTTCTCCCCCTTTTCATCGACTTGTACCATCGGAGAGGCTGGAGGGAGGAGGGTGAAGAATATAAGTGTAGACACGTATGCACGTACAGAAAGTAGGGCTAGGCAGGTAATTGAAAATGTCTACTTTTTAAAAAACTTTAATTCAGTTAATACATTCAAACTGTGTCTTTCCATATACACTTCCCTTATTTTAAATTTGCAAAGATATGAACTCTGATTAGAAAAAATAACCCAGTTTATCTTTACATCAAAAACCTTGTCAGTGTTCCATGAGGAAAAAATAATGAAAACTAAAATAATTACTCATGAATTGCAAACAAGATAAAAATGTTCTTTCACATTTCACTCACATCTCAACACATCCAGGATGAGGTCCATGTCTGTAGTGAGGACCTTGATGCCCTCCATGCTAGCTATGGTCCAGATGGGGACAAACTGATCGCTGTCCATCTGCGACATGAGGTACAAGTCCTTGGACAGGTTCTCCCTGAATCACAAAAAAAACAAATCCATGCAGATCATCTCCATCAGTAATCTGGTAAAATCGTGTCCATCTCAAAGTGCTTCCAGCGCTTGTTTCTCACCTAGAGAAATAAAACTCCAGCTCTTTCTTTAGAGACTCCCGTAGATTCTCAGAGGAGACTGGCTGTTCTTCAGTTTTACAATCTGTTCAGAACAAAAATTTAAAATGTCAGCGGTAAGAAAAGAAAAAACGTCATCAGGACAAATGATCAACATGAGGACAGGCAACATAGAAAAACAAAATATACACTTTGCACAGTGTTGATACCAGAATCAATGCAAGTACAGGAATTCCACATTAGTACAAAAATCATTTTCTGTACTTTATGCCCATTTTCAATGACATTGTACAGTCTAACTTGGCTTTGCAGAACTAGCAAGTATTTTGCTTTGTTACCACCTCAAAACTGTCAGGTTATATTACTGATGATCTTTAAGGAGGCAGCTGTTTATACGTCAAACCTGATGTAAATTATGCAATTTTCCTGTAATAACTTGATATCTAATCAGTTGTTTGTTATGTCTGTGTGTTAAATATCTATTAAGTTCACTTGGACTCTCAACTAACATAGAAAATTAGTGTCAGCTTTGTGGTGCTACCTACAATGAAACACAAAAGACACTTGTACCATGTTATTAAATAGCACAGACACAGCGAAGGAGCTATATATATATATATATATATATATATATATAAAAAGTAAGTTACAGCTGATAAATGTCAAGTATCAATTGTTTTTACAGACTCTGCAGCAACACGGCTGACACTCTTCGTTCTACTCGGCTGCTTAAAATTTACCATTTTAAATACGGTTAAGTACAACAGTTACAACCCATTTAATCATTTTTTTTTCTCCAGGTAAAAATGACTTTTTAAAAATAAACTTCAACAGAGCATTTTGGTCAGCAGTGGGTCTCAGCATTAGTCAAATACAACCTGTACAAACAGAAACAACACACACATACACAGTGCTCTTAATTGTTTGACAGAAACTGATTTCAAATTTCAAGCAACTTCTTCCGACTTCTGACTGCATTGTCACAGACTTTCAATACAGCTTTGGCCTTTTTCATTCTTTGTTTTTTTTTTTGGCTTTTGTCTGAGTGTTTCATGGTTCCTCTGATCTTAGGGGACATTTTAGGGGAAGACATCATAAGATTAATAACTTTTAAATGATTTCCACTTGTAATTCATCTCCCTCACTGTAACGACGTGGTGTAATAAATGCTTCCAAGGACTTTGCTTATATCTTTTCCTCTTGGCACTGTATTCCCCTCTTACACTCTGCCTCAATATGCCAGACCTACAATAGGCCATAATATCTGCACATCTGCTGATTCATGTTTGGCAACACTTGACTGCAACTTGTACCCTTAAATCCCATGGAAACACTAAGGCAATACTTATTATTGCCTACATGCATTTTTATTTGCTAATAAGGCATATTAAACAAAAGTTATACATTACAGATTGCCCAAAAGTTTCATTTGTTTAATTCCATTTTTGGATTTTTTTTTTTTTTTAAATGGGGTTTTAACAAATGCACAAAATTTGGCAGGCTTTGACATAGAAATCAATGTAAATTTCATAATTCACAGGTGTACACTAAGCAGATAATGAAGTTTTTTTTTTTTGTCATTTACACAGTTAGCTAGATACTAAAGATTTTAAGACTATGGTAGCGATAGTGTCTCGTCTACACAATTTCTGCTTAATTTACATGTTAATTGACTGAAGTCATATATGTGCAGCTCACAGGTAGGACAGGGCTGCAGCTGATCTGCAATAGAGAGAGTGAGGAAAAAAGCAATGTGCCCCTCAATACTTTTAAATGAAATAAAGCCAACATTTCACAAAGATCTTAACATTTTATGCCTCTTGCTTTTTTATAAGAGTATGCTAATGAACTGACAATTTAAAGTGAGGGGAAGTTATAAGAAAGTCTCCAAATTAGAAACCTTTACATGGGTAAAATCTCGGTGTGTGTGTATATATATACACACACACATATATATATATATATATATATATATATATATATATATATATATATATATATATATAT
>JAOWBL010000022.1:6680040-6696373 GCA_028564865.1 Zenarchopterus dispar | reverse complement strand
TAGATCCACTTTTGGAAAATGAACAGCAGCAGACTCATGTATAGCACATAAATGGAGTCCAAAAAAATCAGCAGTTTGTCTCTTCTTAAAACAGATTCATGCGAACTGTTTTCACGCGTCTTAACTTTGTTTGGCAACCATGTTTTGTTATCCATCAGCTTTAGCTCAGGTAACCAGGCTGAACGGAGGTGTCTCACCATGCATGAATGAGTGGTTACACACAGCGGTCCACCTTTGCCGAATTATCCGTCATGTCGGCTCACTTTTGTAAACAGATCTCATGTCTTTTGTTTAATCTCTATTACAACCTACTGAAGCAGAGCGGAGGTGCAAAAAACATGCCTCGCTGCTCCAACTTGAGGCTGTTCACGTCAAAACCAGGAGGAGCAGAAATCACGCTTTAAGATGCTCTTTATAAAGAGTTTTAATAAAAGGTCAACTAACGTTCCTGGGTTAAACACATAATAGTCTTTGATAATAACTCTAGTTCTAACGGTATTTCCTGGGGTTCTCCAAATAGCATCGGACTCCTGTGGTAACTAAATGCTGATTTCACTTCAACCGTTTATACAGATCACTGAGCTCATCTGGTAGGCCAGATACGTTTAAAGGCAACAACCCAGTCACTACATTTGGGGACATTTGCAGTGAACCAAAACAGGGTTTTTTTTTTCTCTGACTACAAACAAGTTTATTTGTGCTGTCATGTTCGGTATGATTCGCTTTTCACAATATCAAGTTTATGCAGCTTTATGACTGAAATGAGAATCACAAAATAATGAAACGTCATCAAATATGATCTCATACTAAAAGCACAAGTACTCATTTTGTTCTATTGTACAATACTGACCTGCAGATGATCCAGCTTTTTGTTGATTCTTCATGACTGACACTCGCTGAGGCTGCAAACGAGATGAATCAAGTAATGTATGACAGCAAATTGTCTGACCTTTGATAACACCAAGAACAACAACTAAGAACTGAAATATACTGTGAAACAAAAAACTACTGCACCTGCATGATTACATCAGTCAATCAAATCAAACTCTATTGTCCACCATAGAGGGAAATTGTTTTTGGCTCACCAGATAGTTGTAAAGTTTGGTCTGTGGAGTTGCACATGCCTGATTTGTAACACCCACTCCTTCGTTCCTGAGGATACTCAGCAAAGCTGCATGGTCTGACTGGAAGACGTCACTTTTGACTGAAATGCAAGCGACCACAGCATGAAACACAAAGAACTATTGTTTAGAGGGAGAATTTCAATCAGCAATGTATGCAAAGGCATAATTATAAGAAAAACATACTGCTATATGCATCAGCTCCTCTTACAAAATATAAATAAATGTCTCTATATTGATGCAAGCACACATAACAATTACCATTTAAAGCTTTTGGAGGGTTGCCCTGCATAGTAAGTGCATTCTGGCCAGCATGTGAAGCCTTGGGCAGCTCTTTGAGACTAAGCAGGTTCATGCTTTCCAAACAGACCTCTGCACTAAGAGAATGCTGCTCAGTTGAAGTTGCTTCATTCTGCTGCATTGTGTTACGGGGAAGGGAAGAGTCTGAAGTCTTATGTGGGTTGGACAGAGTTGACTGTTTTGATCTTTGAGATGCATTTTCAGTCATCTTTCCACTGGACTTCCTTGAACTTTTAGTTAAATTTCTGTAGCTGTTTAACACAGCTCCATGTTTCGCAGGTTTTGCATTGCTTAAGTTGTTTTCAGGCCAGCGAGCGTGAGTCCTTGACTGTGAAGCAGGTAACGGTAGTCGATTTTCGGTTCCATTTTTTGTGTTTTTGGGCTGAGACAGATTAAATGGTACAGGCCGGGTGCAAGGCTTTTTCTTCTTAGCTTTTCCCTGACAAAAAAAAAAAAAAGATTCAAAGTGTACAATAATGTACAGCCAAACACTAAAAAAATACATAAAATATTTCTACATGACAAGAAGGGAGTACTTACAGCTAAAGGTTTCTCCTCCCACCTTAGGTGGGATTGCTGGAAGTCAGAGGGAGTCTGAAAATGAAAGGACTTTGCGAGGACTGGCAGCCTGCTGACACCTGGTTGCAAAGATACCTTCTGACCAAATTCTGATGGACCTTTGTTTTCACCGTCTTTGATGGAAAGGTGGTGTGAACGCAGGGGTTTGGAAGCCTTTGGATCTGATTGTTGTTTGTTTTGTTCATTCTTCATTCTGTGTTGAAAGAAAAACACAGTAACCCATCCATACAGTGTAGGATTAGAGTTATGTTTCTATTGTCTTCTAAAATACTTGGGTAAAATAAGGCTTTGCTGATAGTCAGGAGAAAATGTAATTTCATGTGAAAATTCAGCCTTTAAGACTGAATTTTCTTGGTGGGTACTTGTAAATGATGAAAGTGCATATATTTATATATCCAGACATGATCAAGTTTCCTGGTAGTGACCACAAGAAGAAACAAATATGAATGCATATGCCTTAGACGTACCTCCGAAAGTCACTGAGCACCTTGTTCTGGCTTTGCTGACGGAGGACAGGAGAGGAGTCCATGTTGACGAAGACAGGAGGAGGAAGAGAAGGAGGAGGAGGAGGAGGTGAAGATGCTGAAGAACTCCAGGAGCAGGAAAAAAAAAAAACAAAAGAGATTTCAGAAGCCATGCCAGATTAATGAAAAAAAATTAAAAAATTAAAAAAAAGGTATACAATAAAAGAAACACACATGACTTCATCAGAAATTAAGAAGCAAAAGAAAAAAGAATCAATGAAGGCACGTGGAAGCAAAAGGCATGTAGCTTATAAACAAATATTAAAAAGGCAAACTTAATTGGTCAGGCAAGACATATTAATAGATAGCTGATTTGTGGAAATAATACATATTTCACGAATGATTAACAGATGGACATCTCAAACCAAGATTAAGTTATCTAACACCGAAGCAACAAAAAGCAACATCAAAAACACACACTACAAAGTAAAGTTAGCTGCTGAATACTTTATAAAACATCACAAACCAAGAACTCTGTTACTTCGTTCTGAGAAGCCAACACTTTATTTCTCATAAAGTCTTCTCCTTACTTTATTTCCGTCTGGTTTCCAAAGGTTTGTGTGCTGATTTAAATCCCTTGTTCTCTCCGTTCTTACCATTGACCAGGGCTGTCAACTTCCTGGATTCGTAGCAGTTTGTAAAAAGCGCGCTTTGCCATTGGTCACAGTGACAAGTTGGAACAGCCAATAGCGGAACACAATTTGAGGACGACGACGTTTCGACCAATGAGCAACGGACTTTTATAAACAGCTCCATGGTAACGACCACAGACTATATAAAACAACTGGAAAGTCGGATTACCACGTGACCCAGTTTTGCCGCGGCCTCCCCCACCAGCACAAGTTTATAAAACAAGTTGTATATTTTTAGTGTGATTAAAAAAAAAAAGATGTCCGACTGTTACGATGTTTTGTTTATGAAGTAGGTACTGTTATTTATATGTCCACAGAAACTGGTGAGCTATAAACACACACAGTGAAGTTTCTATCATAATAGTGACCAATTTTGTGAATATTTCTTCGGGCATTTGTCGTCAAGAATAAGAAAATGTCCATAAAATATTTTGGTGCTTTGTTACTAAACTTACCATTGTAGGACTAAAGGTTCTTGTTATTGTACATGAAAATACGATTTTTTTTGTTTTGTCTTTGTAACTTTACAAAATACGTACGTATTACTGGCTTTATAATAATACAGTGTCATCAACTCTTTTATATTTTATATCTTTTGCATTTACTCCTTTGTATTTTTACATAAACTCTATATTGTTATTTAATTAACGTCTTTCATGTCACGTAATTTAACAAATATTTACAGTCCTTTCTCTGTAAGCAATTGTTCAACCCTTTTTGAGTTGTAACGCTATAGTTATTATTTAGTTATTATATTATATTTTTATATGTTTGAGCACATTTCCACAGGCTGAGAGAACCAGTACTTAATCCAGATGTCTGGTGAATACAACAGATGGTGTTTGATTATACTGAAAGTATGTATTTATTTATAACTCTTAAAGCTCAAACCTTTTTACTGAATGTGATATAAAATAAATATAATGAAAACTAGTCTACATAACTCTTTTAACATTAGGGGGGAATAATTTTGAGCTAACAGGAAGCTAAATGGTAAATAAGTTTGCCTAAACAGCAAAGCAACATAGCATTGTTTGTAAATCTTACAACCTTTATTACAAGCACATTGTATTAGTTAAAATAAGTTTATAGTTGACGTTTCAAAGAATTGTTTTATTAGTTTCATAATTAATGAAGATAGCTCATTATTCCAGAAATCTTGCTGAAATTTTTGTGTTAGGTTATAAACTATCTTAGGTATGCAAACTTCATTGGCACCTTAAGTCGTATTGTTTTTACAAAAGTTTACATAAACATCCATATTTGTTTTTTAGTTGCTTTATTAAGCTACAAACAGAAAACACAGTGATAGTGTTAGAAATTGAAGTAGATCATTGGCTCGTTATGTATCTTTAAAAAAAAACAACAAAAAAAGCACTAACCATAGAAAAAACATATTGGTTGACGTCAAATTAATGTGTACACACAATGTTCAAAATAACACTGTATATATATCAGTATTTTGTGGGACCCTTCAGAATCAAGCACAGATTAAACTCATTTTCAATCACACACTCCTGTTCAGATATTCGTTAAGGTATTGATTACTATTACATTCCATTTAGGTTAAGGAAAGTCAGATTCTTGTACTTTATTTTAGTGTATCGTAATAGTATATAGACAAACAACCATGCACGCTCACGGACAATTTAAAGTTGTCAATCAACCTAACATACATGTTTTCGGACTGTGGGAGGAAGCTGGAGTCACTGAAGAAAACCCTCACAAGCACGAGGAGAACATGTAAACTCCTCACAGAAAGGCTCCTTCTGGACCCGGGAGTCAAACCAGGAACTTTCTTGCTTTGAGGTAACAGTGCTAACCACTAAGTCACTGTGCTGACCGTTTGGCTTTATTATATATTATAAATTATATATTTTTTAAATTAAACTTCTCTATCTTTGTCATTGATTATTGCTAGTTACAGACAAAACATTGTAAGGAAGAGACCTTAGCCACCTCTAGTTACTTCAAATCAACAAACTGAAACATTAATACAGGGATTTTTTCTTAGTGATAATAATGTAGTTCAGTTCAATTTAAAAATACTTGAGTTATCCTTGAAGGGAAATTATTTATTGCAGTGGTCATTATAGTACTGCACTTAAAATTTATATTAAATTACAGTGATAATTTTAGTATTTACACTACTAAAATTGATGACATGGTGTCACTGATTTATACTTAATGTTAGTTGTCTTCAGAAAGGGGTTTTCCTGTTTTATTCTGCTTTGATATATCAAAGAGTGTGTTAACATTTGAATACTCTCAGTGCTGGATCCTCCCTTTCTTACAGTAATCATAGATGTCCAGCAGGTGTCAGTGCCAGCAGGCTGCTTAAAGCCCTGTGTCTGCCTCACAGCAGCAACACAGCTTTGTGCGTGTCTGCCTGTCACCCAGGGGGCCCGTGTCAACAGCAGAGGGAAGAAGAAGACAGAAGAGGAGGAAATCAGAAAATAACGCTGCTGCAGTCATGGACCTGCGGTCTGAGCTGCTCAAGTCGATCTGGTACGGATTCACAGCCCTGGATCTGGAGAAAAGCGGGAAAGTTTCCAAGTCTCAGCTGAAGGTGAGTGTTGATTTCTCTACCTGGAAGATGGGACTACGAGGGATCTTATTTTTTCTGATCTGAAGACAAACTTTGAATTTTGCTGCCTCATTTCCTACCTCAGTTTGTCTTCTGCCACATGGTCTCGCTCTGAAGAAGATGGGGTACTCGGTAAACTAAATATGACAAACGCTTTGTAGTCAAATGTACAGTCAATGTACATTTGACTACAGGAAATAAAGGTGTACACAGTCTGAGGTTCATCATCAGTATTTCCTGTGCCAAGCTCTGTTTTTTAACCACCTTTGCTCTGACGAGGAACAAATTTGTTCCTTATATTTGGCAAAACGCTTACACAGCTGAAAGAAAACACAATATCCACCTCTGTCTGGTACGAGCATGAGAGTAACAGTTTGCTCTCAGTCTGTATATGAATGGGAGCCCTCATCCCCAGGCTGTGCTCATACTGGGCCTCGATGTGCCATCTTGTAGTGCAAAGGGACCTCTGGCACTGGAGAGCAGCCTGTTGAACAGAGTATGCCTGCAACATGTATCTCAAAAGAACATTGTTACAGTAAGGGCAAGGACAAAATGGAAACATGCTGGTGACGGTTATCTCTTGCCACTTGACATCAACAAAGCCACTGTACTTTTTGTTGAGCTCACTGTTATGTCACTTGGTCTTGGTTTGGCTCAGAGTGCATTTCCAGCCACCTCCACG
Organism: Zenarchopterus dispar; assembly: GCA_028564865.1. NCBI lineage: Eukaryota > Metazoa > Chordata > Actinopteri > Beloniformes > Zenarchopteridae > Zenarchopterus > Zenarchopterus dispar. The sequence continues at coordinate 6,689,948 of JAOWBL010000022.1, read as the reverse complement.
TTCCTACAATGTGCTGGCTGGCAGTCCTGGCTCACAGCAAGTCAGCCTCATGACTGGGCTTATCCTCCTTGAGCTTGCAGCTCGTCGTAGGCAAGCTGTTTGCATGTTGTGGCCTCAAATCTGACAGATGTTGTAGAGCACTGAAGAGAAGAGACAGGATGTGGTTATGGCTCAACACTCAGAGACAACTACATGCAGTTTCTTCAGTTTTAGAAGAAAAAAACACGAAGGAGCACACTGTAAACGTTTGAACAACTAAAGACATTTTGGTCGTTCAGAGCACTTTGTCCAGGTCTTTATTAATTAGCTAGAAATCTTTTGAAAAGAAGGGCACAGACTTTTGTGATCCAAACCTAAAGCAGAATGTATATTTGAAAAGATTAGGGTGTCTGTGACAAAATTCACCAACCATACATAAGAAATGCTTTGTAGTTTACTCAGAAGAAGCTTCAAAAATCTGTGGATGGAGTACAAAAGAGTGATGCATTCAAGACACCTCAAGAATGTCACAGGCATAAAGGCCATTTGCAGGAAGAATGCATAAAAATTTCCTAAACAAGAACTGCAGCACGACTGACCACAAAAGAATTTACAAGCTTTGACACTCATCAAAGTGGTCGTTTGTAAGTAAAATTAACTTGTGGAATTCTTGGCTTTTAAATTAAACAAAAATGTTATTTATAATTTTGAAAGGTGGAAGCAAAAAGCTAATCTTGATTAAGTATTGGTAGATGTCATCTTTAGGTTTTGGAAATCAAGCCATCTTTTAATCACTTGGACGTGTCAAGAACAGAAATATTGGCCAGCTGAGTTCAAACACTTGACAGGTTGTGGTATAAAATCAATAATGAGTCCCAACAACACAATCTGTCCTCTGTGACACACAATAAGACAATGTGACACCCAACTGCCCACTGTAGTGAGCATCTTATATGTAATATGTGATTAACACCAGATATGTGAAATTTGTATACATATTTGCAGAAAATGTGAAATTTGACTCCTTGGACAAGCACTACTTAGTTTTAAGGAGAGAAGTCTAATTGAAGTAGACTTAAAGAAAATTAAAATAACTTTTTATTTCTACTTTCAGCTGTTATTGCTTTTGTCTTTCTGTTGTTGTTGTTGTTCTTTTTTTAACTTTTTAACTGTGTTGCACTCACTTGTGTAAAAGAGGTTTCATAAAGAAGTGATAGATTGTTTGACATGTTAACCCAACTGACAATCTTGTACTATTTAAACGTCATGTCCTAAAATATTTGCAGTTTCTTTGAAAACCTGTAGTTTCTTGGTGACTGTGGTGACAACATTTCTTTCTACTTTGTCACACCAAGATGTGTCCAAAAAACTATTTTTAATAAAACACGATACATTGGAAAATCAAAATATTAGTTCCTTAAACATCTAAATGTACTTCCTTCCTTCTAAATATGTCATTGCTTGAGTGAAAAGTCACAAAGGATTTAACCCCAATAGACTAACTAAACTGCTCCTCCTTTAGATGATTTTGCTCTGTTCATTGTGGGTTTTTTTTTTTTTTTAGGTGTTGTCCCACAACCTTTGCACTGTCCTGAGTATCCCACATGACCCAGTGGCTTTAGAGGAGCACTTCAGAGATGACGATGATGGCCCAGTTTCAAGTCAGGGTTACATGCCTTACCTCAACAAATACATCCTGGATAAGGTGGATTAAATCACAACCCCATGCTCTCTCCATTTCCACAAGTTTGGGCATAATGTAGTGGTTTTTACATCACTGTATTTGTGTTGCTGTAGGTTGTGGAAGGGTCTTTCAATAAGGAAAACGTGGATGAGCTCTGCTGGACTCTTACGGCTAAGAAAAACTACCAGCCAGACAGAAGCAGCACCTCTATTCTGCCAGACAAGGACGCTTTTCGACTGTGGTGCCTTTTTAATTTTCTCTCTGAAGACAAGTACCCTTTGGTTATGGTTCCTGATGAGGTGGGTCTAACCAGAATAGGCCAGATGTGTTTGAATATTTTCCTGTTCCAACTGTCACTAGAAAACAGATGCTTACACCGTTTGTTGTTGTCAGAAATTTGAGGTATTACCTTTTATCTCTCAGGAGTGGAGAATTATTCTCCCTGTATTCAACTCTATGTCATGTCTCTTATCTATAACTTGTAAAATGTAAAAAGTTCAATCAGTTGTGCTACATTATTGACTACAATTCTGAAACTGGAGTTGTTAATCTGCGACCTAAAAATGGAGTTGGATTTTGAGCAACTACTGAAGCTTGAACTGTGCTCCTTGCCACCATGGAACATGGTGCTCTTTTCATGTAACAGTGTGGGCTTGTTTCTCACTTGCAAAGTCTTATTATGGTTTCCTGTCACATTTTTTTCACTGCTGTTGTCAAGAAAAAGCCTCACATTTCAGTGTCAAGGTTTCAGAGACAATCCTTCTTTTTTCTTTTTGGTTAATTTTTCTCACTCCAATAGCCACAAAATAGTGTAGTGTAATGGTTGCTGAGGTGTTTAATTATGAAAAACCTAAAATAGAGAAGGTAGTTGCTGGTTTTGTGGGTATAAATGACAAAGGACGTCTCTTAGGAAGAACATTTTTAATGCACAAAATAAAATTATCTAACCTTTTCCACCCGTTATTTAGAAAACAGCCCTTTAAAAAAAAAAAAAAAAAGTGTCCTTTCAAAAAGTGATGAATGCTGCAAACATGTATCCAGAAATGTACTTGAAGTGAATGTCTTTGGTTACTTCCTCTCTTGAGTATCCTGCCTCAAACACAGACAGCTGAAAGGAAAACTAAAGTTGCACCTCTTCCCTCTGCAGGTGGAATACCTCCTCAAGAAGATATGCATGGGCATGAGCATTGAGTTCAACTGTGTTGAATTAGAGGACTTCTTCTCCCAGGACTCAGTCCAGCAGAGTGGCATCACTGTCTGGGTTTTTCTAGGAATGATGAACTCTGGAAAGATAACCCGGGGAATTGATAAGACCGTTATAAGCATGGCTATCGAGGAAGTGTACAGGGAGATAGTTGGTGATGTTCTCAAAGAGGTAGGGCGCCAATTATCCACCAGATAAATGTGTGTTTTGGTTCCCAGCATGCTTCACTCCGTGTCAGTGACAGTATATGTGGGTGTTGTTTTGGGTTTCATACAGGGTTACCTGTGGAAAAAAGGCCAGCTGAGGAGAAACTGGAAGGAACGCTGGTTCACCTTGAGACCCAGTAACTTGTCCTACTACACAGGAGAGGACCGCAAGGATTGCCAAGGCAACATAGTGCTTGATGGCAACTGCTGTGTGGAGGTAAGCAGTTCGCAAGGATCAACATTCAGTGGTAAAAACATAAATGTAAATTGTTTTCTCTGACATAACTGGTGGGGATTTTCCCCAAAGTAGCACAAGATGAAGGTGAAACGATGTCTTAAGTTTGAGGTGGCGGTAACAAAACATGCATTTGTGGGTGGTGGTGGGCTGCTGGTTTTTAGTTTTGATTCCAAAAACATGTGTCAAACCCCAAGAAAAGTTAAAAAACACAAATCTATAGTATGTAAACAAGACATATATGCATAAATACCATTGTAATGTTCTCAAACAAAAAAGGAATTATTTTGATGGCTAAGAAAGATTGTTGAACCTTTTGTTAGTAAATCCTTTTCAGTTTCTCAAGAGTCCGAGATGTTAAAATGTCTGGGCTGGAGATAAGTTAGTTTAAAACCTGGGCTCTTTCACCGTTGCAGTAGGTGCAAATTGTTGCTCAGCATTACTCTGCTGAACTAAGCAAAGCCTTCCACGTAAATGAGGTTACTTGGACAACAAGATGCGTCACTCCAAACGCTATATATCATTCAGCATTGATGATGTTTGGCTATTTGAGTCCATTTAATGGTCTCAGATTTAGTAAAAGCATCCTGACTTCGCTGGAGTTCTTGAAATATTCAATTTGTAATAGTCTGTCAACAAAGTTGCATTCTCAAATCATATAGTCGTGTTTTTGTGTCACCAAAATTTTCCCTGTGCAATTTTCTGATGGTTCTTTTACTGTTCCTCCTCTGAAATCAGTAGTGAACATGTACATGTGGAGTAAAGGTCTCTGGTGGAAAGATGGTTAATCCAATAGGTTACAAACACCAGACTTTTAGAGCTGAAAACTGTTTACTCTTATGTATATCCAACTCACTTTAGGTGGACGTGCAAGTTCAACCGCCTGTGCAGAGTCACCCGGATATTATCACTGATACTGCCTTAAATAACAATCATCCTCATGGTCCTGCTCAAATGTAGCGTGGAGGGTCTGCTCTCCGTGTTTTTCAATATTTTTAAAAACCAAATTTGTGGCTCTTCATGGGCAAAGGGGGAAATGAAATTAAAATAAGAAAAGCTGGCAGGCCATTCTGGGTATTTACTATATGTTTTGTTGTTGTTGTTGTTGTTGTCTGTACGGTCACTTGTGTTTGTGGAAGCAGTGAAAAAGAGATTTTAATGATAACAGTTCTAAGAATCGTCCGGGTCTGTGTTTAATACTGTACCACCTGAAAGTTGACGATCAAAAACATTGCGGTTTTTAAGTGTTGAAATGGTTTCTCACACAAATTAGACGTTTCTTTGTTTTATGTATTTTTTTTGTCACTTTCAATATTTAATGTGTTCATTTTTGACTTTTTTAAACTAAACCTAACTTTAAAATCATTTGCAAATCATTGGTTTCAGTTTTTAATATTTAGTTCATAGAAAGTGTACCAATTCTTTTTTGAATCAGGTTGGAGTCCGTTTCAAACAAGAAAATCAATGTCTTTTCTTCAAAAAACATCTTTCTGTTTTTGTTTGATTTTATTATTCTTTTGCCACATTTTACTGCTCCGAAAATCCCTTCAGTGAAATATTTAAACTATTTTTTCCGTAGAAATATAAAAATAAAACAACTACTGTCTTTTTCTGACCATACTCTCCCCTCAGTTATTTCCATCTAGTCCTAAAAAAGGCACAGTTCTTCTTTAGGTGTGTTTAGGATAGAGTGAGTAAAAGCACAACACTACTTGAAACTGAATGTTGCCAAGTTTCACTTTTACTCACAGATTTTCTTCTGAATGTCACTGAGCTCAAGAGAAACAACTAAACTTTCATTCATTTATGGCCCATTATGAGTTTGAAGCCGATAAAAATAAGGATTTGAAGACTCTTGATGTGAAGTTGTGACAAACATCTGGTCAGTTTCAACAAAACAGGCAACATCTTGTACACAGATCCACAAATCCCATTCCCACTCCCACCAACTCACTCAAAAATACATTAATAAATAAATAACAGGCCATCACTGCAGAATTGTGGCTTATTGGGAAAGAAGTAGATTCAATTTTGTTTGATTGCTCAAAATGGCTCAAGAACATCTGCTTTTATTCTCTACGTTGGAGTTGGAACAAACAAAAACAAGAGAAAGGAACACTGAATCTTTTTTATTTTCTTAATTGATAAAACATTTTCCTTGATTGATCAGGTGCTGCCAGATCGAGATGGGAAGAGGTGTATGTTTTGTCTGAAAACCCTCTCCAAGACTTACGAAATGAGCGCTTCGGACACCAAACAGAGACAGGAGTGGACCGCAGGTCAGAGTGGACAGATGCTTTTTTAAGTAATAAATCGGTCTAAAAGGATTCATCTTTCTCTGACGACATTATACACCATTTTCTTTATAGCCATTCAAACTGCCATCAGGCTGCATGTGGAGGGGAAGACGTCTCTGCACAAAGATCTCAAGCTGAAACGACGGGAACAGCGTGAGCAGCGGGAAAAAAGGCGACAGGCCAAGGAGGAGGAGCTGCAGAGGCTTCGAGCCTTGCAGGAAGAGCGGGAGCGCAAGCTGGCGGAGCTGGAGCTCCTGAAGGAGGCGCAGAAACAGGCTCAGGTGCTCCTGGAGCAGGACGAGCAGCGGAGGCGCCAGCAGCATGAACAGCTCCAGCGTGCCCTCGAAATTCAGCTTCGTGAGGCTGAGGAGGTGAGCGTGGAGATGAAAAAGGAGCAATCCAAAAACCAAAAGCACAGTTAATTAATCCTTCGCTTCTGTCTTTGCGTCTGCAGGCGCGGGTCAGCATGCAGGCTGAGATGGCTCTGAAGGAGGAAGAAGCAGAGAAGCAGAGGAAGAGGATCCAAGAGTTGGAGGAGATGCAGAAGCGCTTGGAGGAGGCGCTGCAGCAAGAGATTAAAGCCAGGCGGGATGAGGAAGCGTTCCGCTACGCTCAAGCTGGGTAAATGTTGCACAGGATATTCATCCACCCAAACGTGCAGCATCACAGTTCATTAATCTGCAGATCAGGGGTGAGGTGTCGTGTGCAGCCAGCAGATATCAACTGATATTTTAGTTCATGTTGCGTTATGTTCCTGAGGAAGTTAAGCCGACTGTAGAGGAAATTGTTAAATGCTGCTGTCACAGTGTGTCGCTGTTTTCTTGCAGCTGTCAGGTTAAAACACGTTGATGCACTGATCACACAGGATGACTCTGAAGATTTTTTGCGTTACCTACATGTCATCAGTTATAGAAAGTTTCATATCTGTTGTCTCTGTTGCTATTAGGTTACTGGCTGAGGAGGAGGAGAAAATGAAGGCCCTGATGACCCTGCAAGAGGAGCAAGAGGAGTACATCCTGAAAACGCAGAGGGAGAAGCAGGAGCTGAAGCAGGAAATGGAGGCCAAGTCTCGAGCTCTGGATGAGGCACAGAGACAGCTGGAGGAGGTCCGGGCCAACCGACACAGGGTTGACCAGGATGTGGTGGTAGGTAGAAACACAGTTTCCTGATTAGGCCACGCATTTGAAACTTCTCAGATGAGCAGATAGCAACTGCAATTCTGAGGAGTCACTTCCACGGGGGAGCAAAATATATTAGATGTCATTAAGACCTTGTAGAAAAGAGAGAACAAGTGAGAGCCACCAACAATCTGAAACCACATCTAAACAACAAATGGGCGCTACAACCAAGAAGGTATTACATAACATTAACTTAACATTCATTAATCCTGAGAACCTACACATGAAGAACCTGTTGGAGTTCTACGAGGAGTTCAGGATCTTCCCCAAAGACATTTCAGCATGTGAGTGGGGAAGTTGGAGCTCAAACCTTATAACTGAAAGACAAGCTACTGCTGTCTCATCTGGAATATGACTCATTTACTTATGTTACATAAGTTATTAGAAATGATGAAATGTTAAAACATTAAATAATTCAGGCTTTATTGATGATTTTTATTTTTCACTGTAAAATTGAGAATATGAATTTGAGTCCATTTTAAAGACTCTTTTTGACTTAAATTTTTATTTGGTGGCACATACAATGAAGAATGTGATGTAATAAAACAGACTGCCGTTGGGAAATAAGAAAGTTTATATACTTGCTTCTGACAATAGTTTAATTTCTTTCTCAAGCCTAAAGTCTTTTTTCTTTTAACTCTTTGTGTTCCTCATATCATGAGGCTCCACTTCAGAAAGTGAGGTGCTTTGCTAAGTTTACTTCCTCAGTCTGGCTTTAAGAGAAGCCGTTTTCTTTAATGTTGCAAAACTTTTTATTGTTTCACATTGATCTTATCAGTCGGTTTTAGCTGCTGCTCATGTTAACTTTCCCAGAGACAGATTCAGGAAAAAATCAAACACAACGAAAGAAGCTCCACTGTTCATTTTCTATGACAAGGGTTTTTGTGGCTAAGAAATGTTTTATAGAGTCTCTCTTTTCCTGTAACAGGCTGCTCAAAGGAAGCTTCGCCAGGCAAGTACCAACGTCAAACACTGGAACGTCCAGATGAACAGACTGATGCGACCAATCGGACCCGGGGGTGAGTGTCCTGTCCATATAGAGATGCTGTGTTCACACGTCACAAATGTGTGCTGCTGGAAATGATTGTTTTACGACCGTAACTCAGCTTGTTTTACCAGCGGATAGTTCAAACCCTCCCAACAGCATTCTGACAATAAAAGAATTACATTGTTTAGGATGGAACTGTAATCGGTTCTGATTTAAGCTACCGTCATGCACTAACTCTGAGTGTCAGTGTTAAAAGAGAGAAGTAAAGATTAACGTTCTGTACTTTTAATATTGAGCAGATCGCCTTTCACCAGAGAGAAAAAAGAGACAATAGTTATATTTCATATTTCCCAATCTGCATAGTTAAATTAGATTACATGTTTTTTTTTTCTTTGCATGAGTTTCTTCATTTCAACATCCTCCTGTGCAGGGTTTTTTAAATGACAGACTTTGATGAGATTTCGTTATTTATTTACTTATTTTTGTCAGAGAAAAGACCATCTCTGGGAAGCTCTTTCGCAAGCTTCCAGATCCCGACACAGAGAGACCCGGGGCTTCGTCTCAGGAGATCGGGATCCGAAAATCAGGATGAGGAGAGCAAAGAAAATGTGGACAACAGAGCTGGGGGCGACATGGAGAAACGGCACTCACATGCAACTAACGGAGACATGGACATCCCTTAAAAGATTGATTTTTTTCCCCCCGGAGAAGGTTTCTGACAGAAAAGCCAAGAGACAGTTGTCTAGTATGGGAACAATATAAAAGCAGTGGTGTGTCTGCCCTTGTAACTGAATTTACAGAACTACACTTTCTATTAAATATTGAATTTACTGACTTTATATTGACGAAAAAGACGGTTTAACATTGTATTGAACTCTTGCAGATTTCGCTGCTCAACTAATGCTTTGACTGCATCCTGTGTGAGCCCTGTTGCTAACAGAAATGATACCTCAGTGCAAAGTGAAGAACAAGAAAGTGCCATGAATACAAGGACAGCTGTGACGTTGAAAACGTAATACATAGAATCCGTAAAGGAAACTTATTGATTAGCTGTGTAATATTGAAAGATGCTCATGTTTTATTTTTATGGATGTCATTTCTGGGTTTGTTGCAGATGACCTTTTTATTCAGAGTGTTTATGCAGTATTAGTTATTAGCACCATTTCACTTCTTTGATAAACAGGAAAGAGAGAGAGAGTAAGAGAGAGCGGGGAGGGGAGAGAACTTCCTGTTCCTGATGTCATATAACATGATTGTAAATAAAAAGTGAATATTTGCCTTAACTATATTTCTTGCTATATTATTACTGAATTAAATGATGTGCAACATGGAATTAAGAGTTTTCACTTTTGTAAAAATCTTAAGTTACACTTTAAACAGAGAAATGATCATTAAGAATGCGTGAACTACAAGAGCAAAAATGAAAATGTTACAGACATAATGGTGGAAGAAGTTGTCTCCTACATGAGTCAGAGCAAACTCTCCGTTTGCTTTACTTTGAAATTAAGTCGGCCTCATTTGCAAGAATAAAATGTGTCATCAATGACTAATTTGATGCCTCTCACTGATAAACCTGAGCAAACAGAGACATCACTTGACAAACTATGCAAACTACATGCTGACTGGATTTTATAACCCATAAGACTTTTGCTCTCTTTTCTCTCTTTTTTGGTTTATTTTTCTCTGCTCTTCAGTTGTTCACAATAAGCACATAAAATTCCTCCATAAAAGAAAAAATATGTCAAATCAAGAATGCACACAGAAAATGTAGTTTTACTATATGCAAGAGATTATGGTTGCACACTCATGACTGACTGACCTGTTTGTGTGGCCAAAAGGAAAAATGAGTTGTTGAATAGAATGATATTACACAGTGCTTGGTTATTTAATTAGACAATAAATAAATAAATTTTAAAAAATGAAATTATCTCAGGTGCTTGTCATTTTTAACACAGTAAGTTGTTTCTTTTTAACCCTTTAAAATCTGACGTGAACATAGAAAATCCTACTTTTCTTAATTAGAAGTTTTCTATTAATTATATATTATTATGAAGCCACCAATTTTGTCTTTAACAGTTTCAAAATAAAATATTTTTATTATTATGAATACATCGGGTCACCTTTATTATTATTATTA
>JAOWBL010000022.1:6637982-6679940 GCA_028564865.1 Zenarchopterus dispar | reverse complement strand
ATGGAAACTGCATCAATTTACATACAATTCCCTACCTGAACTCCTGCTATATTAGATTTCGATTATCCCTGAAATTATTTGAGCCAAGAAGATGAAAAAATTTCGAAAGGACAGGAATTATTTCCAGAACAGACAAAAGACTCCTGGAAAAGATGCTTTGACCCAGAACAATGTAAAGACTTTGAATTATTGCCTAAATTGCATATTTCGCTTTTTTATTTCGTTAAACGAGCAAACATTGAAAATACAGCTGGGGTGGGGGGTCTGGAAACTTCTCATATGCATTAGAAATAATATTGGATTTGTTTTATGTCCACGATGCAGAAATACAAAAAACACGGAGCGGACCGAGGCTGTTGGGATGATCCAGTGGGATGTTTTTGTTTTTGTGCCTTTGTGTGTGTGTGTTGGGGGGGGGGGTCGCCGTGTCCTGACATGTGACAACAAGGAAAGAGGAGGAGGAGGAGGAGGAGGAGGGGGGAGTCAGTGAAGCAAAGCAGAGTGAATCAAAGCCAGCAGTAGGTAGGGAAAGACGGGGAGAGATTACTAGTTAACTTTGCTTATTTTAATGTGACATGGTATCAAACGGATGTGTCAACGGTGTTATTTCCCCCCCTTTCATCTTTTTAGGCTAGTCTCAGCTTGGATATAACACGAAGGCCTGAATGTGTTTATAAGTTTCTGTCAGTTAGCAGTCTGACGTTAGCCGCGTTAGCCTGCTCCCGCTGGCGACTTCCAACAACTTGTCAACATCCGATCGATCCCCGGATCGTTGTGTTTTCTCCTTCGTGTTTGTTTTTATACGGCTGCAGTAGCGTGAACCCGGTCTGAAAGCCAGCAGCCCCACTGCAGACAGGTAAGACAACTCTGTAGCCCTCCAGCTAACGCTGTTTATTAAAAAAAAAAAAAAAGCACACCCGCTAACAGCTTGCTAATGGTACTCAAGTCAAGGTTAGTAGCCGACTAGCCGCGTTAGCTAACTCAACCCGACGACCAACTGTTGGACAAAACGAAAAAAAAAAAAAGCTGCTCGTTAACGGGTCTGGTATAGTTTTCGGTTCCCCTTTACACAAAGTTCAGCTGTTGTCTTGTGTGTAACTTGGCCGTCACGTCATTTTTCAAACGCTCGTATCCAGTTACGGTCCTGTAAGTGACTCACGATCCCAAGTAAGTTAGCATTTAGTTCCGAGAACCAGCGTGACAGGTTGTCTTCTCGGCCGGTCACAACAATCATAAACACCGCCTGTTTTATTCTTTTAAGTCTCATTTCTGTTGTATTCCAACATATAATTGCGCTGTTCGTGTTAAAACTCGCACCTACTAAGCAGATGTAAAGTGTTTATAAAGGGCTCCCAGCCATATAGTGAAGGATTAATCCACTAGGGGGGCCATGGGGGTAAAAAAAATTTATATATATATATATATTACCCCCACCGCCTCCACCAGAGATAAGTGTTGTACAGTGTGTACATAGTGCAGGCGCCCTTTCCCCCTTTAAGTAGCCATGGAGTACACAGTGCACCCTGCCATGTATTTGAGGTAAACAATAATACAGATGTCTCCAAGCTGGAGCAGAAAATATGCTTTGAAACAAAGCAAAACATAGCAAACAATTAGGATGCAGAAGTGTCAGACGAAGAAGTGGTCAGATAGAGAATCTGTTGGGATTTGTAGAGATTTTTACGTTTTTAACACCCATATTTAAGTGGGTGTTGAGTCTCAATTAAGTCAAGAAAGTGAAAGCTTATATAGGTTTTTTTTTGAGGGGCATAACAGTAATCAGACCTGCTTCTTTGTTTTGCTGCATGATTTTTGCATGTACATTAAAAGGTTACTATATCAGTTTAACCTGAACAGATAGACTTAGGGCTATTATTTTTTAAATTTGCGTAAAATCACAGCAGATTTGAAAGCACAAATCTTGCGATAGATTATTGCATGGATTGTCAATTTCCCCATTAATAATAAAAGTTTGTTGTCTCTTATAATTGGGGCTTCATAGTGTGGGGCGCTCGTTGGTTCCAGTTTCACTGCAGGTAATCCAGTCATGACTGCACAGCATGTGTATATCATGTTGTAAGCCTATTACTATCAAGGACATTCACTGGCTGCTCAAACAAAACCTGTATTTATTGACTGGCTGAGGGTCACCCAAACGCAAACACACAGTCAGATGTTACTGAGTATTCTCTTTTCACTTATAACCAAGCCAATGCCGAATAAAATGCCCTCATATGTATTTTTATAACCATTCTTACATGATAAACTGACATTAAGGCTTTTTCTTTTTGGCTCTGCTGCATGTTTTTACAAACTGGAATCAAACTGTTAACCACTGATATGCTGGATCTTATTGCATATTATGTGATATGTAGACCTTTTGGGGTGTCTTAAGTCTTACCAGATGTTTATTCTCACTCTGTATAAAATCCACTTGTTTAAGTAGAAATGGTTGTTTTAATATTGCTTATCTGAATAAAACAAATTTTGTTCTTAGAAGGTGGAGCTATGATGGCAACGTGACAGGAGATGATGAGACGCTGAGTCAGCTTCAGTAGGAACCATGGAAGGGTTTCAGCAAACTGCCAAAGAGCAGCTTGGCAAGGTGAATGGCTACTGCAAGCCCAAGTCCCCCCAGGATGCGGATGATGTCAGGTGGAAGCCACCGGAGGGAGAGTCTGGAGGCTCTGACAACTGTGGAGGGACAAGTGTGTCAGAGTCGACGGACCTGCAAGAGTTTAAGACCAGGGAAAGCGAGGATGAAGAGGAGAAGGAGGAGGTGCTCATTTCAAAGGGCCTGAAAGGGGACCAGAAGAAAAGACAGAAAGCCAGTCAAGATCAGGAGAACGATCCCAAGCAAAGTAATAGTGCATCATCTAGCTACACTGGTAAATCCCTTTACTTGATTTCTATAAACACTGAGATGACAAATATCTAAATTATGCACACTAATATTCTTTTCTTTTTTAATGCAGACCTTTCCCAAACATCATCGCCTTCGTTGTCAGAACAGCTGCGTCTTGGCAAAGAAGACAGTGCAGGGTCTAGCATCAGTGTGGAGTGTAAGGTCTGCGGAGACAAGGCTTCTGGCTTCCACTATGGCGTACATGCCTGTGAAGGTTGCAAGGTTAGATGCTTTGTGTGTTACAGCAGAACATCTCAGCAAGATAAGAAAGTCTGGCAACACCAGTTGTAGTATTTTATCTGAGTTGTTCAACCAGTTCCATTGTTTCCGATTCAGGGCTTTTTCCGGCGGACCGTGCGGATGAAACTGGAGTATGACCGCTGTGAGCGTTCCTGCAAGATTCAGAAGAAGAACCGCAACAAGTGCCAATTTTGTCGCTTCCAGAAGTGCCTGTCTTTGGGAATGTCCCACGATGGTGAGACTTAAAATGTTTCTCCACCAACATCAACTACCTTTATAAATTCAAGAAAAGAAAAAAAAAACCCTGATCTGATATGAGCTTAGATTAGAGGAGCTAAAAGAAAAAACCCTAGACGTTATAAGCAATTCATTTGAGGAGTATCAATTCATAAAGTTTGTGTGTGTGTTTGCTCAGCGATCCGATACGGGCGTATGCCTGAGGCGGAGAGGAAAAAGCTGGTGGCAGGCTTGCTTGAAGAGGAACTGAATCTCAGCAAACCGGGCGGCTCAGACCTGAAGACCTTGGCCAAACAAGTCAACACAGCCTACCTGAAGAACCTCAGTATGACCAAGAAGAGGGCCCGCAGCATTTTAACAGGCAAAACCAGCAGCACCTCAGTATGTCCTCTCGACTTACAAGTTATTTGAAACTCAGTAATGACAATATTCTCCTTTGGTGTTTTTCTCCCATTTTTCTTCTTTACTTTTTATTCAGTTGAACCCAAAATTATTCAGGGGTGAATGTTGTTTCATCAGGTTTCGTGGGTACTCTGTTTCTCCCTTCTTTTGACTAACACTTGCTTCAAATATGGCTCTTTCTTAAATTAAAGCGCACATAGTAAATAGCAGGACTAAGTGCACATTTATCCAAAGTCATTCAAATGTTAAGTAGTTCAAAATCAGCCACAGGAACTACTACCAGAGCCAGCCACACACTACAAGATGATCACAGTATTTTGGTCCAGACTGTTCCCTTCTGACAAGCCTTTGTTAAATCCTGATCTTGATCTTTCCACACAGAATTTTTGATCATTTTTTCCTGTGATGTTTGGTGTGTTAAGTGATGATAACAGTGGAAGACAGTGAAAGAGACCTGTAAAACACTAAAATTTCCAAAGCAAATGTGACATTTGTGACACATTTTACTCATATGTAACTCTCACTGTAACAGACAAAGAACCTGGTCACTCCATATCAAAGACTTGGCTCAAAATTTTGGTGATAAAACCAGTCCAAACACAATTGTGACTATGTCCTCTTGCCTGTTGTCTGCATAAGATTTTGTGTTTCTTTTATCAGTTATAAGGACTTGTTTTTATGAATGAACTCTTTAAGTGTGTCTAGGTTATATTGTGGCATACCACACTTTGGAACAAAATTGTTATTTCTTTGACTTTTTATTATTTTGTTTTCATTTTAAAAAACCTGTTACAATTCTAAAAATCTTGTAGTGTGTGTCAGCCTCAAGTTGGACAGCACTATATCTGGTCTTAAAGTAACTTAGAAACTATTAGTTTAGATAAATTGTTTTAACAATAGAGACCACATAGAAGCATATCACTGTTAATTTTATTATGTTTAAACTCTTTCAATCGTTACACTTCTAGTTAGTTACATAGATAAAACTATGGGCTCTGAGTTCAAAACTTAACTTACTTCAAAAATACTTAAAAATTGCAGGTGTATTCAGTTTTATTTTAGGGATCATATGTTTTCTAACTTGACAGGCAGCTGTCACATGTATTCACTAAAGTGCACTTTGGTTCCACTTGGGGACCTGTAATTTCACTTTCTTTTAAAAGTATTTGTCTGTGATCATAAAAAGAAATTAAAAGTAATGCATTTGTTGAGAGCATTTGCAATTACATCTAGTTATTCAAGAGGAATTGCTTTTCTTCTTTCCCCAGCCATTCGTGATCTATGACGTGGATTCGCTTTGGAAAGCAGAAAGTGGTTTAGTATGGAGCCAGCTAACTACAGGTGCACCACTGACCAAGGAGATTGGAGTTCACGTGTTTTACCGCTGTCAGTGTACTACAGTGGAGACGGTGCGAGAGCTCACTGAGTTTGCCAAGTGCATTCCAGGTTTTGTGGACCTCTACCTTAATGACCAGGTGAGTCACTTTTGAGGAACATGTTGGCATGTGGGCGACTGTTTAGAAAAGCGTGAATGGATACCAGCGTCTGCGTTCTTTGCAGGTGACTTTACTTAAGTATGGTGTTCACGAGGCTATATTTGCCATGCTGCCATCTCTTATGAACAAAGATGGACTGTTGGTAGCCAATGGCAAAGGTTTCGTCACGAGAGAGTTCCTGCGCAGCTTAAGGAAGCCCTTCAACGAGATCATGGAGCCCAAGTTTGAGTTTGCTGTCAAGTTCAATGCTCTGGAGTTGGATGACAGTGACCTGGCCTTGTTTGTTGCTGCCATTATTCTCTGTGGAGGTAAGAGTGATGGTTTACACCTGTGTATGAGGAATTGCTTTTTGTTTTTTAAGACTGGATACTGATAAGTCTTTAAAGGCATTAAACAAAATTTTCACTGAACATCAAGGGATATTTTGGCCCATGTCTGTCTTAAATCTTACCTAGAGAAATCTTCCCTCATTTAGGCAGTAATGTGAAACACTGAATAATTTTGAGCTGTCAGGACATGTTAGTTCTCATAAGTGATGACTGAAGAATTTTGAATCCAAGTTAATCATTTAAATGTCCTGTGAAATACCTGTCATTCCATGGAGTCAACTAGAACTTTCTTATTATTTCCAACATCATCAGCTGAGGAGAGCACTAATTCAGAGGGCTCACAATTTCCTGGTATTGGTCTTTGCATTTTTGTAAGTTTCAGAAGAATACTGCACCCTTTATTTAGCCTTCCTCTGCTGTGGTGCATTAGTTGCCTCCCATTAGCTGTCAGCTCAGTTCTCAGATTTGTGGTGGCTATAGAGTGAGATCATTTATAAGTGTTAATTTTGTTTCCTTGACTCATTTCTTCCTACATGTTTTAATGTTGTGATGCTCTACTCAGGAGACCCCTTGTTCATTAGTGTCAGCATAACATTAGTTCCCCTGTAGGTCTATTGGGTGTGCTGTAGCTCATGCTATTGGTGAACTTTTTCAGCACCCTCTGCTGGATTAGGTGGAGAGACTTGAAAATATAAACTGGTCATTCATAACATATAATTAGTGATAGGCCTAGTTGTTATTGCAGCTCAGAAGCTCTTGTCACTGTCCATGTTGCATTAATATCATTATTTAGGGCTGACAAGTTTATTTGAGAAACTGTATTACATTGATTACGATAGTCATCTAAGTATTTCTTTCCCTTCTTCTTTTGCTTTTGTTAATTACTTTTTTTATTCTTAGTGTTGCACACTTCCCCGTTATGGTGCAGATTGTGACATTTATTTCATAAGATTAGAGAGCAAAAAGACAGATGGCATGTTCTTGTCAGTGTGGCACCTGTGGCATGATGTTTCTGAATACCTGTGTACATTTATTTAGCCAGTATTTTTCTTTTTATTTAAAGTAAACACTCCGGACAGACCTCAGGGTAGGTTGACCCACATTTTGTGTTTTTGATGTTTTAATAGTTGTTTATTATCAGTTGGCGACCTGTACAGGGTGTACCCCTGCCTACCACCTGCAATGAGCTGGGATAGGCTCCAGCGGACCCCTGTGATCCTGTACGGGATTCAGTGGGAATAGAAAATGGATGGGTGGATTTAGTATCAGAAAAGGGGTAAATGGCATTACAAATTTGCTGTTTTGCTGCCTGAATTGTATCCTTATAAATTGGTAACTTGAATGGTTTTAAAAGTCTTGCCTGGTTTTGAAGTTATGTTCTGTTGTCTTGTTCACCCAGATCGTCCGGGGCTTATAAATGTGAAGCAGGTGGAACAGAGTCAGGACAACATCCTCCAGGCCCTGGACCTCCACCTTCAAGCAAACCATTCTGACTCCGTCTACCTCTTCCCCAAGCTGCTTCAAAAGATGGCTGACCTCCGACAGCTGGTTACTGAGAACGCTCAACTTGTCCAAAAGATTAAAAAAACTGAGTCAGAGACCTCGCTCCACCCTCTACTGCAGGAGATCTACAAAGACATGTATTAGAAATCTCCAGCAGAGACTGATTTGAGCAATACTGTTACAGACTGAATACATGGTTATAATAATACACTGCATTCAGTTTAAGCACTGTTCCACTTATGGACATGACTTTTAACTAGATGAGGCAAATTCATTTGGTAGGGCTAACATTCACAATGTCGGCATTACTCTAAGCACAGTAGTGTGTGCATGTGTGTGTGTGGGGAGCATCTGGAATCATTTGCTGCAAACCTTAGTTTCCCACGAAGGTCACTTAGCAGGAAGAATGATATGTTTTCTTACAGAGGTTGTTCCTGTTTCATCCTCATAGATAAGCTGGCCCCAGAGCAGTTTTTATAGAGCTTCTCCTCACTCACCTTGGCTCTGTGTTTTGCTTCAAAGGGAAAGCATTTTATGTTCACAAACCAATGGCATAGTTGAAATGAAAAAGAGAGAGATTTTATTTCCTTGTAAAAGTGATTGTATTTTTCTTTTTTTTGCAGAATTTTAGTGAAATTTAAGATGCACAGTTTATTGGTTTACATCATTATCATCATAATCAGTGACCAGAACTTTGCCATTTGGTTGAAAGAACACAAACTGGACTGGCTCCAGCATTGTAGAGCTTGTCTGTGCAATAATGTTTTCCATTTTTAAATAAATGTGAGATCCAATTTATATAGATTTTGTCTTCAAGCCATCTACCTAAGTGGTAACAGTTGAACTGTGCTGCAGACTGTACTTTCTGAGGCTGACACTATAAACACGTGACTCGCTCAAGTACAAGGGAGAGCACATTCTTTCTCTGTTTCTCTTTTGACATGCAGAATACATCGAAGTTTCCATTCTCTGACTTTTTTTTGGTAATTGTTACTATTTGTAATTGATCTTATTTGTAAGGGTAAAACATCAATGATTTCATGTCATGTATATGTGTTTTATATTACATCATGCCTTCTTGTTTAAATTAGGTCCTACTAATTATACTGTATAATTAATCAATCAAAAAAAAAACTTTATAAGGAATTTGGTTTTCAAGGTGCATCTGGATTGACTGTAAACAATCACACTAAACCATATATGAGAAATTTAATGATGGACAATATCCGGTATCTACTATCATATGACATTTTTGTAATCATGATATGCCGGTATACAGTCCTAGTTTACTTCTTAGTTTGTGTCTGATTTTTGTAAGCATTACTGTTGCTCAAATTATGCATCCTCTGTTTCTGATGCACTTATCCAAACTGGACTTCACCGCACCAGATCTGGTGCACACAGTTCTCTTCCATAGTATTTCTCCTCTGGTGCTCTTACTCCCCATCTACATCTCATGTATGTCACTGTCATCTTTCTAACATTTTTTTGCCTTTTAACCTGTGCATAATAGTGCACTTTGCAAAATTAATATAACTGGGTGACGTGGAGTGTACCATGCTGGGGTGTGGTTGGACAAAGCAAGAAATTGCACCAAAGTGTATGTAAGCTACCTCTGCACAAGTAATGGGTTCACATATTTATATAAACAAAAATACATGTTAAGACTTGAAATAATTTGTGTCACATGTAACCTATCTGCAATTCTATTTTAGCAATTTCTCGCTCATAAAGTTGATTAGAAATATTGACGCTGATTTTTCTTCTTTTTTTTAAAGTCCCGCAGAGCTCATACAATTTATATGACGCGTATGACTACCGCTATTAACCGCTATAGCGAGTGATTGACACTTGTGTGGACCAATAGGATCTTTGCTGTGTGACGTAAGGATGCGTACTTGTGTTTCTATTGGTTCGTTGCTGCGTTAATTAGTTAAAGGAAGCAGCTGTTTGTTATTTAGTTATCTGAAGGAGGGTATTTGCCGTTGGCGGCTTACACGAAACACACCGAGGATGGAGTCGGCTCGTAATGGGGTTATCTGTAGGTAAGCAATCAAAAATATTACAAGTGTAATAGAGCTGCCTAAAGATAAGTTGTAGTGTTTTCGAGTACAGCCGTTATGGCGAAAAGGCCAAATTTACTATACGAGCAGTTGATTTGAAACGAATACAGTGTTTCTTTGTAAATATGTTTTAGGCACAATCGGTTTTTATTTTATTGTTAAATCCCTCTGAATAGGAACCCCTGTTTATGAAACAACAAGGTACTTGAACGGGTGAATAAATATTTAACCGGAAGTTGACTGGGCTTTGTAGTTTGTTGTTCGTTGGTTACCGGAAATTGGTACGCACCTATTTTTAAATGTGAAAACTGCCCTCCTAATTGTTTCTTGCTTCTTGACATTTTCCCACACAAAAATATACTTTCAAAAAGTTTTTTGCTACATTAATGTAGCTGTCTAATTTCTAATGGTTTCCACCATACATTGCTTTGCTGTTTCCAACGGTTGAAGTAAAGCTCTTTCGTTCCGGAATCAGCAGCTGTGTTTTGATTTGGATCCATCTGTTTATTTACGGAAAATGGACGGAGATTCGTTATTCAAATGTGCTTAAGCTGTAAGACCTGCAGACACATTTTTAAAGATCAATAAGGTGGCCCCAGGTAGTCTCCCCTCTATCACATTTCCATCACAAATGAGTGCGGTATCAGTCTTATTTGCATTTCACCACTTGTAATTGGTGCTATAGAAAATGTCGGAGAATGCTGCATCGGAGGTGTTGACTGTCTTGTAATATATAATTGATTCAGAATTTAACGTGTTCCATACTTAATCTTAAGTAATCTTGACTTGATTTCCTGAATGAGCAAAATTTAAAATGGAGCAAATGAAAGTATACTAATAAAAAATGTCTGGCAGTGCTCAAACACGTCTTAACTTTTTTTTTTTTTCCCATTATAGACACTTCATAAATGGGTATTGCAAATTTGGTCCAAGGTGTCATTACCGACATGAATTGACAGTGACGCCAACATCTCAAATATGTAGATATTTTCAGAAAGGTGGATGCTGGTACGGCGAACATTGCAGGTAAGCTCCAGCTACCACCCACTGCACCCCTCCCCCCTTTTAAAAAAAAAATAATAATAATTTTTAACTCTTTGTTTTTAAATTAGTGTCAGTTGAGAATTTTTTAGTGCATGCAGTGTTTTCTATCACTAGGTACCTGCACGTACTTCCACCAAGAACTGGCACAGCCTTTAGAGGTAGAAGAGGTTCAGTGCCTTCCGTCTCCTCCTCCAGTGTGGCTCATCCTCCATCCAGAAGAAGAGGGTCAGAGCCATCTTTTCTGCTGGCTAATGTAAGGTCCAGGCAGGAATGCAGTGGAAGACAGTTCACAGTTAATAGCTCAACTTCTCAGCATGCCATTGGGCACCTGCCAGACATTATTGCAGAGGAGCGGTCACAAGGTAAAAGTTGGTAGATGTTTGCACTGTGGAGACTGGTGAGAATTTAGTGTTTCTCAATACTGTACTTGATCTCATTTTCAGAAACTGACTTGGAGTCTGCTCGAAGGTCAGAAGGTGCTCAAGCAAGTGCATGCCATGGAAAAGATGAGGTTTGTGTGTAATTTGTAATTACCCTCTACAGAACATTGTGGAGGGTTTGATTCTAGGGATCTTCTGTTAACTGAAGTTTGTTTTTGTGTGTTCAGGGAACCTCTTCATCTGAGACATGGGAGGGTGGGGCTGCTGCAGCCTGTAGTTGCAAAAGTGGGGCAGCAGCCAAAGAAGAGATGGAGGCTTTCTTGCAAAGTAAAAATGTGATCTGCGGTATCTGCATGGAAAAGGTCTATGAAAAGGCAAATAAAAAAGACCATATATTTGGGATCTTGCCAAACTGCAACCATCCCTTCTGTTTAGAATGTATCGCAACTTGGAGGAAAACAAAAGACCTTGGGCCAGATGTCGTAAGGTGGGTTTCACTTTTAAGCTGAAATTTCTCTTCCACAAACCACTGAGGATTTGACCAAATATTCCATGTTTAATTTTCAGGACTTGCCCACAGTGCCGAGTAAAATCTGCCTTTTACGTACCAAACAAGTACTGGGTTGAAGGACAAGCAAAAGAACGCGTTATAGCTGCATTTAAGAAGAAATTTTGGTGAGTGGGTTGTGATGGCAGCAATATACTACAGGCATAAAGTTTGGGTGTTTACATCTCTGCCAAGTTCACATCAGTGCAGTTGAATTGTAGAAACCTACTTTATGCTTGCTGAGTGCTGTCCATAGGTTTCATCAGTGTTTCCTTACAAGATTTGACCCTCTAATTTTGCTTGGTAACATGAAGTACATGTTAAATGCATGTTGCAGTAGGTGCTAAAACTAATCAGCAGCTACATTTTTAAATATGATATTCAGATTCTGAAAGTGTACCATAACTTGATTTCAATTGGCAATATACATGTACCTTACAAATGCACAACTTTGTAGTTTTTTTTTTTTTTTTTTAAATTAAGTTTAGGCATTTTGGTAGAGCCAATTGCTGTGACCAGAAACTAAATCCTGTACGATGTCAGATCAGCAGCTCTTGTACAAAAAAGACCAATCCTAACTTGTGACTTGCACATGATTATCTAAGAGTAAGCCCTTAGGAAGAATGCATAATATTGTAAATGCTTAGATTTACCCTGCTCACCTGGAATTTGAACATGGACTTGGATACATGATGCTAAAGCCACTACATTAGGGTTAATATGTTCCATAAACTTTTTTTTTTTTTCATTATTCATAAGTTGGAGTGAAGTTAAATTACTTTGAGATGTGCACAAGTCTTATGTGTTCTCTTATCCCTTTCCAGTAAGAAAAGATGCCTTTTCTTTGACCGATACGGATGTTGTCCTTTCAAAAGGGATTGTCTTTATCAGCATGTTGAAAATTCAGATCGTGCAGCATTTTCAGTAAGTACAGTAATCCTTAAACAATTCACTACCATTGATGTCCATTTAATGGTAATGGTGTATTTGTGTTCCTTTGCATCACTTCGCCATTTGCAGTATTGGTCAGAAGATGAAGACGACGATCACCTGCTCAACTTTTTCATAACCATGTCCCTTCTTGGTGTTGAGGAGGATGCAGACAATGACTTGCCCTTCTACCTAACAGAACAATATGGTTATTGAGCCTTTTCATTGGTCAGTCCCTGACCGGCCATAGTCATGCTGTTCACGGGCCCAGAATAACACGTCTGTTATGTCCACTTGAAATTTGTGCTAAACCCGTCATTTCAAGTAGCCTTTTATCAAGATCAGGGAATTTGGCCGTGCCCCACTGAGTTCCAAATGTGTTCAGGTCTTTCAATTGGTCACACTAGAGCACTATCTAGCATTCCTATAATCAGAAACGTATCTTAAAAATGTGCTTTTGTGGGGTTATTAATGCATGTGTCTGGCTCCTCACAGCACATGGTTTGATTCTGCTTTTGATTAGGGCATCCCAGATTAGATGCAGCTTTAACTTGTGTTCCTGGTCTTGTTGACAACTTAATTCTAATTTGAGTTTACTTTGTTCTCCCAAAACACTGGTCAATTTTTTTTTTCACAATATTTTTCACGGTTTGGATTTGTGTTCAATTAATTTGGACAATTTTAAAGTGTTACACAATTATTTTAATTGCCTAGAGATGTACTGTACCCATTCTTGGTAATGTCAAAAAGTGATGATGCCCGCCTCAAATAATTGACTCCCTTTTCCTATTTTTGTGGGCAAGAATATAAAACAAAGATTTTATTCAATTTTTAAAAGATGTACACAAAATAAAATATAATTTCACTGGGAATATGTATGGCGTCTTTGTGTGTGGACATATGTTATAATGTGGTGTGTCATGTAGCCATTTATGGATGTATAAGTAAAAGATGACAAATTATTTGTATATAAACTTGAGGCGAGCAGGAAAGTATAGCTTACCATCTTTGCGGAAGAAAGCTGCCCGATATTCTCCGCTACGGTAGGTGGCGCTGTGAGGATGGTCTCAGACGGAACTTGATCCTCCATAAAATGCAAAGAAGTGAACAGAATTGGCGGGTAGACAACTCTTTCCAGTGAAACTTTTTTTTTTTTTTTTTTTTTTTTTTAAAAAGACTGGCACTGCAAACTAGTTTAACAGCATTATGCTTTTAAGCCAGTTTGACGGGCAGGCGAGACTGCTCGTTCAGGCACTGATGTCCGGACCGTCGGGGGCTCCCAGAGCGCTGTCTGTCTTCCGGAAACAGCAGCGAGCAAATCCTGAGATCTCGCTGGTAAACATCCTACAAACACTCTGTCGAGACGAAATCAGCCGCCCGGAGGCAAAAACAACGACGCTTTCTGTGTAAGTTACTGCATGGAGATGGTTTAAGTATCCTAACCAGTGGGGTTAGGACCGTATGTGTTTACGGAACACGGTGGGTTTGGACCATTGCACCAGCAGCACAGCTCGGACGCTGTTACCATAGAGACGTTTGACTTTTGACTTTTTTTTTTCCCTTAAACAAGAGCGTCATGCAATTAAACTACACAAAGCTGTCGGGATCGTTTTCTATACATGTTGAAATATTCATATTGATGGATTTAAACTTTCTGGAAAAAAATGCACATAATTGTAAAGAAATGGCAAAAGATTTGTTTTGCCTTTTTATTTTTAATACATTTTTAGGAATCCCTCTGGTCCCTTTTTTTAAAATAGGATTTTCTCAATGTCGGATAAAACAAAAAGACAAGTTTTATCTTGAAGTTTAATAATCTGTGTGAGTGGACATCCACCCTAAATATCTCAGTATACACACACTTAAATTAGTTTTTTTTTTTCCTCTTCGGCATTATAAAAGATACAAGAACAGTCGATAAGAGCAAATCTCTAAAACCTTTTATTTTTTTGGTATATGCTTTGTAGAATTGCAAAATAGACTTTCTTTACTGTGTTGTTTAGACATTTGTTTCCAGTCAGCCGAATCTTTTTCAGTTTCATTCCATTAAATTCTGAAACTCAGAAAAATCTTCCTGAAGATAAAATTACAACTTGCAACCAATGTATGTTTTTTATTGGAAATTTTATTCACTGTAATGTCAACCACTTTAAGCCATTATTTTCATGATTATTTTTATAAGAGCGATAAACACCTTCCTTAAGAATCTAAAAATATTGCATGCTCTTTTGGTAATAGTGGAATTTTAAATGTACAAAGTAGCTCATATGTTAAATGCTGTCTAACCGACACAATCTGGCAAAAGAAAAAAAAAATTACTGTTTTCCATATCCTTGTTATCCCAAATATAACAATGACTTCATGAAAGGTTATGTTTATACATAATTTTTCCAGTTGAGCTTGTTTATGAAAGTTAGTGTTATGACAAATGTATCGCATGTAATCACAGTTAAGTTAGAAGTTTATTTCCATCTATTTAGTTAAAAGCTTGTTGAGGAAAAGTGTTCCTGATGTCCTAATATCATCTTAGCAGATGAGTTAACCAGGTGACTTTAAATGTATTATTTAGTGGTACATAAGTTAGTACTTAAATACACGTGACTATTACGTGAAACATTGTTTCTCAGGAAATGACTTTTACTCCACCAGATATTATTAAATAATAATTTATCTAATGATTTACAAATATGAGTTGACATTTCTAATGATAAAGATACATATTCACAGTCACCGTCGCTTTTCTTAAATTCATCATATTGTACCTGTTTTTTCTGATGTGGAGTTGATAATTTAACGTGATAATTTTTAGATGTGCTCCAGAAACAGAGTCTGTAACAGCTGACCTAAGATAGAAATTTGACATCTTCTACCAGACTTTGTCCTATACTTTTTCACAAGTTCTCATACCTATTGTTTTTTTTTAATCTCTTCTAGTAAACCACTCGTGTGCCTTTTTTCAGCATCATTTAAACAAAACTTGCTGTCGTTCATCTATCTGGTGCACTCTGTCCTTCCTGAGACCACCATCCTCCATCTCCTCAAATGTCTCAGCCAGGACCTGCATCCCAATCCCTGGGTTACTGCTCTGAGTAGACAGCTGAAGAGAAAGGTGGTGACCAACCACGAGGAACCTCTCTACACCACAAAATGCAGCCAGAGACTGAGGGAGCTATCAGACTGTTTGGGTGGTTTGGGGGAAACTCAAGGTTGGGCCAAGTGCTTTAGTGATCAAATAATGTCCTCTGAAACTCAAAACATGCCTGAGTCGTCTGAACTTGGGACACAAAGGAAAAGGAGGGGCAGTTTCCTCCATCGGGACAAAGACGATGAAGAAATGGGACGGCAGAGTAAACGGATAAAGACTGACATCTGTGCTGATGAGTGCGTTGATGAAGAAGGAAAGGATGTTAAAAATGTGACACCTGGAGGATCTGAAAGCGCTACTCCTGCAGAAACGCCGTCAACAGACAGTCTGCACCACACCCTTCCTGAACACATAAAGGTAAACAAACCGCGAGAATGTGCAGGCTTTGCCTTTCTCCTACATCCTGAAGTTTGAGCTATTTGAAATATTCCTAACTTTTTTTCCATAAAAGGGCAGAATTTGTGAAATGATTTTCTTCTAAATATAGTTATACATCGTGATCAAAGGAATATTAATAATTAATGAACTTTCAATGCATGTCACAGACTAAAGTCACAGTAAAAATAAATAAACTCACTGATTATTTTTTGTCTCCATTTAGGCCTCCTTTCTTCAAATAAAAGAATTACTGGAAAGTCAGACAGAAGTGAGAAAAATCCTTTTTTTCCCCTCTAGCATAGACCATATTTGTGACATTTACTTCTACTTTAACAATTTATTTCTTTTTGTTACAGTTGGACCAAGACTTGACAAATGTGTTCCAAGTGCTGAATGACTGTGACCTCCACCAGGTGTGTTCTCTTTTATTTATTTGGTAGTTTATCTTCTGCAAATATCTACTTGAGTTTACTCTTTTTGTAACATGCTTTTAAAGCTCAAGGTAAATATCCTTTTA
This sequence comes from Zenarchopterus dispar, assembly GCA_028564865.1. Lineage (NCBI taxonomy): Eukaryota > Metazoa > Chordata > Actinopteri > Beloniformes > Zenarchopteridae > Zenarchopterus > Zenarchopterus dispar. The sequence continues at coordinate 6,663,824 of JAOWBL010000022.1, read as the reverse complement.
ACCTAGCAGGATTGCACTTCACATGATGATCCTTGTCCTTTTTAGGTGGAGGTGTTTTGTCACATGCTAAGTTTGTCTGACTTACCGGAGCGCACGCTGCCTAAACTGTGCAACAGTATTTTGTCCCTCTCTCCTGACCTGAGCTACAGCGCAGCAGCATTTCTTATCAAAAGCCTCCTCCTGGAGAAGGTACATAACTGTATGTTCAAAGGATTTAAATACTGATGCAGTGTAAAGTGCTGAAGGGACATTATTTACGATACCTCACAGGTCCTGTCTCTGTCAGAACCGGCCTCCAGGTGTCTGATAACGGCAGTGACGTCACTGGGTAGCCGCTATCCTAGACCAATGTGCCAAGCTGTGATTGGACCAATACTGGAGGACAAGAATATAGGTAAGGCACAGGTGTGTGGGCGTGTGTTTGTGTGTGTGTGTGTTGTTGCTTCAGGGATCTGCTGGTGCCTCTCTCCTGGCTTGGGGGTCACAGCTCTGAGCGTTCCAACTACCACTTTCCCCATTTTTGCCTATACCTTCCACATCTTTTCTAGTTCTTCCTTCAACTCTTGGTATTTTTCCACCTTCTCATGTTCCTTCTTCTTGATGTTGCTTGAGACTGCTACATCTATCACTTCTGCTTTCTTCTGGAGTTTTTTGATCACCACAGTGTCCGGTTGGTTAGCCATCACCAGTTTATCATTCCCGTAGGATCTTTGCTCTTTCATTTTCCACCACTCTTGGAGTTATCTTCCATCTTCTCTTTGGGACTTCTTCCCCATACTCAGTAGGGATGTTCTTGTACACTATTCCAGCTACTTGGTTGGGGTGTTCCATGTATGACTTACCTGCCAGTATTTTACATCCCGCTTTTATGTGCTCAATTGTTCCTGGGACATCTTTGCACATTCTGCAGCTGAGGTCTTGTCAGGTAGACCCTGGCCTCTGTTGTGTTTGTACTCGAAGCCTGGTCTTGTGCTCCTGTGATTAGATGGAACTCACTGAAGGTGTGGCATCTTTTGCCTTCAAATATTTAATCAGGGAGTGGAAGGAGTAGTTTGAGGATCTTCTCAATCCCACCAACATGTCTTCCACAGAGGAAGCTGAGTCTGAAGACTTTGAGATGGGCTTCTTCATAATCAGAGCCCAGCCCTGTGGTGGCTAGACTCTGAGGGTGGAAGAAATCTGCCCTGAGTTCCTCAAAGTTCTTGATGTTGTGGAGCTGTCGTGGCTGACATTCCTCTGACAAATTGCATGGACATCTGGGGACACCCCTGTGGACTGGCAGACTGGTGGTTTTCCTTTTTAATAAGGAGGACCAGAGAGGGTGCCACAATTATAAAGACATTACACTCCTCAACCTCCCTGCTAAGGTATATGCAGGGATGCTGGAGAAGAGAATCCAGTCGGTAGTCTGACCTCAGATCTGGGAACCTTCCTGGCTGTAAAACACTGAAACAAGACCAACTTTCCCTTGAAGTCTCTTGTTGATTTTGATATACAAAATGCATAAAGAAGTCTGGGCCCCCGATTTCTTCAGCTTTGCTAAGCCAGGTCAGGGGCCTTTTTGGTCATTTTGTGGCCCCAGTATCACCTGATTATCCTGTTTGCTCTGTTTTGCTTTCAGGGCTCCCACAGGCGGAGCTGCTGAACAGACTGATAGAAGGGTGTCTGGAGTCCCACTACAGACTGCTGGTGCTTCAGTAAGATCGATTATTTAAATACTGCATTTACTGAGAACTCCTGACACAAAATCTGCAAATTACTTTTTTAAAAAAATCACTAATTCATTTCTTTATTTTTCAATTTCAGAATGACATTAAAAATGACATGGAATGAAGCAGTGCTCTCCGTAATCCACAGCTTGTTAGACTCTGAGGTAACCTGTTGTTTATTGGAAACGCGGTGGTTAACAACTTATGTATAATATAGCCTCAGAGATCCGCTTAACTTTTTTCTCCCCAGCCCTCTTTGAATGAAGACATTTTCACGCAATTCACCGAACAGCTCGTGGGCCAGAGTCCTCAGTTCACCAAGTCAGTGAAGTATGCAAAAATGATGCTAACCGTTCTCACCAAATACAGCAGCCATGTAAGTTTGTAAAGTTATTTCATGCAGAATGTCCAAACAATAGGAAAGAAATGCTACTTGTAATCTTTTTTCATGTGGATAATTATGTTTATCCAGGTGACTGATGCACATAAACACTCCCTGTCCAGCTGCCTGATGTCAAATGAGACGTTCCTGAAGAAGTCTCTTCAAGCTGCTTTGAAACGCATCACACCAACATGATGCATATTTCATTTTAATACATATAATAAACCTACTGAAAATGAAACAATCTAATCCACCAGTCAAACACGAACTAGGTTCGGTTTTGTAAGACTTGACTCTTACTGCGTGTTATAGTAGCCTTTGCAGATTTAAGTTTAATTTATCCTACAGGTTACAGTTTGTTTTTGTTTTTGTTTTTTTTTTAATTATGCAGATTTAATGAATCAACCAAACATCAGTTAGCCATAAAGTGAACTGTTATGTGGAGCTTAAAAATGCTCCAGACAGCATTGTAATAAATGTTGGTGAGTCTCTAATGTGGAAGTTTTGTCTTTTTCTGTCCTCAACTTTAGTGACAACACAATTCTCAGTATAGATGTTAGACAAACTTAGAAACTGTACTTTAGTGGAGCATCTACTCAAGTACCTGGGTTAAATATAACTTTGAGGAACATTACCTGAGTCTTTTTGTTAAGGATTAAAGCTCTTCATAACTACAAATTAAAATGAAATCTTGTCATTTATTGTCCATACACATCCCAGATTTAGATTTTACATTGAATTTTACATGGAATTCAGAATAGGATAAAAAGTCCCTAGTACTATACAAACTTTTAAAGTACTTTCTGGACTGCTTCAACAGAAAACAAAAAACAGTTTTCTCTGATGTTTAAACACCTGCATGACACAGTCTGAGTCATAATAAGTTTCAGCTCAATTCAATAATACTTTACTAGTTGGAACGAGTGGAGAAAAGTGTCAGGACTGATGTGTGATAAAAGGGTGTCAGCAAGAATAAACAGTGGACCTGAGGAAGAGACAGGAGGCAGAGCTAGAGGTAGCAGAAATGAAAATGTTGAGGTTCTCTTTGGGAGTAAGAAGGATGGATAGGATCAGGAATGAGTACATCAGAGGGACAACACATGTTAGATGTTTGGAGATAAAGTCAGAGAAGCCAGACTGAGATGGTTTGAACATGTACAGAGGAGGGATAGAGAATTTATTGGGAAAAGGATGTTAAGCCAGGTAGAAGGCCTAGAAGTGACCAAAAATGAGGTATATGGATGTAGTGAAGGAGGAAATGAGGGTGGTTGGTGTGAGAGAGGAGGATGCAGAGGAGACAGATGATTTGCTGTGGCGACCCCTGAAGGGAGCACCCGAAAGGAAAAGAAGTCCTCAAAGGAAAATATTCAATCTTGTTGCAAACATTGAAGGACCATGGTTCATAAAGACAACATCTGCTCTGTTCCTTATTCAAAACTACATCACTGTTGTGTTTCCAGGTGAATACTGAGGTATTTATACTCCTTCACCACCTCTACTTCTTTTTCCATGATTGAAATGGTGTTTCTGGTCCTCCTAAAATCGCCTCTTTTGTCTTTTTCATGTACATGACGGGATGATTGTTTCCACAACCTGCCACAAAGTGGTCCACTAGCTCTCTACTCATTCTTCTGCCCACCAGTGATGCACCTCACAAGTAAAGAGTCATCCAAATATAAATCATGTTAAATGCAAGGGATAAGTTGAAAACAAACAGGACAAAGTTTTACCAGCTTTGTCCTGATGACAGTGGGTTTATTGAATCAGGTGAATGATGTCATCTTCAACTCAAACCGGAAACGAGGAAAATGTGGTGAGTCTAGAAGGGTGCTGTTTGTTTGTTTTAAAGTGGTCGGTGAGGGTAATCTGGGGTCTCAAATAAGGATAATAAGCGTACTTTGTTTCACTGGCAAAATGAAATGAAACAGTTTTAGTTTCTCAGCACTTTTAGTTTGTCAGTGGTGCTTTAGCAATGACTAATTTCATCCTTTTAAAGCAATTATCTAAATTAGTTATGGAAGTTTATTTCAGCAAATTCATTTGCACTATGAGGGATAGATGAAATTTAACACTTAGAGAGAAACCTGCCATGAATAATTGCAAAAATACTTAACTAAGAGGTGTTTTATCACAGCAGGCTTTCTGTATTGTCAGAAAAAGTGAGAACTATTTTTGAGGATAATGCAGTGATGATGTAAGTTTTTGTAAAATAAAGGTTAAATGTCGACTCTCGTGTTTCATTCCGTCCACACACAAGAGGAATAACAGCCTCCTTGTTTGGTGGTTATTTTCTGTCAGTTATTTTGGTATGATCTTCACATATTTTAAAGGGCGATATTTTGACATATATTTTTATTTATTAACGGTACCGAGTATATTTTGTTAATAAAGTTTATTGGACGAAAAAAAAAATCTAATTCGGACGACGCCATGACGCCATGACGTTAGCGCCACTGGTCTTTATTTTGCGTAACTTCCGGTTGTACTTCCTTTTCAACGTAGCAAGACGGGAGGAAGGAGCTGCAAAAATGAGGTTAGACCAGATTTAGGCAGTAAAAGTGTAAAAACACAAGTTTTTTTCTACGTTTAGATAGAATTATATTATTAATGTGAATGGGTTTATCACAGCGTGTGGATTTGTAGGTATTTGTTTTAGTTTTTAGAAGCGGTTGAGGTCTATAAACGTGTTAGCGGTCTGTTAGCCGGTGTATGAGAAGACTCCACACTACTTTTAAAATCACAATCCACTACCATCCACAGATCTAAAATACATTTAACTATAAAATTATAACTTTGATGACAAAATCAACTCACCTGTTTGCCATTTATTGAGTTTTTACGGCACTTTGTGGCTTTTTTATGAAGAATTGACACGGCATACAGGGACAGATTTTCTGAGATGGTTTTAATGACATTTAAATGGTTTAGGTCAAATTAAGTTATTTTAATGACATACATATATATATTTTAACGTTATTTTGCAGTAAGGTCTCGAGGGATACGCTGTATGAAGCTGTGAAAGAGGTCCTGCAGAGCTCTGTTGCCAAGCCAAGGAAGTGAGTATCTGAGGGGAAAAAATATAAATTTACGGGTTACATTGTTAATAAATTAGATAAAAATTGTTTAATGTTCTGCTTGTTAATAGGTTCGTGGAGTCAGTGGAGCTGCAGATCAGCCTTAAAAACTATGATCCCCAGAAGGACAAGCGTTTTTCCGGCACTGTCAGGTTCGGCCTTTTACTGTCTCACCCAACCTTTTCCCTGTTTGCTTCCAGTCCTGTCTGAAGACCTGAGCGTCCTTTTATGTGTACCAAGTAGAAAAAGGAAAATACAAATCTTCTGAACAGGATGGTAACAGACATGGTGAAGTTCTCTGGGTAGTCTGACTGAGCCCACACAGCTTCGGCTGGTGAATGCGAAGCAGACGGACCCCTACCCTGGGTCTTAAAACATGAGGGGAGGCTTTGAGTGTGTGAGCTGGTAAGTTCACGTCCTCAAGCCGACCAGTTTAATTTATTACCCGAGAGGTCAGCCAAACACCGGCCACTGTGGTGGTATGGGTAAGAATTTCTTTCATCTACAAAGTAAAATCACGGAGGTGACGTTTCTGCCTCAACATCACTTTTTTTTAATTCATAACTTGTTTGTTGCTGCATGTATTGATCATTGTTTTGAATTGTATTCATTAAGTGTAATTGCCATTTCAACCATATGAGTACATTATTCAGATACTGAAAAGTCATATTTTATTGCCACTCTCTTACTGAGCTGTTAATTTGAAGAGTGGTGGTGCTCACTGTTGATGACTGTTGGGTTGACATGCAGGCTGAAGACTCTTCCCAGGCCCAAGTTCTCCGTGTGCGTCCTGGGAGATCAACAGCACTGTGACGAGGCCAAGGCTGCCGACATGCCCCACATGGACATCGAAGCTTTGAAGAAGCTAAACAAGAACAAAAAGCTGGTCAAGAAGCTTGGTAAGGAGGAGTTTGGCACTTAGAGAAACTTGATGGGTAATGACAAACATGGCATCTTAACTCAAGATTTCCGTTTTCTTCCAGCCAAGAAGTATGATGCTTTCCTGGCCTCAGAGTCTCTGATCAAGCAGATCCCTCGTATTCTGGGTCCTGGACTCAACAAAGCCGGCAAGTTCCCCTCCCTGCTCACCCACAACGAGAACCTGCTCACGAAAGTGGATGAAGTCAAATCTACCATCAAATTCCAGATGAAGAAGGTTTGTCAAGCAGTTCAGATTTGAAAACGTTCCTCTTGTGGTTGTCGTGGATTTGAAACGCACTGAAGCAGATCACCGGGTCGCGTTTGAGCTAACGTTGCTGTATGTTGTAGGTGCTCTGTCTGGCTGTGGCCGTGGGACACGTGAAGATGACGGAGGATGAGCTCGTTTACAACATCCACTTGGCCGTCAACTTCCTCGTGTCTCTGTTGAAGAAGAACTGGCAGAACGTACGCGCTCTCTACATCAAGAGCACGATGGGCAAACCCCAACGCCTCTATTAAATACTGATTTTCTTAATAAATGTGGAGGTGCTCCAAAGTTGTTGTTCTGGGTCATCATTTATGTCTCTTACGCTTAATTAAGGATGAAAACGCACCACAAAGTAGTAAAAAACAAACAAACAAAAAAAAGAACTTGGCTTATGGGAGTAGAAACATTAGGAGAATCAAAAAAAAGGAGAACTAAACTCTTAATTCAGTAATATTCCTGGTTTGAATCTGGACTTTAAGTGCAGACTGAATTTGATTTGCTTGCATGAAGGTTTGGGAATTACAGCTCTGTAGTTCAAGGAGTTTTTCCTCAAGACTTTTATAATAAAAGCATCTTTTATTAAGTATAAGACTTCAGTAATGCAAAGAAGCATTTTAGGCAATTGAAAATACACAACTTGCAAACTTCAATAATTTTATATCTTATTTGTGCATCTTTGACCTAAGCTCTAACCCCGAGAGTGGAAATAAAACGGCATATTGGTGTTTTATACAGAGTTAATGTTTTGATTGAACAGCTTGAAACAACGCTACCCATGTGAAAACATTAAGTACGTTGTGTTAAGTGTCATCTTTAGTGATCATGGCCTGGACTGGGCTCAAACATGTCTCATATTGAAATAAACTGATCTCCAGTGAACTCCAACTGTCTGGTGATGCTAAAGACAGGTGGTGCAGATGTTGTCTTTGCCTCTGAAGTTAGTCGTAATGTTACCCTTTTCAAGTCAGTAACATGATCTAATAGACAAGTTTAATGTATTTCTGGGATGATGATAGTGTTTCCCTGAAACACAGCTTCCCATGAGCCTCTGGGGTCAGTCGTCCTGCTCTGGTTTGACTGTGGATCTCTTTATAGGATTATCTATTCTCAGGACAGGAGAAAGGCAGAAGGAGGAATGAACTAAAGACAAACTTGTGGTAATACCTGTGTATTACAGTTGAAATGAAAAACCCACTTCTCAATACCGATGGGATTTGAAGGATTTTAATCATCCGATTAAGATATTTGGACTATTCTGGTGTGCGCAATGGATAACGCATTGATGAGCGCAGAGGTGAGTCAATTAATCTACTCGCTGCCGCACCTGGTCCTGTGTAGCCCTGGTCCTGAGGGCTCGTGTGTTGTTTCTCGAGGGTTTCCAGGCCGACGGAGAGACGAGCAGCTTCAGCCTGTCTGCCAAGCTGGACAGTGAGGACAGTGAGGAAGGTAACAGCTAAAGGAATGAAAAGGAAAGACAAGCTGCTGCAGTTTTATTTTTATATCCAAACTTGAGAAATCCTTTTTTTAAAAAATAGAAACCAGCCAAGAGGAGTCACTGGTCACAAGCTGGAACGATCTGTCCATCGTAGAGCGTGTAGGCCTCAACAGGTGCAACACACAACTTGTGTAAAATCATCAGAGTAAATCAAATTCATCTTCTGAGCTTTGAACATATTTTTATTTTTTATTTTTTTGACAGTGTGGAGATGTCAGAGAAGGATTTGGAGGTAAGCCCTCCTTAATAAGACCTTCCTTTTCTTTTAAACATCTGCATTTCTAGGGCCAGGAGATATTGCATTTTATGTGTGAGTTATAAAAAGTTAGTTTCTTTGTTATAATTTAAAAAGAGATCATTGGAAATGCCCAGTCACTGTAAGCTCACACACAATCCAACATTGTAAGCTTCTGTAAACTTGGAATAAAATTCTGATTGCAGCGAACTTTTCTTGCCCCCAGACCGCCTTCTCTCAGATCGCCCTGGCCTTCCGCTGTGATCAATACACCCTGAAGCAGAGGCTGCAGGCGGAGGAGCACGCCCGCAACCTGGCTGAGGAGAACATCCAGCTGGAGCTGACCAGAGGCAGGGAGACCCTGGAGGTACGGCACGATGCTGCTGCTGACCCTGTCCAGATTCTCATAACTAGATATATCGCTGGATCCTCTCAACGTTGACTAAATGCATATTCCCTTATAATCAGCATCCACAGTTTTCCACAATAACAACTGGTTTTTTTTTGTTTAAAAAAAACCCCTGCTTCTCACCTCCAATGGGCTAGGATTGGCTCCAGCAGACCCCCTGTGACCCAGTAATGGAGTCAGTGGGTTCAGTAAATGGATGGACTTTAGGGGAAAAAAAACAGTCAAGTCTTTTTGGGAATGATCCTGCAAGTTTTGTACATATTGGAAGGGGAGCTTCAGTTTAATCCATTTTCGAGTTTCTCTGGAGATGCTTGAGTGGGTCCAGGTGCTTTGTGAAAGGATACAGTTAAAGCTGTACCTGCTCCTGTGTCTTCACCGTGACTTCAGCTGGTATCCGGAGCACTCTTAAGAAGGGTGTCGTCAGGACTGTCCTGTGCTGAACAAAAACAGATTTAGAAAACTGTATTTGGTTTCAAACTTCATCCACTGCAGAATGCTGGAGGTTACTTGGTCATGAGGATGTTTAATAATGCAGAATATTTCCAACGTCTGTGACTTCATACATGTCTGAAATATCTCGACCTCCTGCTTTTTTCTCTGCCATACATAACCATCTAAGAAGACCCCAGTGTGTAAACTTTCAATGATGTGTAATAACTTTGTCCAAACTGTAGAGAACAAAGTACCGCTGACACAAGAGGTCAGTGAAGCGTGCCGCAACCTTAATACTTGTGTAAATGGGACGTCATAGTCTTATAATTAAAATACATTTCAGACAAACTCAAATAACAGGGTTTTTTTCTTTTCTTATGTGAAGAACTATGTGTTAAACGTATAAAAGTCAATTGTTAGCTCTATTTGAAGCTATTAATCTTGCTGATGCACCGAGAGAGCAGGTGCACACTGTTTGTGATATTTGTGTGTGTTTACAGACGCTGAAGAGTCTGTGCTTGGACAGTAAGCGCAGTCATATGCTGCAGAGGCTGGAGCTGTCTCTGGACATCCTTGGAGGGACGGTGGAGCGAATCTCCAACACAGCGGAGGTGCTCGGTGCTGTGCACCAGGTACACCCAGGCACTTTTGCTTTTATCCTGTTAGAAGGCGGATTTCTTTTAGTCTGCATGGTGCGGACAAAGAGGAGCTGCCTAAGTCTGAAAATGTCTTACTCACTGAGCTACTCAGATTCACAGGGCACCGTGGAGTTACTTTGCTTCCTCATCTTTATCTGTCTGGATTCATCTTTCTCAAGTTCAGATTTTGCTGTATTTTTTGAACATTAAAGTGAATATAAAAAACCCCCCCTGAAATACCAATTTCAAAAGAGACATTCTATGAAAGAGTAGATGGAATAGAGATGAGCAAAGTCATAAAGACACGATTGATAATACAACTTTTTAAAACTGTTTTTATCTTAATAATGCCTCAGTAAATTGTTTTAAAAAAAGGGCTGAACATTTTTCCTTCAAACAGCACTCAGCAGACAAGGGAAGAGTCACTGAAGAGTAGTTACATGTCATTTGCTGTGAGAAGATCTCAAATTATAAGATGAAACTGTTTTCATACCATCTAAATATTGATTTACAACTTATAAACTATGTCATGCCAGAGACTAACAGCTTTGATCTCTTGTTAACACCCCTTGTCATCAAAAGCTTTATTTTCTTAATAAAGTCTGGTTGTCTGTTGGGACAGGAGGCTCGAGTGAGTCGGGCAGTGGAGCTCATGGTGGCTCACGTGGAGAGTCTGAGGAGGCGTCATGACAGAAATGTAGCAGAGCTGGAAGAAACCAAGAAAACCATACAGCACCAGCAGAAAAACTCCAGAAACATCAATCCCAGGACTACTCCAGGTTTATGACACTTCTGTTTGGTAATGTTTGCCCTGTTCAGCGGTCATGTGCAAAATTTGACTGACACTTTGATCTCTTACTGCAGATCCTGAGGAAAGTGATAGTGGAGTGAAAAGCTCCCAAAAAGTACGCTGATTTTGGCTTTTTGTCTCATCTAGTAGCTTTTTTTTTTTGTCTTTTATTTGAGTTTGATCATCTGTTTTTATATCAGGGGACTTTACGTCGAAGGATCAGTGCATCTATCATTTCCAGCCAGACTCAGGTGAGGGAGCTTCTTGAAGAACTCCTGCGGCTTTCTTTGGAGGGCTTATCACCATAATGAGCATCCTGTTTTGTTTTGTTTTTTTTCCACAGGAGAAGAAGAAACGCGAATCAAAGAAACGAGTCCCTTCCAGCAAGAAGCCCATCCCCTCAGGCCCATCTCCCTCGCTGAACTCTGAGTCCAACGGCTCTGCTGCAGCGAAAGAGGACAGCTGCTCAGTGGAGGAGAGGTCTGGGAGAGAAGCAACGTTTGTCTTTTAACAGCATGTGGCGCTATTAAGTATGAACATGTTTTGTTTCAGGGAGCTCAATCCAGACCCACCAGAAACTTCAGCTGCTCCGGCTCCTCCAGAGCCCTCTACCACGCCCAACCCAGAGAGCCCCCCGACAGAGCAAGTGACCCCGAAAGTAACACAAAACAAAATGTACGAGTATTTATGAGCTGAGGATGAAACAGAGAAAACACAAGACGATCAACAGCAGTAATGTTAAAGTCGTTTGTGAAAAAATTCTTTGAATACCAACTGGGCTGTTTTTTTTTTTTTTTGTTTAAATTGGCATAGCAGGAGGACCAGTAATTTATTTACTTTATTTTGTCTCCTGCAAGAAAATATCTCCTAGACTAGAATGTCACTAAATGAGTTAAGTTTAAAAGCTTTTCAAAAGATGACCGATCCTTTCTGTAATTTTTCTTTTAGTCATAAAATAGCACATTTTTAAACATGAGTGCAATATATCATTAGAAAGACAATCTAATTTACCATACTGTTTGTATTTATGTTCTTTTAAATGGAAGTATACAACCAATTAATGTAAATGTTTTTTAAAAAGTGCTCCTACCTGATGTCATAAAGACATTTTTAAAACCCCCACAAACTTAACAAAAAGTATTAGAGGCTTCAGGAAATTGTTGTTTAATGTTTCTGGTGCAGCGTAAACGGGTGGACGTATTTAAGTGTGGGTGTCTGTGATGTCATTACAGTCCCTCTGTGGATATTTTGCGACAAAGACACAAGGGGAGAGAAACTTTATCAAACAAAGGAAAGGAAAAAAGAGGGGCAAACATCCACAGACAATTACCCTTGGGAATGTGAGTAAACATGTCTGTTAAGCTGTAGTGATAGTGGTGATGTGTCCGCATCTGTACAAAAACTGATTGACGGCTCTGCTCAGGTGTGTGCAGCATCCTCTGCTTCTCCGGCTGCACCGGTGGCGATGGACACGTCTCTGCCTAAACTTGTTTGTGCTCTCCTGTGTTATCACGCTGACTTGCTTCTTGTGGAAGCTTTATGACGGAGATCTCGAGTCATGATCCGCTCGACTGGAGAATAGAGTTATGAATGGACCACCCGGATCGTGTCACTGTTGTCAACAAGTGTGAGGAAAAAAAAAAAAAAGAGATACGTCCGAGGTTTTGTGTTCTTTTAACCTCAAAAATAAAAATACAACACATGTAACCTTTGGTAATATCATTTATTATAAATATCCAAAACTCATACAATCAAGTGGTTAGTAAGACAACAACATACTGCAGTGAGAACATTCATCAAGGCATCTGGGATAAATCACTAAGAATTATTAGGCTTACTTTACATGAGATTTAAAAAAAACACAGGTTTAATTCTATAAAAATAGCACTGCATGTCCAAAATGTATCAAAATTATAGTTATATGTCTATGTTTCAAAGGGGGATTTTAAATAATAAATACAGAGAACATTATATTAAAAATGGGGAACTTTTATGAGAACTACTGCAGGTGACCTATTTGTGCAAAATGTGTGCCAGCCACAAAGAAACTCAGAAACAACAAGTTTATGGTCCATTTGAAATATTTAGGGGATTGCATGAACCTCAATCAACCGACAATCTACTAAGAGACAACCTAAAATAAATAAAACCGGCATTCCAGCTTACATTAAGTTTTAAATTAATTACCGACACCTCTACTGAAAGGTCCACGTTTTCTGCCATCATGTCAACAATCTCACAGAGAGTTCAAAGTCTTAATAAATACAGAGATAAATAAAGAAAAGCCACACGGCATTACTGAAGAGGTGCGAGTTACACCTGGCTCACGATTTCAGCGTCCTCGGCCACGAACCACTGGACTGGAGTCCCGTCTGCGGCTCTCTGCAGGATCACGTTGCCTGAACCCTGTGAAAAAAGTCGCCACATCAGCGTTCATCAAGCACAGACAGAAACATGCAGCATGTGTGTTGTCATTGGGCTTCTTCCAAGGATGGATGTAAAAAATAAAAATAAAAATAAATACAATAGGTCCAGTTTCTCAGATATGACTTAGAATATTACTTTAAGTTCTTAAAATTAGATTAAACTGAAACTTTCTGGACCCATGGACACAATAAATCTATTTTAGGAAATTAAACCTGGTGTAGAAGTTGTAAAATAGAGTATTGACGATGGAAGTCAATGTGCTCGGTTTGTGCCCTACTAGTTTATTATGAAAGTAAGAGTAAATCAGTCTTCTTTGAAGGATTGAATTAACTCTAAAATTGACCCTAAATGGCATCTGAATACCAACCTGATTGAAGGGAGGCAGGTGAGGTGAAGTGGGACTTGTGATGCTCAGTGAGCCCTGCTTTTCCCTGCAGCTTGACCGTAACTTCTGCAGCTGATTCCTTTGATGCCAGGACTTCAGCTCCTCGGACACAATCTCTCGGGGCATGAGCCTGATGGCGTGGTTCGGGTACTCTTTCAGCGAGGGTGTCCGAACCAGCCTCGTGTAAGGGGGAGGGGGCTTAAGGATGCTCCTCGTGGAGGGTATTCCTCTTTGCTGGCTGTGAGCCACAGGAGGGGTGTCCTCTGCCGTGGCCTTGACGTGGCCGGGACTGGACTGAGTTTGGTTGGTGCTCTTGTGCTGGCCAGGGAAGCTGGAGACCACTTGCTTCTGTGCTCCAAAGTGGAATCCGTACGGTGGGGGAGACAGCTTGGGGATCTCAGTGGGGCCATCTCTTCCAGGAGAGCTGATGTAAGAGGACTGCTCTGAACTACTGTCCTCGGAGCCGGACTGGCAAGGATGCAGAGGAGAGTACTCTGGAGAGTGCACCTTGAAGTCTGGCGTGCAGCGCGGCAGAGGCAGCTGGGCTCGTCCACGACTCTTCTCCGCGATGAACCGCTCCACGTCGGTAGACTGCTTTTTCTTGGGAAGTCTGAGGAGATACATGATAGTACAAACTGTATAATACACAGCAAGGTGTGTTCACTGACACCTACATCTGAGATTACAAGATGACTTAGCTCTGTACCTGAAGGACTGGGAGTACTGTCGGCGCACAAGCAGCTCTGGAGTGGAGGGGGCACTGGTGGAGTGGTTGTGACGCAGAGCCGAGTTCCTGACAAACTGAGTAAGAGGAATCCTGCAGTTTTCTGTGGAAACCTGGGTTCCTGCTGGACTACTGCACACAGAGCAAAACAAACGCAAGGACGTGAGAGAAGCAACGCATGCTGCGGGAGGAACCTTTAACCAGTAGTAACCATGGTAACACAACTATAGGTTTAACATTTTATGAAGCTTTTGTCTCCTACCTGGACCTGCTCCTGCTAGAAGACTGAGGTTTTGTCGCCTTATGGTAAGGCTGGTCCAAGCTGGACTCCTTCCAGGGAGAGTTCTGGATCGGGGAGCGCTCGTACTTCACACTGAACTGGCTTGAGGGCTGATGGGGCGACTGCAGGTTCTTGTCCGACAGCTGGACGGACTCTGAACAGGAACTGCCCGGCACTGGAGAGGGCTGGAGAGGGCTGAGCGAGTCCACATCTGTGGTGGATGGGAGAGACCGTTGGAAAACAGGAACAAGAACCAGAAAAGACTTTTACATTTACACATTGCGGACTTTGATATTCATTTGAATTAAGCACTTTGGCATGACACGGATGTTGTCTAACTCACCATCATCCAGAGCCACCACATCGGAGAGGGAGCTGTCATCAGATATGCACAGATCTAAAAAAAAAAAAAAAAAAAAGAAATCCCACTTTTTAAAGCTGTGAATCAAACCCACTCTGCATTACACAGATTGACCAGAAGGGGCCAGCAGTGACACTCACCTTTGTTTTGGCTGCTTGACATGGTGACACATGGCGAGTTGCACTCACTCTTGATCCTGTGCTGGAACACAGCCTCCTGCAAATCCTTCACTTTCTTCTCCTCCCTCTTGCACTGCTGCTGCCTGCTCTTCTTCTGTGGTTTACTGAGGTTTTCCTCGAGAGAGAGCTTGCGGACTGCCTCATAAATCTGCCGCTGAAGAGCCAAATCAGTTTCTAGCGCTTGCAGCTCTGAATCCTGTGATAAACACAAAATCTGACCCTTAGTTTCACTTGATAAATGGTAGTTGTTTGTTTTTTTTAAGCATTAGGAGTGGTGGTGGAGGGGGAGTAGGGGGAGGGTTGCATACCTGTTGATCCTTACGGATCAGACATTCGTCGAGCTTGAATGAAGCTCCAATCCTCCGTCGCACCCGGGGGGGCTTCTCATCGGGCATCAGAGGGAAATCTGAGGGCAGTGTCCCTGTCAGCTCCTGTGAAGAGAGTAAACAAAACGTAATTACTCAGCAAGCAACAATGCAATCTCAAATATTTATACCAGAGCAGCATCGAATTGAGCTGAGACAGAAAACAGTTTATTGGTGGTCTGTGAGCAACTTACTGCCTCCCTGATGCAGAGTTTTCGGAGCTCCAGCAGGCAGAGCTCCAGACGCTCCTCCAGACTCTGGTGCTTCATCTTCAGGGCTCTGGTGTGGGTGGTCAGGTCCTTCACCGGGGACGTGGGGCTGTCTGGACCTGCATTAAAGACACAAAAGATTAAGCTCTCCACATAAACATCTGGGCCAAGCAGTTACAAAAAAAAAAGAAGGAAAAAGTATTTTCTATAATAAATCCTAATGTTTCTACTGATACTTCTGACATCAGTTCTTACACTGTAGACGATGTCGGTAGAAGACTATTTGTGTTTTTATGGGAATCAGTTTCGAAAGATAAAATCCTTTTTCTATACATTTATGATCAATACGAAGTCATGCAGATAACTTCATAAATATTTGTGAAAGCTAAAATAGTGTTATTCGCAATAGAGCTGCTTATGAGTTATCAGGCAAAAGTATTACTGGGGTCTTTTATATGTCATAAGAAACTCAGAAAAGCCAAAAACGCTTTCAGAAACAATACTTCTGATGTTTATACTTTAACAACAGTACAAAATTTCAGTAAACAACAACATTAAGCAACATTATAAAATTTGCAATGAAATGTTTGATATGATTGCTGAACTCATATGTTGATGTTAAAATTTAACTGTTAAATATTAATATGAGTATCTGCCTCAAAATCCATTGTATTTTTAACCATAAGTAGCAGTTATCAGGTGTTGTATTGTGTTTTTCTTAAGTATTGTTCTTACCGGAGTGCAGGATAATCCCACTGTCAGAGTCACTGATCTCCTCTTTACTCTCGATGGCCGTCATCTTGACTACCTGCTCTCTGGGTTTTCGTAATTACCTGTTTTGGTAAGCAAAGTAAATTCAGATTAGTTGAATGAAATGGATCACTGCTAAGAATACACATGTTCTCCCTCTGTCTCCAGACCACATGGCTTCATTTGCTCTCCCTCTGCTGCTTTACTTAACAAAAGTGAATGACTGGCGGGTGTTCTTTTTACACCCTTGTCCATGCAGCTCTTCGTCTCCCTCCTCCTCCTCCTCCTCTCTTTTCTCTCTCCCATGCTCGGCCACAAAAGAGGCAGACCCCCGCGGTTGACTCGGCACATGTGCGGGGGTTAATCTGAATTGTGGTGCCATGGTGACGGGGCATGGGGCGGCTGGCTAGGGAAGCGTGTCACTGTGGGGCGTGTCAGAGGGCATTTAAAGAGCCCAGACTCTGAAAAAGAAAGCAGATGGCAGCGGGAATTACCCCGCTCATGGACTGCACCTGTTCTCCCATGGCTCCTATTCAACCAGTGTGCAGAAAACTCTCTGGGGGCTTTGAAGTGGAAGAATGTCTCAATGCCGCATCACATCACAAGGAGCTTGCAGGCGGGGTCCTGCACGCTGCTGCCCGGTTCACTTACACATTAAGCACAATTAGTGTTGAGATGAAAGGCTTGCTCTGTAGGACTGTTGCTCTGCAGAGACAAGGAAGCGCTGCGATGCAACAGCAGGAGGAGTAAAACAATGTTGTCAACAAGTTGGAGATATCTTTCAGAGCTGAGATGAGGAAAGGAGCTCCACGTTAGATGAGAAGGATGTTACTAGGAAATGCATCTCGTAATCTTCCTGGTTAATTTATTTATTGTGGATCCATCTCAACATGGTGCTACCATCCTATTATTCTACTAAGGAGATCCCGAGAACACACGAGGAAAAGTTACAAGAAATAACATGTTTAAACCAAGTTATAAGCTTCTTTTGCTTTTATGCCGTATGATCTGTAAAAAGGAAAAAAAATCATAGTTTGTTGACTCTTGGAGAGCCCTTATTAATAAAGCAGGGGGGAAAAAAATCACTTATTTGTGTTCAATTGCTTTGGACTAAAGAGGAGGTAAAATGACATGAAGACACCGGATGAAGTAATGTGTTGCTACAGCTTCAGTGCCTAATCCCCAGCTCCCGTCTCAAACGCTGTGTTTGGAGATTGATATCGGCCCTTTTCCTGCAGATATGAGGAATACTCGGAGCCTGTGCGAATGAGAACCTTCTCTAACAGGATATTGTTGTGTATCCCAGAGGTCTGACCCATTCATCACAGCAACTCATGTGAACTGGCACAGCGACGGGCAGCCAGTAGCACAATGAAGCCCAGCTAGGCCGCTTGAGTCGGTAAAACAACACGGCAACAAAAGGGCCCTGCGTCCACCAACTGGCCTCTGTAATCTGCTGTGGGCTCAATATTTGCTGACAACTCAGGCTTGAGCAGCATTGTTGGGCCAGTTCATGATGCAGAGCTGCAGGAAGAGGTGATGAAAGCAGCGGCGTTGAGTTTTTAAGTGCGCAACGTCGAGGACGGCTGTGTTTTCAGACACATGGCACCATGTTGCAACGATCTAAAACTTAAAGACATGACCAGGAATCCAGCCCGGTAATAAGACACAGGCATAGTAGTGTGGGATTTACCCACTTGCACTCCATAACTGTCTGAAGACTTTCACAAGAGTCTGTGGTCGGAGGTCTAGGCTGAGTGAGTGAGTGGGTGGGTTTGGGTTAAACTCTCAAGAGTTGCAGCTTTTTGCCAAAACACTGTTGCCATTTGTCAGGGCTTTCGTAACAACCTGAAGTCGTGGGTGTGCTGAAGTGCTTGTGTTATGACGAGCCAAAAACGCAGTGTTTGAGTGGGATAGAGGAGTGGTCCATGTCCCGGGGGAATGACTGCTGATAGCGTTGTCTCCACTCGGCAGACCTGACATAATGTAGTCACAAACATTTTCAATGAGGGGAGAGCATGATCACTGCTGATGATGTGTACCTAGAAACATGTCAAGGATGAAAGCTGACTGTACCACCCATCCTCACAAATCACTGGACCGTGGCTGCGTAGCATCTACGGAAGTCTGTGTTTATGGCAAGACATCATGATGAGGATTTACTGTCTCCCAGACTTCCCCCACCACCCTTTCCCATGAGCCCGTGAAGCTGCGTTCTTCTGGATTGCGGCCACCACCACTGTGCTCATTACCACTGTGGTCGGCCCTGGAATTACCAACGGGGACCAGCCTCTACGAGGAAACAGTGAGGGTTGCCTGAAACCAGACCGGGGCCTGTTTGAACCCTGTAATTAAGATTCTCCTGTGAATGCTGATACTATGGAAGAAACCAAACGACTTTACAGCATGCCTTATTTCAGAGTCTGGTGAGAAGCCAAAATCCATTCAGCAAAAACGACCCACTCTGTATGCAGTATGGGCTGCAGGGGGAAAAGTGCATCAATGTGGAGGCGAAGCAGAAGAAGAAGAAAAAAAAGTGTTAAATTACATTAACGTCACTGGAGGGAGATCTGCGGAGGATTTATGAAGGAGTGCTGGGCTTAGAAAGTCCCACAGACAGAAAGAAAATGAAAGGCAAGAGGGTGTAAAAACATAAATCCCAAGGCTGTAAATGTGGGCAGCATCCCAGACACTTCCAATCTATCCTCCCAATCAACACCAATCCAGATGAAAACTAATAAAGTAGCGTTATTCTTCCAGCAAAGATGATAATCAAACACCATGTTGGCCAGGTCCGTGACACTGGAGGCCACATGCTGACCACACACACCAGCTCTGTTGCAGCCCAATCACAAGAAGAGATGCTTCATTGTTCTCCAGAAGCTGAGTGGGGATCTAGTTGCTTTTTCCTTTTGAATCATCAGACGTAAAGGACAAACCTGAAAGGATGTGGATACTGCTCACAAAAGGACAAGGGGATGGCAGCAACACGGAGGCGTTGTCTTTCGCACCTCAGTAATGCTTCACGTCTACCCCACATGTACACTGAGGGAGATTATGTTTATTCTGCTGGTGCCGACACTAACATCTGCCACCAGCCACCCTGCTGCTCCTCACGCGTCCAACAACAGACGCAGCTTCTCCTTGTTTATGGTACATTTGAGAGACAATGACTAAACTATTTAAAAACACAGTCTGTTTTGTTTTCATTACTTATAGTTTCTTCAAGTGACAGATGGAATTGTGATACACTAAAAAAAAATAAATAAATAAATAAATAAAAGTCTCAGATTCACAGATCAGGTGTCAAATGAATTCACTGTGCAGACTGGTCTCTTTCAAACTAATGTAGTAGTATCACTTTCAGTATCTTCCTGCTGCAGATCAAAATTTAACTGCTCACTCTGGTAGCTCACTCTTACAACATTTTATATACGTTTAATGTAACGGGATAGTATCAAGTAATGAAATAAAACGTGGCTTGTAAAGTCTGGTGAAGGAAAACTAGAAAAGAGTTAAGGATGAGAAGGTAAAATAGAGCCTCCTGGATTTAGTTACTTTCCAGAGGTAAACACTTATATAACATGATCCTCTGAGATTTTATCTCTATCCCATGTAAGGATTTTCATCTATGTTTACTTAGTTCTTTCCTTTTTTAAATCAATCACAACGCAAATGACTGGTTATTCTGTGACATTTCCTTTAAGTTTATTGACACCGGTACTATACTTTGTAGGCACGACTGCCGCCACTTTTTTGTGTCTATTTTCTTGTAAAATTGTGTTATCAAACTAAGAAAAACATACACTTCACGTACCTCTCAGATGAAGGTGTCCTCTTTTACAGCATCCTTCCTGAGGCTGCAGGAGTTGATAAACTTTCTCAGATGTGAGGGACGCGCTTGGGACATCTGCTTCGGACTCCTCCACTTTCTCTTTATAGGGGAGCACATAGTTACTGATATCGTAAAGTACTTCATGAATATTTTTTTAAATCCGCATATATTTACTGAAAAAATATTTAAATTTATAAGCGTTTTGTATACTCGATCAGAAATGTATTTGATTTCGTATTAACGATGCGATAAAAAATATTCATAGTTGGGTCTCCCCCTGGATTTCTTTTACAATGGTTCGGTCCGACGCGGATGACTTTTCAGACACGCTCTGCTTATTGACACAGCACGCGACCCACGGAGAAGGGGGTTTAAATTTCTTTGATTTAACAAAGGAAGAATAGTGGGTCGGAGACACGAGCAAGGTTTACTTACAGAAAAAGAAAACATGGCTAAATATTTCATCCTATTAAACATAGTTATTGTATAGACAAAACTTATTCATGACTGTACTCAGGGCAATATTCACATGAAGTGTTTTTAGGATAAAATGAAGCATTTTTGCACAGAGACATGCATATTCTGTGTTAAATCTCATAATTATATTGAATTATCTTACTCACCTGCTCAGAAATACAATTAACTACACTTATTCAAGTTTTTTACATACCAAGCCACTTCACTTCATTAATTGGGCAGCTATAGTCTTATATCATGCAAAATATATTCAATTTCAGCCTGCCTTACAGTATATAAACAATTATACTTTCTAAAAAATGTAGTTACAGCTTTAATTTTAGTTTATGTTTATTAATGCTCTAATGATGACAAGAAACCACCATACATAACTCTATTGTTTTTAAAATATTGTGCTCTTAAAGGTTAAGAATAACTGCATCACACTGTGTTGTTGTTGTTGTTTTGTTCTGCATTTCTCTTCAAGATACTCCAAAAAGAATCTAAATGTAACACTGAAACAGTGGCTTTTGTGACTATCCCAAATGTCTGCACTGCCTTAACATTACCCTTGGGTATTCCTAGACTACAGATCCTGAAAAGGCTCCAGCAGATGGCCTGTCCTTTCTCCTCTCGACCCGTGATGGAATGAAAAGATTAGCTAATTAAAGAGTCCCACATCCCGTGTGACAAAAAAGCCATGAGAGTCCTGAGGGAGAGGATCTGCCTGCAAATCAATCCCCCAGTGGTTTGAGTTGCATCCAGCACAACAACGCGTCACTGCAAACCATAAAGCCTTTTATTTCCACACACAGCACACACAAACACAGCAAAATTCAAAAGTCGTGACGAAATAGGTAAACAAACTTGATTCTTTTTATACATTAAGGGGTGATTCTTACTGATGCAAAACAGTCGTACCAAAATGCTTCACATTGTGTTGAATTGTCAGCTTTTCATGGTATGGCCCTTTGATAAAATGAACATTTTTGTTCCTTTAGCCCAAGAAGAAACATGGGAAAATGATAATTACTGGAAGAAAAACTAGATCAATGACCATATAAAACATTAAAAAAAAAACCTTTATTGTCAGAATATTGCTGTTTTCACTGAACCTTTGTTACTCAAAATGTAATTCTTATTAAAAAAGGAGCACTTCACTCCTTCACCAGAAACAGGAGTGTAGATGAGTTTGGAGATATTTTTGAATGTGGATTAGATGTTTGCTGACATGCACAATTCCATAAACAAATTTCAAAGTATAATTTAAAATCCATCAGGAAACTTGAGCATGCTTGTTTCTCTGGAGTGTTTATTTTTTTCTTGCTTTGTGTGAAGCTCAGTAGGCAGTGAGCGTAAAGATTTAGGGCCACTGTGGTGAGAGGCTGCACTGGCTGATGGGAGCCTTTCAGGGCTGCTCGAATGTCTGCGTGCGCCTCAGGTTGTCCCTGACTCGGACAAACTCGGGAATCTTTTGCTGGTTCTCCCGCTGTCTTATCTCCTCCTGCTCATACTGAAAAAAACACAGATCACAGCAGTGTGTCAGCTCACCTACAGTGTCATCCACAGAGCAACATAACAACTTTTATGTCACCAAAATATGAGCTTAAGTGCTAAGATCTAAATTATCTTTGGATCTTATAAATAAATGGATAAAATATTTGGAGCTATCTGCTATAAATAGACATAAAGTGTTTCTTCCCTTCAAGCTTTGACCTGTTTTATTATTGTTGTGTGAAGAGTCTCTTGGTCATCTATGTGCTCTGACCTCTTGCAGCTTCTGCTGCCTCTTGCGGAGCTCCGTCTCCAGATCTGAGGGCCGCTGTCGTGCCATCTCCTCCTCTTTGTGCAGCTCCAGTCTACGCTGCTCCAACACTCGTTTCAGCTCTGGTTTCTCCTCAAGCAGCAGGCCACTGTGTAGTCAGAGCCACATGTAAACATGAAAATCCTGGCTCAGGTCAACATTAAACTATTTTCACTCTTTGGTTTCCTGTACCGTTTGTGGCTGAGCAGCAGCTCCCGGTGCAGGTTCTGGTAGCTCGGCGTCTCGGCTGAGGAACCATTGAGCTTTCTTGGTTGAACGATTTCAGCACCGCTGGAATCTGCTGCCGAGTTACGGGACAGAGGCAGATGGCCAACAGCAATCTCTGAAGAACATAAAAAGGCTATTGATCATCAGAAAACAACATCCTGGAATTGATAAACTAGGGGGGGAAAAATGAACTATTTCATCACAGAAGAAAGCATTGATCGTTTTAGTGACAGTGGAAATTTCTTCTAAATGATAAATATAATTCCATCCACTCATTATCTATACCTACTTCTTCCAGTTCAGGGTCATGTGGGTCTGCTGGAGCCTATCTCAGCTCTCTTCTGGCAAAAGACAGGGGTTCTATCAAACTAATGCCGGTCAAACATTCATCAAATATTTGATTGATAGATCAATCCATCATTCAGATTCTTACATTAACTGATGCTCAAATAAATTACATCATCAAACAAACTGGTGACATTTCAGTGATTCTATCAATCAAACATCACTATCGATCATCAGCTATGGTATGCTTGTTTTCACAGTTGGACTTATATTAAGAATATACAATATTTGTGCTTTGGTATACCTTTTTTTTGATGTCCAAATCCTGGTTTCTGGGAGATTTGAATAAGAGAGAAAAAAGTGGATTAGCAAGTACTTTTACAAATTATTACACAGCCAACAATGAGCCGGAAATGTAGTCACTGATGTACCCAAATAGTTTCGCAAAACATTTCTGTTTCTCCGATCAGATCGAGGTTATAATTAGACAAAGGCTAAAACTGACATTGCCTGTCGCTCTGCTTAAGCAGGTAAACTGTCTTTACAAAGGTGACATAACATCTCTGTTGGTCAGAGATAGACACATGAGTTTAGCCCACCTCACTGTCTTTACCAAAAAATAAAAAAATGAATGTAATGAACAAGTTATTGCAAGTTAATGTTTAATTCCCATATAAACACGACAACATGCACTGAAAAGCTGACATTCATCTGTAACACAACCAGACAAAGATTGCTGCCACACCCTCTGTAACCGGATAACCTAAGGAAAATGATCACACGGAGCAGGGAGCAGATGGTGCATGGTGTCTGAAGAGGCCATCTCGGCGACAAGACCAGGTTTCTTACAAAAACTGTCCAATAACAGATCACTGAGATCCTCGCACTTTTCTCCATGCACCTTTTACTGTTCCTGTCACGAACATAGAGTAAGCCTCCATATCCTGCCCCTCCCCGGACCCCTGCAGGGAGCTTGAGCTGGGAGATAACCTGTCAGGTGTCTGATCTGGTGGAAGTCAGTGCTCCAGTTAAGACCAGCAAGACTTGAGACACATGACAGCAAAAATCACTCCCTCTAGTTTCAAACTCCTCTTTCTTACCCATGTAGTTGATCTATAACTATGTCATGATGTTTGGTTAAATTGACTTAAATGCTTCAGCCTAGTGTGATAAATGATCATTAGAGCTACTTATTTTGGTAATTAATTTGTTTTTGCTGTCAGATGAACAATTGTATTTATCAAGGAAGGCTCAGCACTGCTTCAGATTATTTTCAAATAATCCATCCATGTGTACTGTTAACTGAACCTTCATTTTGGCCTTATTATCTAATTTTTATTATGTCAGAATTGTACAACAACTGTTATTGTTGTAGAAATGTTTTCACATTACATAAATGTTAAAACACATTTAAGGCTCCATCAATTCTCTTAATATACTTGGGTAGCTTTCAAGAGATCGCTTAAATGTTCTTTAAGATGAATAATAATACAAAGAATTGTTAAATATATTCCTAACGAAAGAGTGATTAATTTAGTTTAGAGATCCTGTGTTGTACTTTCTGGACATCATATTCAATAATATGGGTTTTTCTACCTTCAAAATTGTACCAGTACCAGTACCATTTAAGAAGGCTTGGACATAATGTGAGGAGGAGCATAAAGTGTCCACAGAGAAATAAAAATACAATAACTATAAACTCCCGGATGTGACTAAATGCCATCTAAATCTTTGACAGATCACTGGTATACCAGAATCTGATCCTTCACTTGTCAGACAGCAGCAACGGTCAAAGAAAACAACGAATGGAAACCTTACTTTTTTTACAGCTGAACCCTCCATGGCAGGATGGTGGAGGTCCACTGTTTTTGTCAAGTGACCGTATTTATGTTTTAATCCATTGTCAAGGGAATCACACGTCCTCACTCGGTCTGCCTGTTGTCTGTTCCTTTGCTTCATCCAAGGGGAGCATATTGTTGTTAAAGAGGGATCTGCAGACTCAATGTGCCACCTAGCAGTAGCCAGCAGTGGTAGTAGACTCTGAAATCTTATTAAGCCATTCAAGATTACCTCACAACCCCCACAGGGCACTGGACACTAGATTAGTTAATTGCCATCGACACAAATGCAGCTTAAAAGCAAACTAGCAAGGTACATTTTCAAACTGACTCCTCTCCCAAGAAACCTATGCAATTACTTTCAGGATGTAGGTTTTGTTACACTTAAGTCTTATCAGTAACTCCATATCAAGATAAAGTTTATCTGTTAGTATCAGCAGCACAAAATGACTTACTAAAAGACAAAAATACATATATATTTTGTTAATCTAAAAGAACAATGCAGATAAGCAGTAGAAAGATTCAACAGTGGTTATGTATGGAAAATGTGCTGCCAGGTTATTTTGTTGTCGTGGATGACTGCACAATGCACTAAATACGTTTTTTAAAAATTTATTGGGAATAGTGTTTTTATGCATGTAACTTACATTCTATATCTTTTATTATTCATTTTTAAAATATATTTATTGTTTTACCTTTCATATTTTTTTAAAAACAATTGTGTTTATGTTGTAATATGCTACATTAAAAAATAGTTGACTTTCCTGAGATTTGAGGAAATAACTTTTCTTTTTATTTAAAATTGTGAAGAACAAAGTAGAAGAAAAATGTAGACATGAATCGACAAATGCAATTAATTTTTTAATTTAGTTTTTTTTTTAAAAAGTGAAATGAATGGTTAAAAACTTAAGTAAATAAGTAACTTTATTGTCAAAACTGCCATATATACAGGATATATAGAGTTGAAATTGTGTTTCTCTCATGTCCCTGAGGAAAGAAAAAAAAACACCAAATAAACATAAAGTTTATGTAAAAAAATAAAAACCAAATTTTATATTACTGTCAGGAACTCCAGATTATTAATTAACGTCCAAATAAGGATAAGGATAAGGATAGCACTTTATTGATCCCACAAGGGGAAAATTTGTGTGTTACCACAGCTCAGCAAAAAAATATAATACAATAACAAAAAAATATAATACAATAACAATGGTCATTGGAATTATATGTACAAGCATGCACAGTAAGCATAATGGATGGATGGATTGAGGATTGTGGAGATAATAAAAATGAATAATAAATATATATACATAAACGTCACCACATAGTGATGACAGTGGAGATGAGGCGACCAAGTGGTTTA
>JAOWBL010000022.1:6604494-6630635 GCA_028564865.1 Zenarchopterus dispar | reverse complement strand
TAAACAGTTCTCACTTTATTCATCTGTCTCTGTGCAGGTAGAGTTGAGCAATGGCAACAATGTGCTGTACTGGAGAACCACAACATATGCTCTTCAGGGTAGTCCTGTCAAACCTGTGCTGTTAAGAAACATTCAAGTCTCAGGTACAGTAACGCTTTGGTGCCTGTGTGTAACAGCGCATGTTTGTGCAGCAGTTGCTGCTCCTCATCTCCACATCCGTTAATGATTAAACACTGATTAACTGTTGTATCCCAGGGGTGGCCTACACATCTGAGTGTTTCCACTGCAAACCTGGCACCCACAGTGCAACAGCAGGGTCTGCCCACTGCTCCCCTTGCCCTGCTGATACCTACTCCAACAAGGGCGCCACTGTGTGCCATGAGTGCGACCAAGACAAATACGCTGGTATGTTTGGTTGCATTTCTACATACAAACACCAGTCATGTCACACATGGGACTTTCTCACACCCATGATGGCTTTGTGTGTAGTTACACTTTTGCAGAACACTCTGCATGTAAATTTACTGCTTAAATAGTCAGAGTTCTTATCACCGAATCTTAATGTAAGCTGTTCATTCTTTCTCACATGTGTGGTCTTTTTGTTCCACTTTTTTTTTTTTTGTCTTTTCCAGAACCTGGTTCAGGGAGTTGTAAACCAAGACCAGCATGTACCAACAGTGACTACTTCTACACCCACACACCATGTGACTCTGAGGGAAAGGTAAGACCAGTTCAGTACAGACAAGGCACGTAACCCTTTGTTGTTACTGTCATGTTTCTTTTTTTTTGTTTGTTTTTTTTTTTTAGTAGTCTATCTGGCTGATTGTGCTGCAGAGCCAGTGACTGAATTTCTGGCTTGTTTTGTGTGTTAGACTCAGCTCATGTACAAGTGGATTGAGCCAAAGATCTGCAGCGAGACAGCTGAAGGAGCAGTGAAGCTCCCAGCATCAGGAGAAAAGCAAACCTGCCCGCCATGTAACCCAGGCTTCTTTGTCACCAATTCATCCACGTGTGAACCCTGCAGCAATGACTCCTACTCAAATGGAACAGGTGTAGAATCACAAATCACCTCTGATTATTGTCTCCTTTTCTTTAAAATCATTCTGACAGATTTGTTTTGCTGTGACACAGAAGTGAATGTGTTGGTTAATCTACACAGAGAACAATATGATTTCATAAAAAGTTTATTCAAGTCAGTCATTTAGTAATAATATTTTAAAAAGTAATTTCAAATAGGTAATACCTACAGGTGATTGGAGTTGTGATTTGGTAGGAAAGCAGAACCTACTGAAGAAGTAAGTCTTTGAGGGACAATGATGGCTGGCTGAAGGATGTCTTCTTTGTCAATAAATGCATGAAGAAACATTTAAATGCTTAAAAATCATATTGCACAAAAAAGATTCAATTTTTCTACATCTACAGTCGAGAATATCATTCAATTATTTAAGAAATCCAAAGGTATTCCAGTGCATAAATGGTCTAACTAAAGCACTTGTCTCTCATTCCTCAGATAGCACTGCATTATCATTTATCAGCAGCTGATATGAAAACTTTAACAAACAATTACACTGGGAAACCTCTGTTAATGTTGCTACAATGCAGAGTTATATTCATAAAAGCCTTTTTATACTTAACTGGGCATAAAAGAAGCTTCATTTAACCTTATGTAACCAAGTCATCATCTTCTCTGGGCTAGGCTTCTGGGTGCATTTGGGATGGACTGTGACATAGTAAAAATGTGCATTTATGATCAAGTGAATCAGTACTGCAAATCGTTTTTGAATCATTTGGGCGCTTTGTGCCGAAAAGAAAGAAAGAAAGAAAAAAGCAGTATCCAGATTAGTTCTCGCCTTACTCCCCTGTCCAAAATGATGATATGAGGTTAGTGCCCTTGATAAGGGTAATTTACATTTTTGAGGCAGCTTTAACATAGAAAATTATTCTGAAATGTTAGAGCAGCATTTGCTGCATTTGGGACATCTTTTTCAGGGATGCCTGTGCATGGCAGTGCATAAACAGATTCTACTCACAACACAACGCCATAAAGAAGTGGGTACATGTACTGGACTGGCCTACCTGCACCGATGACATTTGCTTTACATCACATTACACTACACTTACAAACCTGCCTGTCTACAATAGGAAATGGGTTGATCATTTTGAAATGACAAATGTCAAAGTCCTACAACTGCTACTATTGTACACCTTGTCTCTTACTGGGACAAAATAAGTCCTGTAGTTGTTTATCAGTTGATAAAAGCTTTACTTTCCCAACATTTAAAAAAAAAAATGTTACAGGCCTAAAGTACAAAAATAAATGTATTTTAATAAATGAAATTAACCTCTCATGTTCATAATGTCTGAAGTAAAATAACAGTGAGAGTAAAGAATCACTGCATTTATTCAATGTTGTATTTTGAGATTGGGGTTTTTATATTCTGATACAATAAAGCATATGATGAAACATTCTAATAAATCCTGAAATAACAACACATTTAGATGTTGGTGTTTCCACATTTCTCACCCACAGTTTGTGTCAAGTGTCCTGCTGGCACAGAACCAATGATGGGCTTTGAGTACAAATGGTGGAACACGATGCCAACAAACATGAAGAGCTCCGTCTTCCATCAAGAGTTCAGTGACATGGATCGAAGCACAGGTGAGAGACTTCATATCAGATAACACTGCGTTAGACAGGGAAGTGTGGATGTAAC
Source organism: Zenarchopterus dispar (assembly GCA_028564865.1). Lineage (NCBI taxonomy): Eukaryota > Metazoa > Chordata > Actinopteri > Beloniformes > Zenarchopteridae > Zenarchopterus > Zenarchopterus dispar. The sequence goes on along the minus strand of JAOWBL010000022.1, from coordinate 6,627,921 downwards.
TTTGGGTTATACTCGATAATTAATCACCATCAGAAGAGATAGTCGAGTAAGATGCTTCTCAAAACTGGAACGTACCAGTATGATGAGACATAAGGGTAGAAGTAATAGAAACTGAAAAGAAATAATCATTTATTATTGAACTTCACTGTAAATACGTACATTAGAGGAGTTGTGAGTCTGTGAGTGTGTGTTTTTGTTGCTGCTTGGATAAAGTACATGTGCGTTACTGTTTTTTTGTTTTTTGTTTTTTTGGTAACAGCAGCATGGGAGGTGGCTGGAGAGTATGTCTACACCATCCCAGGAAGTGAGGACTCAGACTACCTGATGCTCACGCTCACTGTTCCAGGATACAGGTGAAAATTTTCCTTCGTAGAATCACAAATAAAAATCTCTTTTACATGCTGAAGTTTATTCCCCAAACTTGAGCTTATATCCTAGTAGAAAAATAAACTATGCAATAATTAAGAAAATATTCTCCTCTCATCACAGGGTGCCTCAGTTTATGGCAGGAGACAGTGAAAGGAGGGAACTGTCTCGCATCACCTTCGTTTTTGAGACGGTGTGTACAGCCGACTGCAAGTTTTACTTCCTAGCGGTAAGTGAAAATGTTTCATGTTTGTGTCTTATGTGTGTTTAAAGATGCACAGTTTGCACATATGCATTAAACTGGACTCTGTGTGAATTATTGAAGTTCATGATTATGTCCCTGCAGGGTTATAGTGAGTGGAACAACAATGTGATTGAGCAGTGGAACGGCAGGAGCAGGAGACAGTCATACTCTTACCTGATCCAGAGCAACGACACCATCAGCTTCACCTGGACATTTCAACGGGCAGAGGAGTTTGATACAGTGAGACAAGTGTCACACTTCCTAACTGTGACAGATTTTCTATCACCTTCTAACCATTTCAATCAGGCACAAAAGTCATGTGAAGAGAAAGATTTCTCAAAAGTTTTCCACTGTCACAGCCACTGGTTAGACAGCATCATTTTTTTTTCTTGATACTAGGGGCCTTTTTCAGTGTTAGAGAGAGACAGGAACCTGGATGAGGCATGGCAAGCACATTTATAGGCACATTAATGGCACATTATTGTTTAATTTTCAGTCATTAATCAGTCTTACTGGGCTTTCAAATGCAGAGGTTGCTTGTGGGTTCATTCCTCAGTCTTGATCCACAGGACCTGCTGACTTGCAAGGTTTAGATGTTTTCCTGCTCCAAAACACTTGATTCAAAGAAATGAGTCACCCTGTCATCAAGGTGTACACAAGTCTGTCAATGACCAAATTCATCTGCGCTGGACGGGTCAGATCAGGGAAGCATGTAGTCCACATGCAGAAACGGTGGGCCCCGAGGACCAGGATTTGGAAACCCGGCTGCTGTAAATGCTGTTTCATTATGAGACTCAACAAAGGAGTAACCGTCATTTTTATGTTTCATATAAAGATTAAAAAAAGAAAAAGCGGCCACAGAGGAGCTGGAGCATATCACAGCTGTCACTGTTCCCAGTAAAGAAAAATCTGAGAATTTAATTACATTTTCTGTCATTGCATTTGTTTTGTTTTGTTCTTAAGTCTTAGTTATTCTGGTCTGAAAAGCTAAGACTTAAGAATATTCTTTTCCTAATCTTCTTTGTGTGCAGTTCTAACAATTAACTATAAAATTAGCTGAAATCACTGTAAATGTAAAGCAGGTGTGCTGAGTTTTCTTCAGCTGAGTTGATTATTTTTGTACTGAAACTTTATTTTGAATTCTTAATATATACTCTAGATGGCAGTCTTGAACTTTAGGACGATTTAGTTCTCTGTTATTTGTAGTTCCCATTTTATCTTGTGTTTAGTATGCAGTTACACTATAAGTTATTTATTTATTTATTTTTATTTATTCATTGGCTGAGCAGGCAGCTAAAATATGCTCGTGAAATCTTGCAGCTGTTGGATGACTTCTCTGGTTTCTTTGGCTGCAGAACAAGAAGTACAGCAGTGACTTTGCAAAGATCTACTCCGTCCAAATCACCAACGTGGTCGGAGGTGTGGCCTCACAATGTCACCGCTGCGCCCTGGCTTCCGTCAAGGCTGAGTCCAGCTGTGTTCTCTGCCCACCGGGTCACTTCATGGTCAGTGAGACGGGAGTGTGTGAGAGCTGCCCACCAAACACCTTCATCAGGGCCAGTCAGCCTGTTGGAGAGGCTGCGTGTGTTCAGTGTGGCCCAAACACAAAGAGAAACCAGGTAGGAAACCAAGAGTCCAGATTGAAATTCTGCAAACAAAAGCTACATTTTCAAAGACATACAAGTGTACACGTCTGCTGAAGTCAGCTCTTCATTATTTGTGGTAATCGCAGGGCCTTAAAATTAAACTTTTTTTTTACTCTGCTTTCACTACATTCAGCCGTTATAGGTCACGGTACAAGCAACTGGATTAAATGATTCCATCTTTACTCTGTCCTTGAAATATAAAAAAAGTGGTTTAAAATATGTACTAAAAGAAAGAGATACGTACTTGTAGTATATCTAACTAAACACTTAAAGGAATGCACTGAAAATGAGAAATTATAAAACAGCATTTCAAAATGCACAAAATTTGTTCTTGAATACACGGATAAGCAAAGACTGGTCATATCATCTGGTTTCCAGAATGCAAATATTAGTGTTGATGTTGTTCTTTTACATATTTGACTTTGAATTGGTGCAGTAATTTGCTCAATTGAATCAGATATTTACCTTTCACTTTCTTTTAAAACCACATGTATTTTTTCACATACTTTTATTTTGGAGTTTCACCATATGACTTGTCTGCAGAAAATTCTGCGCAAACTCAATCAAAGCCCTATGGCCTCATGAAGTACAAACTTAGTTAGCTTAGACAAACTTTAATTTTGCCAAGACAGCCTTCTCCTGTGCAGTAAAAAAAAAAACACAGTAAATAAATATTTTGGCTGACGTTGGCCTATACCATCTGTCCTCAAATTTCCCACAGACCGATAACAGAGTTATTCCCACTATTGTAAACAAATTGCGATGTGAGTTTGAATGTACCTGCTGACTCTGATATCATTCTGCAGGCTCATACAGCTTGTCTCAGTGACTGTACGTTGGATGTTCAGACAAAAGGAGGGGTCCTGCTGCGATATGACTTCTTTCCACTGTCCAATATCACCAGCTTCCTCAGCAGTCCTCGCTTCACTAACAAAGGCCTGCAGTATTTTCATCAGTTTAATTTAGGATTATGTAGGGCAGAGGTGAGAAAGCTGGAGAAGCTGAAAAAATTATTCATTTCTTTGTGGGAGTTAAATTTGATGTGTGTGTTACCTCAATGTGTGTCTCTTACAGAGCCGAGCACCAGTCTCATGTGTGGACAACGTAACAGAGAATGGGAGAGTGGTCAAAGGTTACATCTGTCAGTCCACTGTGGTCCCCTCTGACATCAGGAGTCAGAAAACAGTGTCCTCTCAGCCTTACATCATTGGTGACTCACTTGTCGGTATGAACTTAATCTGTTCTTGTCTATTTTTGTAACTTTTTGTCACAGTTCAGTAATCATGAGAACTTTAAAGAAGTAGACAGCTTTAGTTTTTTTCTAATCCCATTTTTTCTAAGCTAAAAGTCCACACATGTGGACAAGAGTGTGGAGCTTTAAACTGTTGGTGGCCTACCATTGAAGTTTAACATCTATTTAGTTTAATGGATTTGTTTCCAGAAGAACCACCAGCATGTTTATAATAAGGAATGAATGCAACTGAAGAGAATAGCTTCTGGTCAATATATGCAGTCTTGAATTTTTTACTTTTCTTTTTGATACGTATTGGAACCAGCCCCTGCCGGCTGTTAGTGGTATTGCTTTTAAAGTTACTCCCAAGGGTAATTTATAGTAGCAGGTGGGTATCTGTTTGCAATGATCTTACTTTAGGCTTGCCATATAGTGTAGATGTGTTTGGATGCAGTCCTCAGATGTTATGCATCAGGTCTCAGACAACATTTTAAAACACATAGGCTACATTCTGATCATTTAAAAACTACCTAAACTCAGGTCATAGCTGATAATGACTGATTTTTTTTTTTGTGGCCAAGGCTAAGCGGGTAATTGAAGGGCCAGCACTTCAGTCTCTACCCTGAACTCAAAAGTGAAAAACCATGATTTTAATTGGCATGTTTTACAAATAATAGAAGTCTTTAATATAGCACAGTGGTCTTCCATCCTGGTCCTCAGGGCCACTATCCTTCATGTTTTAGATGTGTCCCTGCTCCAGCACACTCTGGTACATGTGATTGTGTCATTAATAGACTTGTGCAGACCTTGATGACAAGCCAATAATGATTAGTAATTAGAATCAGGTGTGTTGATGCAAGAAAACATTTGAACATGCAGGACAAGTTGAAACACTGAGGACCAGGGTGGAAGACCTCTGATATAGCATCAAATAGACACTGCTTTCTTTGTTTACTTGGTGATGGTAGTGATGCTGGTTTATATTGTGTGTCTCAGGACTATGAGATAATAATACTCCATTTCTTTCATTTCTGAAGGTGTGACCACTGAGACCACGCTGGGTGACATCTCTTCACCACCGAGGTTGTTCCCCTCATCGTCCAGCCTGCCAGATGTCATATTCTATTACAAGTAAATAAGATAAAAGCTGTTAATTTACCTTACTAAGCCCTTGATATCCTTACCATCTTTTTCTGTATAAAAATGACTCAAAGTAAAGTCTGTGAAAATAATGTTTGGCACATTTTCAGTCATCAAAGAATTGCATTACTGTGAAAGAAACTGTTAGCAATGCTTTTTGGCACATTGTGCTTTCAAATATTGCACTTTGTCACATTTGATTCATTAGGGAACCATGATCTTAAATGGGTGAATGTTGAAGGTTAATCCGTGGTGATGCTTGCAAATGCATAATGGTAGTCATTTTATGCTGGGAGTTTTATCATTTCTAAAATAATGAAATGTAACTGAAAATCAAAAACACTTAATATTCATTGCACAGTGCAAGACTTTAACCTGCAACATTATTTGGATGTTTACAGGTCTAGTGATACAACGCAGGCTTGTAAACAAGGAAGATCAGCTACAGTCAGACTTAGATGCAACCCCACGGTTACTGCTAAGGACCACATCACATTTCCAAGGTATTGCACACATTAACCAAGCTCAGTGTTTTACAGTTTAAATTACATTCATATCATGCCTAACTGACACATTGTGCACCAGCATGTGACATATTCAACATGCTTAACCTGGATTGTTGACAAACTGACTCCTTGTGGAGTCACTTTAACCTTGCGTTCATCTTTCTCTGAAATGGTTTTCCTTCGCAGGAACTGCACTGAGGGGACATGCGATGGTTGTACTTTTCATTTCCTGTGGCAGAGCCAGCATGCATGTCCACTGTGCACCAAAAACCACTATAGAGAAATCATCAGTGCTTGTATCCAAGGAATACAGGTAGTCCTGCAGAGCCATGCATGGATTGACATAAATCATTTTACCTTCTAAGAGCAACAAATCCATCACAAATCCAATACACATGTTTTATCTGGAGAGATTCTTTGTGCAGAAATGTTCTTATAATAAAAAAAAATCGAGAATTCAAGTAGGTTATTGACATGTAACTGAGTTCTTGTCTAAAATTAGTCTTCATGTGTGCCTCAGAGAACCACCTATGTTTGGCAGCAGCCTCTGCAGTGTTACGGAGGAGAATCACTACCAGCACAAAAAGTCAGTGCTTGTGTGACTCTGGATTTCTGGCTCAAGTTTGGTGTTTCAGTTGGAGTGATTGTTGCTGCTCTGCTCATCAGTATCAGCTGTTATTTTTGGAAGAAGACGCACAAGTGAGAACATCAATCTACATTTTAGTTTATGTTTTCATGACTATGTACTATTTTATGTATGTTATTTCTGCTGTCTTACACCTGCAGGTTACAATATAAGTACTCCAAGTTGATGATGAGCTCTGGAGGCAAAGAGTGCGAGTTGCCCACCGCAGACAGCTGTGCAATAATGGAGGGAGAGGATGTAGAAGATGACCTTATATACCTCACCAAGAAATCCCTCTTTACCAAAATCAGGTCTTTCTCACGAGAGGTGAGTAGCTCCCTCATTTCAAGTTCACACTGAGCTGCTTAACATGCTTTTTGACATTATCAATGTGTTTGCAGAGGACATCAGATGGATTTGACTCAGTTCCTCTTAAGTCATCGTCCTCCTACCATCAGCAAGAGGGGGAGGACTCAGATGATGCTGAAATCAGAGGATGAGCAGATCCTTGAGGAATGAAGAAGTCTTCAGGCTTATAGTGTTAAATGTCACTGCAGCTGTGGTAGTCCCTTTTGGAGTCTGAAAACACACATGGTCAATATTTCATTTATTACTATAGATAATACTCTTACTGAGGGAGTTTTTATAAATTTATAAATTGTTTTATATTTTTAACACAAACTAGATTGTTAAGGTTATTTTGTATATTCATACAAAAAGGGTCCATATGCAGAATTACTGTATTTTTAAAAGCTAATTTCTTAAAACCATTGGTTAGTAGAAGAATTGAATTTTTTGTGGATGTGTAAATCTGTGTACATTTTTCACTCTTCTGACTGCATACAAGTTTTTATCCTGTTTTGTTTTTTTTTTTGTTTTTTTTTTAATTAGGCCATGTTTGTTAAGCCAGGACTGCATTGTTTATTTTAAAATATTATTTGACAATATATGAATTATATTAGCAGATGTTCATTTTTGTGCTGTGCATTACATTATGGTGTAATTATGTGTTACTGTGAAGTAAAAATATGTTCTTCAGTGAAAATCAACAAAGCTACAATTCATGGAGTTACAGTAGTGTGACCTTTAATGGTGCCTTCCAGGCCTCTATGTAAAATAATATGACAGAATACCGAAACGATATAACGGCAGAGGCTTCTTTACGGCCTTAATAAAGAGTGAATTTCATCAAAATATTCATATGTACTTACATAGTTATTCTGTAAAGTTTGAAAAAACTTTATAGAACAACAAAATGTAGTAACCATATAATGTTAATAAATGTTTAAGTTGATGCCTACGTGTTTATGCATTTTAAAAGTTGCATATATGTGCTTTGAAAAGGAAAAAAGAAGCTAACTTGCTGCTTTTGACTGATGAAACTATTTTTTTTAATTTTCTTAATTTTTTTCTCCTCTAAGGCTGACAAGTTCATGTCAACCGAAGAGTTAATTTTTCCGATAGAACCTGAATGCGGCACTTTCAGTTCTCTTCTCGTCACTCAGCTGTCTGGGCTTGTTCTTCTCGCGAGATTTTGCGGCGAATCGCTAGAGTTTCGATAGCAGTCGGTCCCTGCTCTGGGAAGGAGCAAATAACCTGAATTAAAAGTGTGCACACAGCGGACGGTGCTTCTTCTGCAACTTTTTAGAGCAAAAGCAACCTTCGTAACTGATACTGCGCTAAGTTCTCGAGGGACGAGAAGCATTTACTTTAGCTCTACTTTGTATTACTCGGGTGAAGTTGAGGCGAGCACGGCTCCGGACTACCTACTTTCTAGACAGAAAAGTCGGTTGGTGGTCGACAGTTTGTTCTGCAGGAATGTCGCAGAAAGAGAGACCCACTTTTTACCGACAGGACGTCAACAAGACGATATGGGAAGTACCGGAGAGGTATCAGAACCTGTCCCCGGTGGGCTCTGGCGCATATGGCTCCGTGTGGTAAGTCACTTTTTTTTTTTAATACGAGAAGTTGAGTGAGGTGAAGTGAGCGGAGTCTCGTCCCCCAACTTGGCCACCTTTCATTTAGACGAGGCCTGCTAAAGTTAAGTTAGCTCCTTTAACTGTGGGCTAACGAGGTGGAGCCACGATGTTCCTTACAATGTTCCCTGTCGACCTGTTATCGATCATTACCCACTCCTGAAACCTGATATAAACTTCTCTAACTTCTAACCCCAGTCACCCGGCTGCAAACTGCGTACTTAAAAAAAAAAAAAAAAAACACTTTTAAGTGTTCAAAAACACATTTGATATCCAGAGTTTACTTCAGCGTAATTTAGTATGCCTTAAAAAAATGTGTAATGGACATTTTCAAAGTGAAGATACGAAATTCATGTTTTCAGCATGCTGTTTTATTAATTACATTATTTGGTAAAATTGATCAACTTCAAAATTTTTCAATGTTCTTAAAAAAAACATATTTGAGCAAGTCAGAAATATATAACAATACTGATTCTACTTCTTATTCATTGTAAATGAATTTTGGGATGTAGGACATTTTATAGACTCATTAGTCTCTTTAAATAATAAGTAAAACACTTTGATAATATTAGCATTCGCTAATAGCAAAGAGTAATGTGCAAATGAACTGTAATGGGCCTAATAATAGAAGTAAATCCATATTTTCCAGTTTAATTGTAAACCATATGATAGCCGGATTTATTAAAACATTTTATTGTATCTTAAATGTAGCAACTTAAAAACCTTTCATTTGTCATGGAGCTTCACCAGGAATTTTCTGAGTATTTATTAAGCAAATCTGCAGCAAGGGTTCATTTGCATTTACAAAGTCAGGGAAAAGGTCACTGCTCTTGATTTGAGCCTCTCACTGGAGAATCTTTATGTAAAGATGTTTTGTGTCAAAAACGGTAAATTTTCTAGTGATTTTGTCTTGAGATTAAATAGGTTGCACTGATACTATCTAGGGCACGACATAGTGAGTGAAACACTGGGTAGAGTGAGCAGATGTTTGTTTTGCAAATGGGAGCAAACAGCTGTGCTGTTGCCTGGCAATGGGATAATCTGTTGCTGGTCAGATTACTGCAGTGACTGATTGTTTTTTTTTTATTTGTTTGTTTGTTTGTTTGCCCCTCTATTAAAGGGACACTGACATACATTCAGTGTTTACATGATGGGCTTAAGTTTACTGCAAATCTTTTTTTCTTTGTAATTTAAAGTTGATATAAAATTATTATAAGTATTTAGTTATCTTAATCATACATCTGCATTATTTTTTAATTTAAATTACTTTTATTTATCAGCTGGTCTGTTTTAATGATAACTGTAGCCAGGTTTCAATAGTTTTGGCATGTTTTAGCTCATTTCAAGAATTAAAACTGATATTTTTTTTACTGATATTGATGGACAACATTAAAATGGATGTGGTATCTTATTTGAACATCTAACCTTAGATGTCATTGGGAACTTTCTAAGAAGAGATGTAAGAGGTATTTTTTAAAAATTGCTATACAAATTAAGCACTGCACATAAACACACAGAGACTTATACTTATGTATATAAAGAGATAAGCAGAGAGATGTTGGCCAAGAATCATTGCCGTTCCTCTGTTTGACAACTTTCATTCTTGGATCCAATTCTGGGGGGTACGTTTGTGGTGGTAATTTTTGTAACTTGTTTTTGTTGAAAGCATAAATAATCTCTCAAATAAAAAGGTTACAAAAATTCAACCAATTACATTTCATAAGAACCTCCAGACATTAGACCAATCAGAAAACACTTAGGGCAGCGACATCTCATTTTCGAGGAGGTTGTATTACTTGTGAACAAGAATGGCACATGAGAGCAAGCAAATTAACGTGTGCCAGTAGATGGAGAGTAACCTGCATGGTTGTGGGGCTTGGGGGCTTTTTCTTTATTGTTATAAAGTAACTACAAACTATATGGAGGTGTAATGTCTGTAAAGCTAATATAGAAGAACTCTAGGTAAGACAGAAATGGCCATCTGATGTCCACTTTAATATAAAATTTCTGACTCAGTGAAGTTAGATGGAAGTTTATAGGTTGTGTAAATCTTAATAGCTAATTGGATTCTCTAAATGTGAGGAAATGTGCTTAAGTACTTCTACGTCTTCTACAGGATGGGATACACTGGAGCAAAGAAAAAAAAAAGCTATTCCACATTTGCTTACAGCAGGAACCTTCATGGGAATACCACATCATCAGATTCATTTCATGTTTATCTTATATACATTAAACAATTTTTTTTCATACATCATTGGCCATTATTATACCCTTGATCACGAAACTGACCCGTGAGTTTGCTTGTATTTTATGTAATGTCTATACATATTTTTGTTGCTGGTAACCCCTTCCCCCCAACACATACACCACTTTGGTTGTGAATTTCTTTGATTTGATTTTTTTTTTAATTTTCACATTCATATAGACGGCATCAAATAACACAGTAAGACCACATCACTTAAAGCATGTGAGAAACCCTTTTATTAGCCCTTTGTCTTTACATTGTAGTTTCACCATGACAGACGCGTGCCAGCAGCATCCATCGCATAATTACTAAACCTGCTCTAAGTGCAGTTGCATTCCCTCGGCTCTATGGTTTCTTTTCCCATGTCCCAGTGAATTTTTCTAAACGTCTGTTATTGACCTCATGCTGATATTTTCTATTTCAGTAGAGGGGAGATGTTTCAGACAGGGATGTAGGATGTAATTCTCGTAGACTAATCGACTAAAAACCCTGGTGATGTTTGTGCATCCCAGGAAAACACTGGATTTTGGACAGAGAAGCATTCTCCAGATTTTCACCAATCGTGATGAGCTGCACAGAGAGAAGTGCTGGTTTTTGGTCAGAGACAGTCAACCCTTAGAGTAGAGGATAGGTTACAGCCAGGGTTGTTTTCAATCTGCTGAGAGGTGATATTTTGTGCTGATGCCACCCTTTTCCCAGCCTTTAGCAGTTCTTACTGCATGTAAAATACAGCCAATTCTGAGATATATGATACGCTTCAGTTCAACATAAATGGGGCAGTCCTGCTTTTCCAATGTTGATTTTGTTTAAAAAATATTCTGGTAATGTTTTGTACTTGTCTTTTAATATTTTAATTAGGAAATAACTGGATTACGCCTATATGTGTACTATAACTGATTAGATCTACTGGTAAGTTCATGTTTGGCCTCTTTCTTTAACAGTTCTGCATTTGACATGAAGACGGGTTTGAAGGTGGCTGTGAAGAAGCTTTCGCGGCCGTTTCAGTCCATTATCCACGCCAAAAGAACATACAGAGAGCTGCGTTTGCTTAAACATATGAAGCACGAAAATGTGAGTTTTTGTTTTCTCCATTTATTGTGGCTGGAACATTTTATCATCTAGTACTGTATGTTTTCCTCTGAAATCTGCATCTGGGTTTTATTTTGATTGTGTTCTTCTTCTTCTTGTTGTAGGTTATTGGCCTTTTGGACGTCTTCACCCCTGCTACTTGTCTGAAGGAATTCACTGACGTGTGAGTTTAATTTGTGTATTTAGAATAATTAAGTATCTTTTTTTTCCTCTTTACTCTTTTTTTCACTACAGCAACTCTTGTGCATATTTTGACAGTGATGCTAAAGCAGAATTTGGTTTCTCAGCAGCAGACAGTCCTGACTGTGGCTGGAAAACACCTGGAGGCAGGCCATCAGACTAAACACACTGGAACATTTTTTAGACAGTCCAGTTTGTTACTGATTCACTCTCTGCCTCCAGTCAGAGTTACTTCATCTCTAGCTTCCTTCCTTATGTTTCCTGAATCCAGGCTTTGTGAAACACGATGTAGCTGCATTGCTACTTGCAAACAGGTAGTTAATGTTTGTTGATGTTGAAAGTTGTTAGAAATGGGAAGTGAACAGCTAGACAGTGAAGAAGTTTGCAGATCCTCCTTTTATGGTGTCTCAGACTGTCCTGCTTCTGTGCACTTGCTTTAAAACCGAATATTGGTCAATAACATTAAAAGAATGTTTCTGATAATTAACATACATTAAAAAAAGTGTGAGATTAAGCTCACAAAGGTTGGAAGAACATGTAAAATTCTCATACCAAAAGAAGGCTTTTTTTTTTTTTTTGAGGAAGCACAAAAGTACCTGCTGACTTGTAAATGAGGAAACTGCAATCATGGCTTTGCAGAGATTTTTGGGCTTAGTCATTCAGCCACAGAGGAGGATTTATTGTAAGAAAGAATTTCCGTAAATTTCCAAGTACTTTGGCAGATGAATGATTTTGTTACATTAATATTACATTTTTTTGGCAGTTTGTGTAAGTGTTGGAAGTCCTAAATTAAGTTATTTTAGTGAGGTGATTACTCATGTGGAATATGTCAACTATCGTATATTTTCATTTTAAAAGTAATCTTTAGGACTGGACCCAGACTCACATATGCAGATATTTGTTTGTTGCACCCAGATTTTATTTTGATAATGTACCTTTTTTTTTTTTCATCTTTGTCAAAAGAAAGTTTCTCAGTTACATACTTGGAGCCACTATGTTGTTCATCACTCAGTGTCACCTGCAGTAAATGCTTCAGTTCATGTAGTCACGTAGCTGGAGACCTCAGCTGTTTGATATACTTTGAATGGAGTCATGACAAATTGGTAAACTATAGACTAATGATTTATCCCTGGATAGGAAGATTTTTATTTATTTATTTTTTTTTAAAAGACTGGCATACAAGTTGTATTCCTTATGTTGTGTTTGTCTTGCATACTCCTCATTTGATCTCTCATACAATAATATCTCACTCACATGTAATACTTGTTGTAGCCTCAGACATGTGCGCTTCACTCATATGTGCACCTCTCTTGCTCAGTCACATGTGTGTGCCGCAGGAGTTAGACGTCTCAACTCCCTCGTGAAAACAATATTGAATCTCCGGTTTCCGTAACATGATATTGGGACCGTGTTCGCAGCTCTATTAAACTTTTGTATCGGGTAGATCTAGCACTCGCAGCACTCCAGTGACTTTCATGCTCGGAAATGGAAAATCCTTGAGCTTCTGCAGACCCCATTTCAGCATGTAAATGTTGTTGTCTAATATGGATGGACAAACCTGAAACTATTTGGAAATGATATTGTAGTGGCACTCTTTTGCTTTATGATTTACTCTTCTGGGTCACTATGTATCCTTCCCTGATTTGCCAAGTCCACACAGATGCATCTTAATGATGGGGCAAACAGCAATGTAGAGATGGAGCAGAAAGCACAGTTGTCTTTGGCAATTGGTGAAAGTCTGCGTTTAATAAAACTATGGCTATATATGCACCATAGGGGGAAAAAAACATTATTAGGGCAATCTGCAGCAAAGTTTATTGCCACCGGATTATTTCTACTACTTTGATCCTGTTTTAGTTTATATCGACATGCCTAATGACCATGGATGCTATGTGTTCTTATTAGTGTAATGTGTTTTTTGTGACATACATTTAAAACAGTAATGTAGAGAAGATCGTTTTCATGAAAATGTACTAATGTGGCTATAGCCTTAAATCCTGACATATGTTGTCTTGATCAGTTTTTGTATTGATTACAGTCTAAGCTTAATTATAAATAACATTCTCTGAAGGTTACCAGGGTTTGAAATTCAGTGTGAGATGATGGGTAATGGACATCATTTCTAAATCCTCCAAATTTATAACCTGTAATATTAAAAAAATACCTACACAGTTTTATGGTGATAGTAGTAGTGTTCATCTAACGTAGGTCATGGTGCACAGAACCATCTCAAAATGGATTTTGTACTAGGGTTGTGCGATCATATAATTGCGCTTCATGACATAAATAAATTTCATGTTGATTACGGTGATCAGCTGTGAGGCTTTTTTACTCAATCAAGCATGGTGGAAATGTGCAATACAATAGTCAATCAAATGGCCCTTACATACTGGCTTTTGTTTGCGCAACATGATCATGTTGGTTGTTCATGTGCAGCACCTTTACAAGGACGCGGAGGAAGGGAAACTTTTGTCTGCACCACGCATCATTATTTTTATTCATTCACTCACAGTAATTTAACAATGCTGAATTGGGGAGATGCAGAAATAAGAAAACTCCTTAATAGTTTTCAAAGAGAAGATGAAATCAGGCGCTACATTATTAGAATGACCAAAGAATTGGTTGGATAAATGCGGCTGAAACCGCATCTCTCATATCAAGGAGATGATAATGTCACCCGTCATCAGGCCAAAGAATCAGTTACAATTATTCAATATGACATTAACATGGCAAGAAAATAATAATCGTCCATTATCATAAACACAGAGGAGCCCCACTTCTCTCCAGGAACGAGCAGTGGTCTTAGTTAAAACCCGCTCACAAACCAAAACAACAGCTGGTGAGGAAGACCCTGACGCTTCCAGCTGGTGAGGAAGACCCGGACGCTTCCAGCTGGTGAGGAAGACCCGGACGCTTCCAGCTGGAGGAGCCGCAGCTTTTGTATTTACTGTACTGCTACTGTACATGGAGCTGAACATTGCTATATTGCTAAAACCCTCATGCTCAACTTCTCCATATCAGCGTGCTGCACACACACTGTCCCGCTCTCATCTATGCGTCTCTCATGCTCAGGCACGCTTCCAGACACAGAGCTCAGCCTGTTAAACGGACCATGACCATGTTATAGCAGTATGAAGAATTCTGACAGCATAATTTTATCCACAATGTTTTTTTTTCTCTTTTTCTTCACTATAAATGCAATGAACGTGGTGTACACAACTCCAAATCACTCTTTGTTTCTGTAATGCTGGATTTATGTGTGTAAGGACACACATCTGTGGGATTTTTCTGTCTTATGTGGGCCAGTGTAGAAAGGCTTTCTTTTTTCTTTAGTTTTAATACAATGACATTTAAAACCGGCAGTATTTAAAAAAAAAAAAAAAAAAAAAATCGTGATAAAAATTGAGATTGGATGATGTGGAAAAAGTATATTTTAATACTTTTTTGTTTTGGCTATATTGCCCAGCCCTATTTTATACTTCTAGAGGTAATGTGGCATGTCTGATGTCTCTCCCTCAGTACAAGTCTTGCATTTGGTACAAAATAATTTTTAAAAAATGGTACGTTAACCTGCGAGTCTGATTTAAAGGGATTGTTTGATGAAATCACTGGCTTTGTTGGGCTCAAGTGTCCAGAGTTGCAGCTCCACACCAGACAAGTCTGACTTTTTTTGCTTTGCACGTTTCATGCAAGCTGCATACCTCTCATCTCTTGGCACCACAGTCTGTCTTTGTCTGGTATGCGTGTATTTTGAGGGTTGCGAGAGACGGAGAGAGAAAACAGTGGGCAAGTTAGTGTTTGCATCAGGTCTTAATCATATTCTGTTTGTAATTTCAGCTGGAGGTCTTAACACTACCTGACAAGAGCACATGATTTATAAGTTCACCTCGGGGGGGCATGCAGATACAGCTAAGTATGTAGGTTTTTAGTATTGACCCACAAACAGTCATGTTGTAAGGTAGCAACCTTGTCCATCATCCAGAAGGTTCTACAACAGCTCTGCAGTGTCTGCAGCAGATCTTTCATCATGTCCCATCCCTTGTGCACACAACCAAGGAACAACTCTAAAATATTTGCATTTGTGGGAATGCGTCTCACGGGTAGTGCTTTTAGATTAGATGACATTATATCCCCTGGCCGAAGAACGTATGTTTAACATGAGCTAAACAATGTAAATGCAAGCCGTGTTATTGCCTCCCTGGTGCCTGAAGCAGAGGTGAGGGGAGGAAGAGGAATCGAGGTGTTATCTTTGTAACATAATGTTGCATTCGTGTGTGTGCAGAATGACATGTTATCCCTACACCATCAGCATGAAATCTGCTGTCAGACAGGTGTAATTTTCATCTAAGTGAAAACTAGGGAATGGTGACGGTTGAGAATACTCTTGTGCCAGAGGTCGTGATGGTGTGGTGTGGTGTGCTGTGGTGCAGGCGCATGTGTATGTCTAATTGAGCTCTGCAAGAGAGTGGATTGGGACTGCAGGTCGTGTTGCGTGTCACGGAACATACTGCCCAACGCCGACATTTGTCCCATCTGTCAGCCTCCCACACCTGTTATTACAGCGATCAGCTGTTTCCTGTAAAAAAAAAAAAAAATCTCCCTGGTGGGTTGCACTCAGGTTACATCATCAACAAATCCCACCCAGGTACCCCCACCCAATCCTGTTTACATTAGGCTTGGCCCGTGATTAAGTGCATCCCTGAAGGCGAATTATGGGCGGGGCCAGCTCAACACGCAATCATGTGTCAGGTAATGTAAAAAAGGACAGGCGATATGCTAGATTCAGGTGTTAAACACTGCCAAATTAAATGGGACTACAGTTTCCTGTTTATCAGTATTTTTTTTTTTTTTTTTTTTTTTTAAAGAAAATGTTTGGTTTTTGTATTACATATATGATAAAATAACTGTTGTCCTTCATCCGCCCTTTTTTGTGTTTTTTTTAAATACAACTTCTCCAACTGTCTTCTTTCCAAGTTAAAGAGTATGCTTGTGCAGCCGTTTTGCAGAACTGAAATGTAACACTTATTGCAACATTGCTGTGCATGGAAATGCTCAGACCTTTTTTCACTCCTTCAGCAGTAGTAGCTCTGGTTGTTCTTGGAGTGAAGAAATGTTAGCTCAAGGGGTTCCTCCCTCCTCCAAGATCAGCATATCATGTAGGACCAAAGACTAATACAAGGTCACACGTGTAGACCCTTGTAAAGAAGAGAGAGAGCAAGACTGAATAATTGGGTAGGGGGGACTTATAGAGTAATATCAAGGAGAAATCTCAGACATACAAGTGCTCCAAATTTGGATTCTTGAATCTCTCAAGACAAATAAGTCACGATATTGAGTTACATTAGTGTGGTTGAGCCTCTTCAGTCCTCTAGTCATGCCCCTGTTTCTATAGGACAGAGAAGAACAGAGGTAACTATTTATATGCTTTATTTTTTTTTCCTTTCTAAGGCGAGTGAACATTTGAGTGTGTGTACTGCCGAGAACAAGTTCAAGCAAAGCCAAGCGCTATTTTAAACTCTTGCTCCCTGCACTGTGTGAGAATAGAAGAGTATTCATGAAATGAGTATTTGTTGAGCGGCAGATTGACGAAGCAGCGCTGTGCGTTTGGCCTGGGTGGTGCTGTATTAGTATCCTGCTCTTACAATCTTCTGTAAGTGCCATTGCTTTGAAACAGCCTTGGGATTAGATTTGTATCATCCACCTCTGCAGCCCCATGAAGCCCATTTTCATTGTGTGTTTGTTTGAATTACATGCCTTTTGTGAAGAGCTTAGCCTTTCAGTGCCTGGAGAGAGAAGTGTGAATAGAAAGGAGTAGCTGCAAAACAGGTTTAAGCTTCCGTGTGGGAATTTAGCTGTATGCTGCAAACAGCACTTGCAAAATGAGTTTGTAACTTCAAATATGTATGTTTTAAACCCATATTGACTTTGTATGGATTGAGAAAACATTGACACTTTAATGGTATTCGTCTGTTCAAATTCTGATGACAATCTCTTATCATTGATAGGTATCTTGTGACTCACCTAATGGGGGCGGATCTCAACAACATTGTGAAATGTCAGAAGCTCACAGATGACCACGTCCAATTCCTCATATACCAGATCCTCAGAGGATTAAAGGTACTGTTACTTAGTGAACAAACATTTTGGCAAATATGCTTATTTACTTTCTTGTAGAGACGATGGATGAGAAAATCAGTATTGTTGTTTTGGCTTAAGTTTGCTTGAACAGTTGAATTCTGAAGATTCTTCTGGCTGGCTCGTAGTCTCTCTGGGATATGACCTGCCAAGTTCACTTTATCTGGGCAGAAAATACAAGTTTTTTCCATCTCCCTGTATTGCTCTGCTTCAGCCACACCATGCCATGATGACATGTTTCCACCAAGCAGACAGCGGGGGCTGAAAAACCCAGTCAGCAAGGGGACATCAAAAAAAAAAAAAAGTTCCTCAAAGAGCCAAAAGAAGACTTTGTTCTCATGAATGTTTATATTCAAGCATCCAACTATTGTAGCAGAGATTGTTTAAAAACAACTACCATTACACTTGAGTGTCACCTTTTACAAACTGTATGGAAATTGATTTCACTATGTTGTTTTGTGCTTACATTCCTGTTACTGATTGGCTTACAGCCAATTTTGTTGTGCTTTTCTATCTACTATTACTTCCCTCCATTATGTTTGATTTTATTAATTTACTTACTTTTTAAAGTGATAGAGAACCGTTTAGATAAAGAACTTATTTTTAGCATAATGGAAAAAAGGTTTCCGTTGATATGGCAAGGCTCAACAGCTCAGATCTCTAAATGCCACAGCTTGGTTCTATCAAAACCTCTCTTTACTCTCTCTTTACTTTGGCAAAGTAAAAATGTAGCTTTTATAGATATTGCATGCCAATGATTGAGATGTATTAATGATATAAAACACATTTGCTACCTTTTGACAATTTTACTTGGAAACAGAGAAGACAAATGTGAGTGGCATCAGCCATCTTATCAAGCTTTTTAAAAGTAAACAAAGGTTTCATCTCTGGAGTTCTGTTAAAGCTCATTATTCTGCTACACTACTGTTGACACATTTTAATGCTTTAATTCAGTCTAAACTGATTTTAAAATTTTCTTTTTCTCTGCAGTATATCCACTCAGCTGACATCATTCATAGAGTAAGTGTTTGATTTTGTGACAAACATCCTTGTCCTCTGCAAATATTATAGGGATGTTACTTTAAATTGAGCTGATTTTAATAAATGTAACTTTTTAAATTTTGAAAGGTAAATATTTTTTTTTAATGATAAGACGTTGGGTTATTAAGATGGCAGGTTTCCTGTTTTACCCAGCCAGTTCTCATCTGCCTCACTATAAATCACCCTAATGCACATTCGTGACTTTACTGCCCCACAGGATCTGAAACCCAGTAACCTGGCAGTAAATGAAGACTGTGAGCTGAAGGCCAGTGAACTATTGCTCTTATTCCAAAAGCCACTTTCTCTCAATTTTACTCTTCCAGTAGATTGAACTGTTTTGGGAAATTCCTTTTTAAACTTGCATTGCTTTTAGATTTTGGACTTTGGTTTGGCACGGCACACTGATGATGAGATGACTGGCTACGTGGCCACCCGCTGGTACCGGGCTCCAGAGATCATGTTGAACTGGATGCATTACAACATGACAGGTGGCACTGAAAAACTCTTTTGATGTCTCTGCATCTAAGTTTCATGTTAGAAGAGGTTTTTGATCAGCGATTGAAATATTGATGTCCTGCTTCTTTGTGTTTCAGTGGATATTTGGTCAGTTGGGTGTATTATGGCAGAACTTCTCACCGGAAGAACTCTGTTTCCTGGTACAGACCGTATCCTTCTCATTAGAGTTAAAAATGTACAAAACTCCTCATGTAAGG
The DNA here is from genome assembly GCA_028564865.1 of Zenarchopterus dispar. Lineage (NCBI taxonomy): Eukaryota > Metazoa > Chordata > Actinopteri > Beloniformes > Zenarchopteridae > Zenarchopterus > Zenarchopterus dispar. Next base: position 6,608,784 of record JAOWBL010000022.1, on the reverse strand, counting down.
ACCTGGCTGTGTCCTGACACGCAACTACAAATCTGATGATTTTCTGGTTTTTGCCAGCATAGTAGGAGATAATCAGCATGACGACCTGCTTTTCTTCTTCAACAAGATACTGCTGACGTGTTTTCATTTAAAAGTGAAACAAAGATGGATGTAATTCATTTCGCCCACTTAACTCATTTTCAGTAATAGTTCCACTTTTGCTTTGTCGGTATGTACCATTGATTTCAGGTCCAGCCTCTTCATGCACTAATGTCACTCTGCTTTGTCTATACTTGTTTATGCCTTTCCCTCCCCCTGGCAGTGTTTTCTGACTAACTTGGGTTTCAACATCTTTTATTTGGAAATTTGTCATTATAAATTCATCATTTCCCACAGGTTACATTTCAGTTTTTTTAATGTGAAGTCTTAATTAAATATAAATGAATATCATACATGGTTTTGCTGTGATACCAGTTTAACAGTGAGGTCAAAGTGCAAATTTGCCTTCATCCAACATCTGGTCTTCCTTTACCGTATGCTGGTAGACATTGATCAGTTGAAGTTAATCATGATGCTCGTCGGAACTCCAGGGCCAGAGCTCTTGATGAAAATATCTTCAGAGTCTGTGAGTTCACAAAACTGTGCAAGGAATTTCTCTTTTGCTCTAAACCTGCCACTCTGATGTGTGACAATGTGATTGATCTGCTTTCTAACTGATGGCATGTTTTGCACCCTTTTTTGAGATTTGGTCTCTTTGCCTGTTTAAATTAGTGAATTGAGTGTTTGCTGTCAGGTCAGTGTGGCACAAGTATTGTGTTTAGTAGTTCTACCTTCCCTCTACTTTGTTCTACTTTGTCACACTTTGCTTCAAAGCCTGAAGCTTGCTTTTCAACACAGCATTGTAGTGCACTGAGAGTTTAGGCACACAATGTTAGGTTGAGAAAAAGCTTCTTAACCAACTCTGCTCTGTCGCTATGCTCACCTTGACACGAGCTTCATAGATATAAACCAGCTTCAGCAGATAATGCGTCTGACAGGAACTCCCCCAGCAGCACTAATAAGCAGGATGCCCAGCCATGAGGTGAGGAGGACCCACAGGTGCTTTAACAGCAGCTGGGGTGGGGTGGGTTGGGGTGGATGGTACAAAATTATCCACAGCTCTTTCCTCACTGTCTGGGATAGATTTTTTTTTTCTTTTCCTTTTGAGTGTTTACCAGTGACGGTATTTGTTTACTCTTTGCTCTCATCTCTGTGATGCCCAGACTGTAGGAGAGGCCTACAACATGTAGAAATGTCTATAGTAACAATAGCAGTACTATGCAATGTCAGACTGAACTAAACTCAGTGTTATCCTGTCAGTAATCAAGCTGTTGAAACTTCAGCCCAAGTGTTGTGGAGGGAGATCATCCTTTGTGGCCACAAGCAAGAACTAAAGAATTTTGCTTCATTTTTCCTGCTTAATTGTGTCAATCATATGATGTCTTGCATGCTTTCTGCATATAATTGTAACGGCAATTTGCAAAGAGCAGCTTTGTACTTCTGGCAAAACTGCAAAAGCTGGACTGACTTTTGCACTCTTCATGTTCTGTAGTTACTAACAGGATTTTGTTTTTAAGATTCTTTCCTATGTGTTTTTATTTGTCTTTCTTGCCAACCTCAGCATGTTTTCTGGAATAGGACCACAGATTAAAACTAATAACTTTTCTTTTTATGTGGTACGTTAGTGTCATTATGTTAACATTTCTAATAGCTGTATAAAAGTGCATCAGAATAGAAGCCCTTGCCACAAAAGCTCATTATGAACTGAGCTCCCCAGTAATCATCATGGACAATGTTCAACTGCATGAAGACGTGAATGTATATTACAATGTGCTTGAGGTTTGAGACTAATTTGTCCTCTTTGTCGGAATAATATACTGTAAATAACTTGGGTTTGTGAGATTCTGATCAGTCCCCACTGTAGTCTGAAGGGTGGAAAGATAGAAACCAAGCAGCAATGGTTTGATGTAGGCGATGACACTGAACTTGATCAGTAATATAAAACATATGAGATGATCCTGCTGGTGATATCTAACATTTGATGTTCTGTATTGGTGTATTTTCCCAGGCCAGGAATTACATCAGCTCCTTGCCACAAATGCCTAAGAGGAATTTTGCTGACGTATTCATTGGTGCCAATCCTTTAGGTAATAAGAGAAAAAACATTTTCCATGTAAACTATTGATGATTCAGTTCTGTTTATTTATGGAGTTGTGTGTGTCTGTTTTGTTTCAAGCTGTTGACCTTTTGGAGAAAATGCTGGTTCTGGATACAGATAAGCGGATAACGGCTACTGAGGCTCTTGCCCATCCCTACTTCGCTCAGTACCACGACCCAGATGACGAGCCAGAGGCTGAGCCATACGACCAGAGCTTTGAGAGTCGAGAGTTGGAAATTGATGAGTGGAAACGTATGTCATCTTACTTTTGAGAATAAAAATGTTAATAAAGAAATTAAATATTACCTGATAGGCAGAGAAATCCTGACACTTTCTGAAATGTCACAACTTTTTTTAAATTTTTTTTTTTATAGGACTAACCTACGAGGAGGTGTGTAGTTTTGAGCCGCCTATCTTTGATGAGGATGACATGGAGTAATGACATGAGCCACTTGCCTCCACCCAAGACCTTTCAACATGTACATTAGTGTTAAACTTTCAGGCAAGCATTGTACTGCCCATCAAACTTTGCCAGTCTTTGTTATTTCAGAAAACATTGTCAGTGATTAACTGTAATGAGGTTATTACCAGTGTAAAAAGAGCAAGAATCGGACCAGCTATCATTCTTATTTATAAACCACTTCTGTAAATGGTCTGTTGCCAACACCTGAAATAATTTTTTCTTCAGACTTTGACTCATCACTGTGACACTCAGATGCTGAAACACTTGGACCTATAGCTGTGCTACTTTGTTTTAAATTTCTTGTTGAGTAATTTATCAATAAGCTTTTGTCATAAGGAATTTGTCTGCAAACCACCTTGCCAACCTGTCGCAGACAGCAGTGGGTCACTTTTCCCCCCTTTTTAATCATGACCCTTCATATATTTAAAAAAAGATGATTTTGAAAGATTTCATATGAGACTGAGAAACACTTTGTGTTTTTAAGATATTTGACAAATTCAGGACATGTTCTGTGTAGTTGCTGACCATCACAGCTTACCAGCTGAATAAAAAAAATATATATATATATTCAAAGATTTTGTGCTTTGTGAAGCTTTCACTGACAAAAAAAAATCTGAGCCTCTACTGGTTAAAGATGATCCTCTTTGCCAAGGGATAAATAGGGGGGGGGTGGGGGGGGACATATTCAATGGGCTATGGCTCTGCGCAAACATGTAAATATTTGCCATAATTTTAAAATCTGACTCTTTGTGATTATAAAGCAGTCACTGTTAGCTTGTACATGAAGACATTGTGTGTGTCCTCAAGTGTGTTGTTGGTTTACAAAGACATTAAGTGTAATGCTTTAACCTCTTATAGAAATACTGCATAAGTGTGTAAAAGAGGGATTTGTATTTATACGTTGTGGAGCTGGTATTTATAAGCAACAATCGTAAGACCCCTTAAACTATTTTTCAGTCTTGCAGAGCTAACTGCAGTCTCCTGTCCTTTAACAAAATAAAGACTTATTTTTAAGAGACTTGTATGTTTTGGGTCGTAATTTCTAAAATAATCACTTGTACTGTTCTTCAGTCATTTTTCATGGTAAGTTTTATCAGGAGTCCAGCTTTTTGGAAGCCATTTGGTGCTTCCTGAATATTACCAGATGTTTATTATATTTTCTTTCACATCACACATCTTTTACTTCCTACTGTACACAAACAATGTGACTACAGATTGTTTTGACAGAATTATTTGTCACCAGGAAGCACATGTATCCTTGAATTTACCCTGTCTCTTAATTAGTTTGTCAATTGATGATGCAAAAACAAAAATTTTATCATGTACTGCATTGTGGTCAATAACCCTGATTTATAACGGGTTATATGATCACTATTGAATTATATTATCCATAATATCCTAATGTCATAAAATCCTATTTAAAGAGTCAATTGATAAAGGCCAGTATCAAGCTACTGTCCCATTGAGCCTGACATGAAATGATCAATTTACTTTAGTTTGACTTTAATTTTTGAGGCAAAAATAATACATTTTTTAAAAAATCCATTATTTTAAATTATTTTGGAAATGCTAATTATTGGCATCTATTTTATAAATGGCTAGCTACATAATATGAAATAACATTGAAAATCCTCAAACATTTTTTTTAAAT
>JAOWBL010000022.1:6582440-6603172 GCA_028564865.1 Zenarchopterus dispar | reverse complement strand
TATATAAATTAAAATTACCCCCAACTTTAATAGTTTCCAAACAATTTCTCTTGTGTCATGAATTGGCGTACATTCAGTAATTATATATTGTACTATATAAAAATTATTTTTTCTTTATTATGGAAAGTCATGTATCAAATGCGATACATCTGACAATACAGCGTTAATTCTGAAACGAGAAGACTGCTGAGCTTTTATAGTTTTATAGTTTAGTACTTAAAGTTTAAAAAAAAAACGGATACGTTGAAAAGCTGTAGATTTACATTTATATTTATTGTTTGCTCTATATGTTTCACTGCCTCTTATCCCACCACATGGCTCTCCGGAATTGATGGTATGTGCATCAGCATGTTCATACTAGTTTAAAACTTTAACGGGCTTATGCATAAAATTTCTGTTACTCGTTGACAGTTGAGCAATAAAACTATTGAATAGTATGCTATTATCGGGCTATAAAATGTACAAATATGTGTTACCATAACTTCAGAAATTAATTGTAAGTTGTTTTCAACAAAAATCCTGCATTACTGCCAGTAACACTTGTAAGCAGTTGATGCACTACGTGGCCACAAACTATTAAATAACTTCACCAGTTAAGCTTATTTAACTCTGTAAAACAACTTATCAGCAACACATACAAAAAAAACAAAAAAAAATTTGCTGCGTATTTCACGCTCTCTGTTGCCTGCAGGTGCAGTGGAGTACTATCTTTAAAAAAACAAAAACGTCGTCACGCTCAGGTGTTATCGTCACCAGGGAAACTCCTCTTGAGAGAAACGATTCGGTGCGCATGCGTGGAACATTCGATCACTGGTGGGTTAGCTAACGGCTAGCCTACGAATCCAACCGACATGGAGAGGAAAGGTAAATTCTTACGCGACACCTCGGACACTGTACTAATAAAATTTGCATGTATGCGTTTAATTTCTGCAATTGGTGCACCTGTGATGTCACAAATGTGATTTTAAAGCAAGCTGCACATATTGAGATGTGTGATTTAACTCATCGCGACTGTCACGCACTGAACTGGAGCGAGCTATGTTAGCTCCGTGGACGTTAGCCTTAGCTTCAGTGAGACATGTCAGGATTAGCGCAATACGTCCAGCTTTGTCGCTCCTTCTATTTTAAACTCAAACTAAAGCACTGACTCTGTGGTGTGTGCAGCGTGTTAAACATTAGCTTGTCACCCGTAAGTCTAAAATTACTTCATGCCAAATAGACGTGTAGTAGAGGAGTAGTTGCTTTGGTGGGTAGCTTATTGATGTTGCCTAATTGGGTTCTAATAACTGAGAGACCCACACAAGTGATGTAAATAAGAATTAGATGCATAATAAAGGGATTTATGTGCTATGCGGAAAATTACGACTATTCGGAGCCCGAGACAGCATTATGAATTTTTTTTTTCATGTCAGCTGCAGATCAAAAGACAACAAAACAATGGCAACATAATTTGTGTCTGGTTTCTTTTCAGTTTTAGCACTCCAGGCAAGGAAGAAAAGGGCGAAAGCAAAGAAAACCAGCAAAAAGTGAGTCTTTTCTCCATTTTACCTGCGGAAAGAAGAGCTTTTTTTTAATAATGCCATTATGTTTAATAAGATACCCTAATTTCAGGGGCTATAATGTCAGCTGTATCCAGCTGGTTTGTTAGTGGTCCAGATGTTTGGAGGTGAAACTGTCAATATGCCTTGATTGCATCCTTGCATTCCTTTTTAGTTATGTTCTGGGTGATCCAAGGATGGAGAAAAATCTTATTATCTACAACAAATTGATTGGTCTCATTAACAGAATACAGTATATTTGTGTGGTGTTTTAATTAAGCGCAGTGCATTGTCAATAAGGTTTTGAATGGTTATTTTATAAAATATATGCAATATGTAAGCTGTCTGGACAGTGTGATATACACTGCCCAGTAAAATCTACCAAACTTACTATGAAAATGGTTATGAATGCTGTATCGTAATTCATCATTTGTGCCTTTAAAATATATGACTGAAGTATTGATCTTTCTCGATCTGATTGTTTTGGTGTAACAATCTACTAATAATGACTGCACCAGAGGCATCCTCCAGAGCGTTACATAACACCATGCGCTATATTTAAAACAAGAGAATGAAGAAGCCCACATCAGCCCACTGAAGCACGGTGTTTCCACTGAAAACAGTACTCTTAGAAATACTCACCTTCCAATGGCCGGAACTGGAATATATATCAAGTATAAATCAGAATTATTTGATAGTGCAAACCTAAATATAACTTCAGAAATAACCATTGCATGCTAGAGTAATCCATACAAACTGAGCTGTGCATCAGGCCTCACATTACACGTTACATTTAGAACACAGTTTAGCCAGCTGAAGGAACTTCTGAATCTGTTTCCACTTTAAATCTCAATCTAAGATTTGCTAAAGGTTCATTATTAATGATAAATATGCTGTGGAGGAAAAATATATATAAATCTGTAAGTGTATCAGGGCTGCCAAAAAAACAAAACAAAAAAACCCCACAATCTTGTCTTTTTTGCTAGGAGGCAAATGTTCATTATTGCAGTGCACTATGGGCATCACCAGTGGCAGTATAAGTTGTATTGTTCGCTACAACGACTACATATAACCCATTAAAGTAGAAGTACATATGAGTGGTGGCAAGAAAAACAGGCAGGGAGGGAAGCGATTTTAAAAAAAAAAAAAAAAAGAAATCAGATTAGATATTTCACAGCTTTTCGGTGGACTGTGTGACACTAAGGGTTTGCGGTACTTTGCCATGTCAGCCAACTTTTGTCCAGACAGTCCATGTGATAGTTGTGAGCTGCCTCTGTGAGTTTTGATTAACAGCTGTCACTGAAATGAGAGCCAGTGAGAAATGTGCCATGCATAACTGAAACATTTTGGTAATAATTATTAGTTGAAGCTCAAATGTGTTAAATTCTTTTTAAAAAAATTTAAAAAAGAAAGAAAAGCAAGCGAACAAACAAAAAAAAAAAAACTAAACTAAAACAGACTAGATCACTCTGATTTATTCAAAATAGGAAAAAGAAATCAAAATGGAATCAAAATTATTGTTCCATTTCCACCAGACTGTTATTACCTTGGGGACCTGTCGTAATTTAAAAATGACACTTTAACGTGTTTCATGCACTGCATTTGCAAGAGATAAACAAAATCTGCCTTTTACTAACAATCCTGTGATATTTGGTGACGCTGAATTGAAAGTGCGTAATCTTAGCCTTGAGTTGGACTTGAATGGCAAGTTGGCGTGTTTTTGTATATGAAAATTATTTAAAGTTATTGCTTGAACTTGACATGTATTTACGTTGCCTTGGTAACTGTAAACAGAAGAGGATGGTAGTCAGAGCTTTTGCTATAGTACAGGCTTGGCTTTTGTATTGAGCCTGATAAAAGATTTTCTCATTGAATATCATTGTTTAATATATCCACTTCAGCTGACAGTATTTCATCGGGATAAAATAGAGATTTACAAAATGCTGCCAGATCAAAAAATAAATAAATAAATAAATAAAATCAGCCTCACCTTTTTTGATGACTTATTCAGCTACCAAGATGTGCATTTACACACAATCAAATCTATCCCACAGCCTTTTATTTTCTGAGATATGGTAGATAATTTTCAGTGGAAGTTTTACTCTGCAAATTAGATGCATGGTGCATTCACAATGAATTCATATCACAGACATCCTCTGCAGTTATTACTAATTCCACAGGTCCTCAGGTAATTCTAGCTCTATTTGAATAAGGCATAAGGAATGTGAGAAGCAATGACTAATAAAAGCCAGTGAGTGCATTATAGCGACTGACCATCCTACATTAAAGTTCTGGTATCTTTAGTATTTCTGACAGTTGCCATATTGAAACTTCTCATTTGATTTAACTTTGTACACTTTATACTTTTTTCCACAGCACACACTTCTCACCATCAACATTGACTGATATTGAGTAAATCTCACAGAAGTCACAGTTGCCTGTTAAAACAGCCATCATTAGCCTAAAGGTCTAAAAGTAGAAGATGGCCAAAGAGAGAATAACTGTAATTGGGTTAGTTACCGTCTGTTACACTGAAAATTTTTGTTTCATTGGGAAACTACAGGTGAACAAAGCAGTCCTCATTCACCTATTGTAGGCTACAACAGTGCTTGCCTGTCAGTGACATGCAGGCTTCGTATATCAAAAACTGAATCATAAAATCTGCTTCAGTCAAAGTGACAATTCCCTCCTCATAGCATACTTTTGATGAAATGCTGTTCGCAGAAGGCAGAGCTCTTTTGAAACAGTCCTTGTGCTGTGTTCAGACTATATGACTTGCTATCTTGTAACGAGAAGTCTTGACTAATTTTGCTCCTCAAATGCCATGACTGATTGGCAACGGAGGGTCACGCACTATATGATTAGTCAAAATGCACGAAGAGGAACCGATTATTTGAAAATGGACTGAGGGAAGAGACAAGCAGCACGACAGTTTGTGCTTTGATTTATTTATTTGTTTTTATATTTTATTTTTTGAGAACAAAAAGGCTGTGGTTAAAGAAATTGATTAGCACATGCAGGGAGTATTTGTGCTGCAGTAGAGCTGAAATTGAGTAAAAAATGTTTTGTAATGGAGAAAACGGCTGCTTTCTCCTATTGTTGTGTGCATTTCCCTTTGCTTTGTGGGCTGCTTCTGCTTTAGGTTTCACTTCTTCACTGTGAATGCTTCGCTGATGCCTTTCTTTCCCATGGTTGATTTTTACTGCATCCTTTCCACCTCTATAATCCTTTTTTTTTAATTTTATTTTTTTTAATTAGAAAGACAACAGCACCCCTCCCCCCAAAAAAGGAGAAAACAAAAGAGACAACTGGCTTTATAATGTTGCATTCATCGCAAATTAAAAAGACACATTTTTAGTCCCGTCCCTATAGGTTAACAAGTTTTTTTTTGTTGTTGTTGTTTTTTTTCCCCAAATATTCAAAGATTGTAAGTCCTGTAAATGCATCTATGTAGCTGGTGTTAATCAGATTAATATGGTTATCTACAGGATACAGGATCTATATGAGATTTGGTTGTTTTCTTTTGTTTTTTTTTTAATATAAATATTAAAAGCTTAATGTAGCTGGTTGCTACAGACTTGTGAATTTGGCTTTTGCTTGGATTAAATTCAGACCAAGTTATTTAAAGGCTGTTGCACCAAAGATGGCAAAGAACATAAACTGGAGTCTGTTCTTAATCAAGTTTGCCATGTTTGATGTTCAGACAGCCAGTCAATCCCAGAGCTCGACAGCAACCCCAGCAGGAAGCTTCACCTCAGGAACCAGAGGAACCCGAGGAGATTCTTGGCTCTGATGATGAGGAGCAGGAGGACCCCAATGACTACTGCAAAGGTGAGTCTCACCTTACTTTGTGTGTTCACATGCACTGTGGAATCTAGTCATTATCAGTAATTAAACAGAAAAACAATTCAAAGTATTTTATTATTAGCAGTGAATGCACTTCTGCAAAACGGTTAATTCAATTTTATAAGCCAATCTGTTAGTGTGTCCACATGATGTTACAGTAGCCAGAGAGCTGCCTTAGTTAATTTGTAACCAGTTATTTTGGCTGACTGAACTGCGATTGTTTAACGATTTAATCATTTTTTGTTTCCTTACCATGTAGGTGGCTACCATCACGTGAAAGTAGGAGATCTTTACAATGGGAAATACCACGTAATCCGTAAGCTGGGCTGGGGACACTTCTCAACTGTGTGGCTCGCTTGGGACATCCAGTACGTGAAAAACATTACAGTATATTCTTAGGTCATTGTTTCACTGTTTTTTAAAGATCTGAACATGTATAAAATTCTTGCGGGCAGGTGGTGATAACCTCTTGTACGTTTTTCCTGTTAGCAAACATTTCTTCCTCTGTGGTTGCAGGGTGAAGAGGTTTGTTGCAATGAAGGTGGTGAAAAGTGCGGAGCACTACACAGAGACAGCGGTGGATGAGATCAAACTCCTTAGATCTGTAAGTTCCTTATTTAACGACGCAGAGAACAGCTTAGGCTGAAATCACTGAAGAAAATACAGTACATTTAAACTACAGTGTACTACTGCACATTGATGTGGAACAAGTAAAGCCTCATACAGTCATCAAGTGTAAATAAAAAATGAAAATGAATAAATAAAATAACTAGATCTGGCTAAAGATAATACATTAATAACTTCTAACCTGGGCATTTGCCTGCCCCATTTCAAAAAAAAAAAAAAAGGTTGCATTTTGTTCAGATTTTCATTATACAGCAATTTTTGTAGTATTTGTAACTAACAAGAAGGTCACAACCTGCACACCAAAGATGCAACAAGGTTTGGTTTTCTGTTGTTCTGCAAACTTGTTACACACTTCACACTGCATGACTACACATACTTTGTTACGGTGTGGCTAGATTCAGATGTATGTCCCAGCCTTTTTCCTACTCTGGTCTAATATTAGTAAGTTTAAGTCCTAAATGTTTTTAATTGCATTTTGACTTTTTTTTTTGTCTTCAGGTAAGAAACTCAGACCCTGATGATCCCAAGCGTGAAATGGTGGTGCAGCTACTAGATGACTTCAAAATCTCTGGTGTCAATGGAACGCGTATCCTTCACAGACAAATATCACTAATATTTCTTGGCATTTTAATGATTCAGATTAAATTAGGTAAATTACTTTCTAATGACGAAGCTTAGGTTGGGTGGCTCTTAAAAATTAAATTATGTAGGAAAGGGTCATTTGGTCCCACATTACTAAGTGGGACCAAAGCTAAAAATCAGTATCCAGGTAACACAGTAAACAACAGGTGATGGGTGGAATAAATGAAACAAAACCGACATGTACCTCTTACAGCATACTGAGTAAGATCCGCCGAATGCCATAGGGAGTAAGATGCCATAGGGATAGCTGCAGTTGTAACATGAGACCCCCTCACTTCAGTATAAATAATGCTCGGTCTCATGCAGGTGAATGACCACATGCTCCCTAATTTTCTCATTGTGGGCTTTCCAATTTATTTTTACTTCTTCACATTATTGTCTTAACTACTAATTTACAGATGTTTGTATGGTGTTTGAGGTACTGGGGCATCACTTATTAAAATGGATAATAAAGTCCAATTACCAAGGGCTACCTCTACCTTGCGTGAAGAGCATCATAAGACAGGTAACATGACACCCACAGTCTCACCTTTTCAGTGTGGATGACTCATGGTGGAAGTTCAGTTGTGCTGACAATAGTGCAGGTTGTGGAGCCTTCAGGCTGCATGAAGAGTGGAAACTAGTTTGGGCAGAACGTGTTGTGGTAACTGATCATATAAACAGTAAGGCAGTCTTTCATGAAACTTGGCAGTGTAATGATACCAAAGAAGTATTTGGACAGAGGAAATCTTTGCACTGATGGACCAAATCAATTATTCAAAGATACTATATATTATAATACTTGATTATTATAATTTTTAAAAAAAATTATATTTCCGCTTAAAGCTATAATGTTTAATTTGATGTCTTGGAATAGTAGCACTGAATATTTCTTTGCTTAAGTTAATTTCTCTTAAGACAAGTATATTAGCTTTTTAATCCCAAACTCAACTGTGTGTAAAACTACAAGGCTAGTAAAATATTAAAAGGCCCCAGTTAAAGTTTCAAAGATTAATTTGAAATTGTTGTGTGCTTGTATATAACTTGTATGTCCTCCTTCTAGGGGTGAGAAAACTTGCAGACACATTATCCATGCCTGCTGTTGACCTTTGTTTTTATGGTCTTTGTTGTTTTTTTTAAGACTGTAACCTCTGCTATGTGTGGCAAGCCTCTTTTTATGTGTCTGGAACTTTAGAGAAGTGTTAGGTTTTTCCACCACGAGGTTAATTCTTCTGATGGCAGTGCTCTGTGTCACTACAGCTGAATAGAATACTCTGCTAAAGCTGTGTTGGAGTTGGATATTGGCACAGACATGATATTTAAAACTTTGGCACACTCTACACTACACAGAGATTCACTTGGTGCTGACAGGCTTAAATAACTTTGCGTCAACATGTTTGAAAGGCCTTGAATATTACAAGCAATCCCACACTGCAGGTACAACTGTTGGAATCAGATACTCATTTTCCACGGATTTATTTTTGAGGTTCTCCAAGGCCTGGACTACCTGCACACAAAGTGTGAGATTATCCATACGGATATCAAGCCGGAGAATATCCTGATGAGCGTTGATGAGCCTTATATCCGAAAGCTTGCAGCTGAAGCTACAGAGTGGCAACGGGCTGGGGCACCTCCTCCTTCCGGTTCAGCAAGTATGACACTCTTACAATATCGCATGCAGACATATGTAAATGCACGGGTTGGTGAATATTTGTACTCATCTGTGTTCTCTTCACAGTAAGCACAGCACCAGCTCCAAAACAGGTAGAGCTCTATTTTCCATTTCTCGCTTGGACGTCAGCCTATGAGGTTTTCACTTCTAAAAATGACTGTATATGCACCTACAAGCTGATTATGCTTCCTGTTTCCTATTAGACTGTGAAAATGTCCAAGAACAAGAAGAAGAAGTTAAAAAAGAAGCAAAAGCGTCAGGCAGAGCTGCTGGAAAAATGCATCATGGATCTGGAGGAGATGGAAAAGACCACAGAAACACGAGAGGACGATGATGAAGAGGAGGAGCCCCAGTCTCCAAAGGGCCGAGCCTGTGCTCCTCTCAGACAGATGTCTCTCCAGGAGCTAGGAAATGAAGAAACAGTGGGTAAGAAACAAACTTCACATAAAAATAAATAATGCACTCACACGACATGACTCTGGCGTTTGCGCTGTGGATGTGTGTGAACTGAGGTGGTAAACCTCGGTATATTGGTTGATTTTTTTTTTTTTGGTACCCGACGGAGTTGCTGCAAAGAAATTGCTCTTCAAGGGACCAATAAAGTATTTTGATCCTGATTCTAATTACAAATAGCATCAGCCAGTAGCGTTGCTGCCTCTGTTTTTGTGTTCGCCTTGAATTTCTGTTTATCTTTGAGTAATAAAGTCATAAGCCTGTTATAAGTCTTAACTAACTTTAAAATGATTATCTTCTCTTTAAACCTTCAGACTGCATTACAAATGCAGATCACATGAGGATGGGACCAGCGGAGCTGTCGGAGGCCAACTGTAATGGGCATGTAGACATGGAGGAGAGGAAGTACCAGTGGAGGAATGAAGATCAACACAATGGCAACACAGAGTCTCCAGAGGAACAACATAAGTCCCCCGTCTACCTCATGTGCAACGGTGTGGATTCTACGGATGACAATGAGCTGGACACTGAGACTGAAGGCAAGGGTGCTCACAGCGGTGAAATAACCGTGAGACAACTTTCTGCCGGACTGGAGGAGGGAGAGCTGGAACAAAGCCTTTTGCTGGAGGAAGGAAAGGACAAGACTCGCTGTCCTTACAGAACCCAGGAAAGCCTGAGAAATGGTCAGTCAGCCAAGTTGGTATACATAGAAAGTGTTCAGGTCTTTCATTGAGGCTGTTTGCGTTGGTGGGTCGTCTTTGGAAGTTTAATGAAGACTCTTCAGCCATGTGTCATTTACAGGCCCGTAGTATGCAGTTTTGATCCCTCTTCATATTGATTGAACACAACAGTAGTAAAGTAATATTACTTTGCTTATGACTCACAAGTTGGTGGGTCTGGTGTTGACTGGAGCACACAGCTCCTGGTATGCCTCCTCTTTCAAAACTTTTATCCACTGTCTAATTAATCCTGCAGCCCTTAAAATGACAGCCAGATAGCCCGAAAAGCATAAAAAATATTGTTAGACTTGTACAGTATTAGATAATAAAGCCACTATTCTCTCTGTGTCACCTTTTATGCTCTGATATAGATAAGTTGACAGCAGGAGCCCTGCTAGTTAACCCTCTTGAGCCACTCAACGCAGACAAGATCAAGGTCAAGATTGCAGATTTGGGAAATGCCTGCTGGGTGGTGAGTAGTCTACTAATGACCTGAAGGATTTCCTGATTACAGGAGAAGCCTTGCAATGAGATATACAGTGTCAGCACACAGTGACACTCCTAGACCTCTACACAACAGAGTCATCACATGTCTACATGTTGACGATTAAAAAAAAAACCAAAAAAACTGTTTATTCTTTTTTTTTTGTCCACTACCAGCACAAGCACTTTACAGAAGACATCCAGACACGACAGTACCGGTCTTTAGAGGTGCTCATTGGTGCTGGATACAGCACACCAGCCGATATATGGAGCACAGCCTGTATGGTAAGGCTCTGGCTTGACAACTGTTAAACTGTGTATAGATGTAATGCTGCCAGATCACACAGTACAAATCCTCCACCACTTTTTTTCTGTCAAGTGGGGAAAATATACTCTTCACATCATTATCTGATTGAAATCCATATAAATGTTTATCATGGCATGATGAAGCCAATCATTCTCTTTTTGTTTTTCCTCTTCAAGTCTACGCAAAATTAAAAATGCTGCAGTATTTCTTTTGAAACGACTAGAAAGATTTTTTTTTTTTTTTTAAACTGAGCAATAAAACCTTACTTGACAGAAATGTTAGTTTTCACACATTTACTATTTGACCACCCATTTTACATGCGTTCATAATTTTATAGCATTTTTAGACGGCTTTTGATATACTTTAGAATTTTGGATAACACTATGAGCATTAATTTAAGTCATCAGATGAAGTCCAGTGATTCAGTATTAAGGAAGACAATATGCTACTAGTAAGCTAGAATATTTTTATAGTCTTTTGAAGCTTTTCTTTTTGTAAATTAATGAGCTCTTACTGGATAACTATGAGCTAATCATAAAATGAGTCTATTGTTTGATCTTGTGGTCAATTATTATTGATGAATATATATAAAAGTTACATATTTAGTTACATAACAAGACGAAAGTTGTCATACGTTTTGTTTTTTAGATCGCCAGAGCTACACTTATGATTGTATTCATGAGAATTTTACTTTGTCTTAATTTAAGCAGCCTTCATTTAAATTATGAGTAAGATGGATTTATATACACGTCATGCAGTGACCTTTGTTGTGTTTTATGTTTGTGGTGTTTCTCCAGGCCTTCGAGCTTGCTACAGGGGACTACTTGTTTGAACCACATTCAGGGGAAGATTATTCCAGGGATGAAGGTATTGGTGGAAATTCCTTTTTCTGTTTTATTCTACTTTATCAATGCAGCATTAATCTTAAAATGTTTAATCTGTTGCATTTCTGAAATGTATGCTCCACTGGTAAAACACATTAATAGTACTTGAATTTAAGTTATGGATACTGTGAAACCTTAATGCTGTTGAATTTTCTCTGATTTTATGTTTTATCATCATCATCATGAATTACTTTTAAACATCCAAATATTTTCAGAGTTTCACAGTATGCAAGTTGTGACCTTCACTCCTCATGGTGAAGTTTGCACATTTATCTGCAGTGCACTTTGCTTAGATGATCACAGTGTTAACACTTCAATGAGGTACTCCATTACAGTGATTTTAAAATGGTATCAAATGTAGAAATATGATCAAAAAGTAATCCTGTGATGAAGAGTACCGACATTCCTGGGTTTATTTCCTAATGCCTCAAACTACTTTTCTGCTGCACTGGAGAAGGGGCCATCTCTTTATTTCCTCATTTCTTCATCATCTCATCTCTTGCTTTCCACGATTCCTTGCTCACCTCCTCACACTCTCTTTATGCAAACATCTGCTTGCTGCTTTGCCTGAAGTTTCTGTACAGACTAGATTCTGCTCTGGCATGTCAGGCATGTGCTGACAGTTAAGTTTGAGGCTGCTGTTTTTTTTGTTTTTTTTTTTCCTTTAAACTAACAGCACATTCACTCATTAATCAAGTGCTTGACCTCTTTACCACAGCTGTGTTTGTTCTTTCACTTTTTTTTTTTTTGTCCTCTTCATCGCTTTAAAGTCTGTGCTTAGAGGCTTTTTTTCAGTTTTCCTGGAGTGTATTTTTTAAAAATGTTTTTCATTTAATCATGCGGAAGTGTATGAGCCACATTTGTTTAAATGCTTATAATAGAAAGTGACATTTAAAAATATTATAAGCTTTACATGCATTTGCTTGTCGTCATACTGGATTGTCATCATCATCATCATCATCATCGTCATCATCATCATCCATTGTTCCTAATACATTGTTCGACCAATTCCATCTCCTCTGCTCTCCAAACTGTTTCCCTGTACCTTCCTGTCTTCTCTCTCCCCCTCTGATGTGCCTCATTTCCAGACCATCTTGCGCTAATGATTGAGTTGCTTGGTAAAATTCCTCGTCACTATGCTCTGAGTGGGAAATACTCTCAGGAATACTTCACCAAGCGAGGTATGCCACCCTTTTGTCTGTGGCTCGCTCTGGGTAAGGTGGAAGGGATGTTGAAGGGAGAAGGATGCTGTCAGCACATTCAGATCCACCAGAGTGTCTCTGTGTGCAGGCCAGGTGGCATTATAATGAACGCAGACCAACAAACGTTAGTTTGTACAGGTTCATCAGAAACTGATTTAAGCATCAGTAGTTCTACCAAAGACTGATAGTTAGGGGTTTACATGATAAATTTAAAGATTCAGCCTGAGGACCTGACTGGATTGTTGAAATTGTATTGATTGATGTTCAGGAGATTCTCGGGATCTTTTCCACTACATTGATCTGATTTAAACAGACTTATGAGATCATAAACAACAAGTGAAAAACAAAGACTTTGTTGAAGTGTTTCTGTTGTTTTACACATCTGATTTATATTATGCATTTAGATTTAGCAAGTAAATATCTTACACCCCATTTGCACTGAATTATAATTATCTGGGGACCAGCGATAATTTGTAATAATCACAGAGGATGTCTGTGAGATTATATATATATTATATATATAAATTTTAAATCTCACCTGAATGCACCATGTCTGTGATCTACAAAGTAAACATTCCACAGAAAATTACCTAATCTATTTCACCAAACACAGAGATCACGAGATGAATTTATTCCCATCTGAATGCACGTCAGTAATTTGATGTATGGACCAGAATCTTTTTTTTTTTCTTAAATTTCTGTAAATTACAGTAAAACACGGACTTCGCTTATCCAGTGCAAATGAACTGAACTGAATACAGATACTGGGGTGTAATTTGAGAATTATTGCAGGTCCAACGGTGATTTCAGTTGGTGGTTTAGTGTGAATAGTACATACGTTTTATATGCTGGCATGTTTATATACGGGTATATGTATTTGTTATGACGGTGTGAAAGTTGCACCCTCATGTGCTCACTAGCATCTTTACACACTCTTGATTAAGATTTGGAAAATGATGAAGAGTTCTTGTAATGCCTACTGGCACTGTTTTAATTAATTTTGGACCAACAACAATATGTGCTATCAGCTCAACACTCGACTCCCTCAGTCCTCCACCTACCCACCCAGAGTGGGCCTGTGACCAGTACACACTCTGATCAATCTGTTGTCTGTCTTGTCTGTGTTTTCCCCTCCTGAAACTGTCTGCTGTGTAGACCATATAGCGCTGATCATTGAGCTGCTGGGGAGTGTCCCACGCAAACTCATAATAAGTGGCAAATATTCCAAGGATTTTTTCACCAAGAAAGGTAAAAAATGTCCATGTCAAAATTGGAGTGTGAATTTGAATGTACTCTGTGTTGCTTAGACTGAAGTCGAGAGGTATGTTTGGAAATGGTAAATACGTTAAATATGAAATGTATGTGAGAGTGGGTGTATGAAATGTTTTTGCAGACTTCTTTTCTTTCTTTCTTTTTTCGTCCCATGTCTTTGAATATGGCAAACACTTGAGCTCAGTAGATGCATGGTCCTTGGATATCAATCTCTGCTTAATTTGTCTGCAGGTGATTTGAAACACATCACTAAACTGAAGCCCTGGGGCTTGTTGGAGGTGCTGATGGACAAGTATGAGTGGCCCCGTGAGGAAGCGGAGTCCTTCACTGACTTCCTGCTCCCCATGCTGGAGCTGATCCCTGAGAAAAGAGCCACAGCTGCAGAGTGCTTGCGCCACCCCTGGCTCGCCCTCTAGTGGAGACCTCCAGCTGTTGTTCCTCTTCTCTCTCCCACTTCCTCAAAAGACTGCAACAGATCACTTTCCACTTTGGGCATATCAAATCAATATTTATTTCTCTGTTTTGTTGTTTTTGTTTCTAGTTCCTTCTTAATTTTTTTGTGTACATTTGCTTTGTATTTGCTGGTTCTTCTCTTGATGTGACGACGTCAGGAATTTTTTTTTCTTTTTAACTTCGTGGTCATGTTGGCTTCAACTACTGTGCTGTTTTCAACAACCCAACCAAACAAACCTGTCATTGTACTGCTAGTGATTCATCCTTGTTTGTTACACTCCTGCACTAAAAACTCAAACAAATCAAGGATATGTAGCCTTTAACTTTTGTTCCCTTCAAAAGGACTCGCTCTCACTTTCATTTGTGCTGTGTTCCCTTTTTTTAAAAAAATATTATTTTATCTTATATAACACATGTAAGATATACATTTTGTATTTGTAAAGTAGGCTTAGGAAGTTGCACACTGGGCTGACATTTACACTGACTGTGGTAACATAGCATTTCTCCGGGCAGGTTCTCTAGAGTCTTACTGACACTTTTTGATGAAGTAGGTCACATTTAGCTATATCAAGTTCATTATCATCTGGTATTTAGTGGGTAGTTAATAATAAATGAGATCGTTCATTCTCATGGGAGGCTGGTATTCTCATAAGCCTATTTCAATTCAGGTATATAGTGTTTAAAGCGTTCAACATGACAAAATGTTAAGAAGCCCACCTTAAAGGAAAAAAAAGTGAAAATAAACTGTATATATCTGTACCAAAGAGTTTGCCTTTATGTATATTACAGTTGTGTACAGTTTTTAACAAATCTTATATCTTAGCTAAGATTATTTAGCTGGGTAGCTGTTTTAATAAAGTGTATGAACGATAATGTTTGAGCTCAGTTGTATGTATGGCCAACTGTTCAATAATCTCACTGTTTTTTTACCACGGAGATGGTAAGATCTGGTGATATGTGACGGTGTTGCAAATTGATCATATCAAAGTAATCTATGTTATCTGATGAGACCGAAAAGTAAAGAGTAACTATTGCATTAGTGTGACATTCAAGAACATAGACTTTGTGTGAGCTGTTGGTTTACAAAAAAAAAAAAAATGTACAACACACCATACAATAAAACAGATCTTCATACAGCACATAGTGACAATGTCAGTTTATTTTGGTGAAATGAAACACGGATGACAGTGTGGCTAAATCTCAAAAGTTGGGTAAATGTGTCTTCATCGTACTGGGATCCTGAAGGTTCGCGACTTTATCAGGAATTATCTGTAAAGCAGGAAAAAGTGCTGTCAAAATTAATTTACTCGACCTTTACTGGCTAACAACCAGCTTTTTCAAACTGATTACAAGACAGCATAAGGACAAAATTTGTGTAATCAACCTGTAAAGAGCAAAAGCAGTGGAGGAGCAAGAAATTATGTCATTTTGCAATTAAATGTTATTTTTGTAAGGGCATAAAATTCATCTGGTCTTTCCCAAGACTGAAAATGGGGTGAATAGACACTCGAATGAACAGCAGCAATAACCACACTGTCAGTCAAAATGTAGAGTCAGTGTGTGAGTGGAAAAACTAAGTGTGCTGCTCCAACTGTTTCCATGGCAATTAAAAGTGAAAGAAACATCAAGGTGTCTGACATATTGCTTGTCAGGGTTATTTGGGTGTGTTCTAACACAATGTCAAGGTGGAAAGACATCAGCAAAGATCTTGGTAAAGTAAAGTGAATACCAGGAAAAACATCAGTGAAATAAAATGTGCAAATGCTGGCTTAGAGCAAGCTAATAAATCACTACACAACACTGAACTCTACAGTGGTCCAACAAACGAGAAGGCATTAGTTTTTAAAGTCATCACTGACATGTCACAACTTTCCAGCTATGACTTGTACAAATATTTGAGATTGGAATAGTTTGCTGCCAACATCACAACTCTACACTGACTTGATACTCCAGCACTCACCTGCTCCTTCCACCTCAAAGTCATCTGGCAACAGTTTGTCCTGCCGGTTACCAAGGGTGAAGGACAGCAGAGCCAGGAGGAGGGCATCCAGGATGCTGATGATGGCTAGGATGTATGCCCAGCGCACCGTGCAATTTCCCAAGCTGTACTTATCTGTCCTCTGGCCACACATCCTCTTCACCTCTGGAGCATCCCAGCCATCTGGGTAGATCATGCAGCCCATCACCATCAACGCGGCTGCAGTAGGAGAAAACACAAAAGTTTTGGTCTTCTTGGGAGACAATGAAACTGCTTGGTCTGTCCTTTTTATTGCAATAAAATTTACCACACATTTATGTGCACGCACTACAACACAGCACACAAACACTATAGTAATCACCATACTACACACACTGTACCCATCACTGTTTTGTCTTTTTATCTGTCGTCCTTTCATCTTGTTCTTTCCCACCCTAAGAAAACTAAGATGTGCTGCATGGTTAAAATGCAAATACAGCTTAGTGAAAAAGATTTTACCAAATTATGATATTAGCCATTAATGTTTATGCATACAGTTGTGTTAGAAAAAAAAAAAGAAATGAAGAAGAAACTACTTGGATATTTCTAACAGGTTAATTTTTTCCTTGTGGTTGAAGTTTCCTCTGAGCTTTTTATGTATCATCCTACCTCACCCCACTCCACCCTCTCACCTCCCAATCCCTCCGCACACACACACAACTACTTGTTTTAAAATCTGTTAAGAAAATTGCCAAGGTATAAAGACTTTTATCATGGCTTATTGCTTTAGTTTCGTGATGTTTCTGGCAGTTTTGGATCAGTTAACAGGACAACAACACCTGATCTTGTTTCTTGTTACACGTAACTAATCCACCATTAGAGGTGTCAGGCTCTGGTCTGATACCAGATCCCTTTCTGTCTTCCACACTGATAAACAACACGCTCATCACACAACCACACATCACACCTGAAACCAGAGAGGTGTGAAGGCAGCTCAGGACAGGATGATCAACTCACACCAGACATGAACTTCAGCCAAGGTTTAAAACATATTAGAGTAAGGCTGTGACCTGTTCGTAAACATCTTTAGCACACACACTAAATAAATAAATAAATGAATTCAGCCTTCATCCATTTTGCTTATAGATTACTCGACTTTTGGCGCTTTTATGTGCTGTTATTCTAATCAAAACCTTTACCTCATATGTGACAATTTTAGTGAATCTAATTATTTATATTTATAGCAAGTGCAAAATATTGCAGTGTTAACATGTCAAAAGTAGTAAAGAAAAGCTTAAAAGCTCACAGCACTATTTCTCACCTGAGGCCAGCTGCATCCACGCGCAGATCTTGTACACGTTTCCCGCGTTGCAGAAGAAGAACAAGCTGAAACCGACCATGGTGCCCACCACCAGGAGCATGGAGGTCCCGACGAAGAACATGGCGGTCCTGAAGGCTGGGGACGGGATGGAGTTAAAGTCCAGGACGCTGCCCTTGCACGTCAGCTCGGAGGTGAGCGCGTTACCGATGCAGTAGTGAAAGAGACCGAAGTAACCGGCCTGCGGGGTGTCGACGCTGTCCCCGATCCAGTAGGGCTGGATGAAGACCACCACGGTGATGATGACGAAACAGATGGTGAACACGGCCCACATGACGCCGATGGCGCGGGAGTTTCTCACATAGTTGGTGTGATAGATTTTGGCGGCCTCCTGGGCTGGGAGAAGATCCATGTCATCAACAAAAAGAGAGAGAGAGAAAAAAAAGTTTCTGTAGGACTTTTATAACTTCTACAAAATACTGAGAGTTGTTCCTAAAAACACCCTGCCTTCACTAGGTGTGTTAAAAGTTTTATTGTAAGCCCTTTTTCATGTTCACACACTTCTCGGCACCCACATCCTTCTGTCTCTGCTTCTCCAAGCTCAAAGACTTGGATCAGATTCAGCACCCTGGACAGCACCTCGCTCTACTCAATGACGTAGCGCTGATGTCACAGATTGTCGCTCTCTGGTAGTATGGGGCATGGACACAGCGCTACAAGGATAAAAAGCTGTCTCTGCTGTAATGAGTTGTTTTGTAAATTTCTTACTTGTTGTTCCAGCTCAGTTCATTTCGTTCAGGTAGAAACAACTAAAAAGTAACAATGAACAATAAATCTGCTACTCTTTTTTTTAAAAAATTGTTATGAAAAGGGAGTAAAACTACAAATACCACACTTTTAAAATGTCCCTTCTGCTGCAAACAAAATACTACATTTAAAATATCTCTTAAATCACAGAAAGTGAATTTTTTAAATCAAAGATTTTTCTCTGGTAATTACTTCAGATGGTAAGTACTTCATATTACTCATGCTCAAAGAAGAGTTTCACTTTTGTTGATGGCAGATCTGCTCAATGGATAATTTAACATACAGATAAACTAATTATGAAGATGATGTTGATGATTACTGTGGTCATAAGTGGTGCCAAGAATCCATAATTATTTCATTGAACATTTACAACACCAATGAGTTTACTTCACTTGGGCATAAAGCAAGTGGTCTGATGTATTTTTTTCTTATTTATAAGCTTAAATATCATATTTATACAAATATTCAAACACTTCTGTTGTGTATCTAATGGTCCTTCAGAGGCTTCTACAACTTGGGAGACTTCTACAAGGATATTGAATATATCTGAGAACCTGTACACCTTTTTATATGAATTCTCGCAGTTGATGGTGTGTTTCAGAGTGAAAACCAGGCCAAGAGGAAAATGTGAATGGACCACCAAGACAGGATTACATTAGGACCAGGTTTGGGGAAGCACAGAAGAAAATGTTCGGTTGCGTTGTAAGTGCTGAAAAGCACAGCAGCCTTCATTATGCAGAAATGGATGCAGTTTGAAACCAGATGTCCTGGTAATTACTTCAGATGGTAAGTACTTCATATTACTCATGCTCAAAGAAGAGTTTCACTTTTGTTGATGGCAGATCTGCTCAATGGATAATTTAACATACAGATAAACTAATTATGAAGATGATGTTGATGATTACTGTGGTCATAAGTGGTGCCAAGAATCCATAATTATTTCATTGAACATTTACAACACCAATGAGTTTACTTCACTTGGGCATAAAGCAAGTGGTCTGATGTATTTTTTTCTTATTTATAAGCTTAAATATCATATTTATACAAATATTCAAACACTTCTGTTGTGTATCTAATGGTCCTTCAGAGGCTTCTACAACTTGGGAGACTTCTACAAGGATATTGAATATATCTGAGAACCTGTACACCTTTTTATATGAATTCTCGCAGTTGATGGTGTGTTTCAGAGTGAAAACCAGGCCAAGAGGAAAATGTGAATGGACCACCAAGACAGGATTACATTAGGACCAGGTTTGGGGAAGCACAGAAGAAAATGTTCGGTTGCGTTGTAAGTGCTGAAAAGCACAGCAGCCTTCATTATGCAGAAATGGATGCAGTTTGAAACCAGATGTCCTGGATCTGGTTTGACCGAAAAATAAAACAGTCAGAGACAAAGACTCAATCAAATATGTAATCAACGAAGTAAGGGGGTCACCTTTAAAATGCCTCTCGACTCTAACCCATCTGTGAAGCACTTCAATCAGACTGAAGCTGCCTATGACTAAAAGGCACATGACCAGTGCAAAATCAGATGTGGTGACTACAGGACCAGCCTGTGGAGATGTGGGGGAAAAAAACAGTACTGATGGAGAATCTTCTTTAGAAGACCCAAAAACTCAACTTTAAATTTCACAACAAAACCCTGCTTTTCTTTCTGTTTAAACTGTGAGAAAAACTATACAGAACTTGAAATGACAGAAAAATAGTTTGCAACTTTTTCCATTTTGTTGTCAGAAAATGCATTGATTTCAAAGAAAGAAACAATCGCATATGAGCTGTTTCCAAATATCCTAACACATTTATGTCAGCTAAAGCCAGCTCCTATCCTCTGCTCAGAAACACAGAAGTCAAATAACTAACACTGCTGGCGGTACCACCTCTTTTGTGTGTATAATGCTCTCTGTCGATTATTGCTTTTCAGAGTACTGTCCTTCTGTTTCAATTTCCCCTCTGCAGGAAATCACCTTATTCAGTAACAAAAAGAGGAAATCTCTTTTCCTGTAGTTTTACACTCTGATTTATCACCATGGGTACTATACTCAGTTTGGGATAATGACTTTGGCTGGAAGCTGACAGGAACAGCTGGACATGGCATGCCACCATCAGTGGTCTTCATCCTCCAGTCAATGCTTTAGTTCTTTGTGAAAAGTAGTAGTATTCAGGGACCCCTGATGGCTCCCTGCAGCTCAGGACCTGCTAATGACTGGTAATAGAGAGGAAAACACCAGTTCTTTCTGAAATACAGAGAAAAGGGTGGGATGAAGAAGACATGGCACAGTTTAGATAAAAAAACTAATCAAACCAGTTCTGATGAGGAGAAATGTGGTGGGGCTGTTATTACATGCTGTTCTTATGAGGTGTCATATCTAATTCATGTTGTTTGGAGACAGAGATGGAAATATGGTATAGTATGGTGCTACATCAAAGATGGATATATTCCCCATTGTTTTGAGAGTTAAATTAACAGAGCTCTAAACAATGAACGACTGCAAAAACCCATATCTATCTATCTATCTATCTATCTATCTATCTATCTATCTATCTATCTATCTATCTATCTATCTATCTATCTA
>JAOWBL010000022.1:6551600-6582340 GCA_028564865.1 Zenarchopterus dispar | reverse complement strand
CTAAGACCTCCATGTTAGATGTGATCACTTTATTTTTATTAACAGGTTATTTCTTGCCATCTACTCAGGTTCCTGCAGCTGAATCTTTACTCAAAAAGCCTGTTCTGAATCCAAGAGTCCAATCACACCCAGATTACTGAAGTTCTTGATAAAACGTTTGAACATATGAGCATTTGCACAGAAACGGTTGGTTTGAAGAGTTTCAAGCAGGATTATTAGACATCGTGGTGCAGAAACAGCACTAGTGGAAGTGTTTAGCCATCTTCTCTTATCTTTGGATGAGGCCCTCATGTCTCTCCTTGTCCTGTTGGACTTCAGTGCTACATGTGATATAATTATCATATTTCTATTGCAGAGACTTAAACATAACATTCAGATAACATTGGGATTAAAGGAACTAGACTTTTATCTGATATATTTCAGATCATATAAAGGATATTTTTTCCTCGTGCATCAGAGTCTGAAGTCCTGCAGTGCTCTGTACTCAGACTGATATCTTATATACTTTGATTAGTTTTTACTATTTGACAGCTCAACATAAAATTTCCAGATCTTCATCTGTTCTTATTCAGGAAGCAATATGAAAATAGGCTTTCCACAAGATTTTGGAGTGTTTCTGAGAGAATCTGTGCCCATTCACTCAGCAGAGCATTGAAGAGGTTCATCCCAAAAGTACTAGAGGGGTTTGGGGTCAGTGCCATACAAGCACCAGTCCATTTATTCCACATGTTTGTCATCAAACCTTCACTTTAAAGTCCTTTTTTGTGCACTGGGACATAGTCATCTTGAAACACAATAAGGAAACTGCCAAAATCCTGCCACAAAAATGAAAGCATAGTATTGTCTAAAATGTCTTGGTGGGCTGAAGCATAAAGGCTGCCCTTCACTGGAGGTAAGAGTCCTGGCCAAAACCAGGAAAAATAGCCCCATACCATTATCCCTCCTCCACCAAACTTCACAGCTGACACAATTCAGTCAGGCAGGTAACCTTCTCCCAGCATCTGCCAAACCCAGACTCACCCACCTGACTGTCAAATAGAGAAATGTAATTCATCACACCACAGAATACATTTCCACTTCTTTACAGTCCAGTGTCAGTGTACTTTAAACCAGTCCATCTAACACTTGGCTACTGAAGAACAGATTTTGGGAGACTCTAAATAGGGTCTGGATGATCTCACCAAAAGTAAGAAGAGCATTCAATACTATTTATATAATAACTGTTATCTTATTCCTGAAAATCAACATCATACTTTGTTGTTGGGGCTAACACAGAAGGAGAATGAATGTGTCAGTCTTCTGTCATCAAAAGTAAATGACCCACTGAGCCCCTGCCTCTCTGATATTAGATGCCTTGAAAAAAAAAATCATCAGATAGTACGGGCCCTGTATTTATGAGACCTATTGGCTTCAATAGGTCTCATAAATAGGAGCACTGAGCAAATGCCTGGTTTGCCAGATTACCTGGTTAAGAGATAGGCTCCAGAAAATTCCCTTGACCATGAATAGGTTAAAGCAGATATAGATAATTGATGACATTTATGCTTAATTCTAAGATTTAAACATGTGGGTCTATAACTTGTGCATCTTGTTTCAAGCCCTTGCTCTTTTAGCGTAAGCCTATAAAACTAATAAAAGCTAATAAAACAAAAGAATATCAAAGAGCACATGAATAATATTAAAAATGGGCTTCTCCAATTCCTCTTAAACTTTCTTTTACTTCATTTGAGACTGTTAAATCAAGAGACTGGTCAATTTCCTCTTTGATGAGCTGAGACCACACTCATTTTGATGGAGAAATTTCAGATAAAAATATTTCACTGGTGTCATTTGGTGGTTTTCAGTTTACATTTAAGAGATCAGTTACATGTTAGAGCCAGGTTTTATGGTTATCATCTGTTGGCTTGGTTGTTATCTTTAGATTTGGTATCATTTGTTTGCTGAAGAGAAAATGAAGGGCCATGAAGTTAATGCAAACATTGCACCATTTTCTCAAACTGCAAAAAAAGAAAAAAAAATGCTGCTTTTATGTCTGAAACTAAAGATTTCCTCTGAGTGCACTTTAAAGTTTTTGTGCATATTCATCAAAGAAACCCCCCAGTTTCATCATGTTTCTTTCATGACATGATAGCATGTTACTCTGTGCTCAGTTTGTTTGCTACTTTGCATTGCACTTAATTACTCATGTAAACATTTAAATTGTTATATGACGCTTATCTAATCGACAGAGTTAGCTTTATTGCCGATTACCGGCCCATCCTGTTGAGTTCTACACACCTGTCATCTGTAAAGGTTATTCAGCGAACTGGAAGTGCAGGAACTATTTGTCTGACATGTACAGACATCTGAACTGCAGCACCCTTTAAGGATGTCAAAGAATTTCCACAGTGCCAGTAGAAGTGCTGCAGATTGTCATTGCTGCAGGAATTAATGTGTAAGAATGGATTCAGTCACAAGCCATTAAACCTCCACCGGTCCTTTGTAAACGGGCAAGCTCTGCTTCCTTACTTCATCATATTTCTCTCCGTAATCCAATATGAGGTGGGTGAAGCTGCTATAAAATGGCCCGTGGCACTTCTAATAACTTTGTCAGCTTTATTACATTTATGGGCAACTTTCATAAAATGAGCGACATGCTTATTTCTTGATGTGATTAGAGTGTGCTGCAGAGAGACAGAGAAGAGAGCATCATCATGTTTTTCTGGAAATTGGACAGGTTTTCTGTCGCTGCTGTGTTCGTTTTTGTGATACAATTGTTCAGTGTCATACGTCTCATCAGCCTTCCTGCCTGAGCGTGGGCCTGTGTTTGCTGTTTTCAGACTTAAATTCACAGCAGATAATGCGTTTTTACCATGTTCAAGTAGCTTTACATGCAGCTGCCAATTAAATATGAGATGATTTCATCTGAATACCAACAGTCAGGATTTTTCCTGTTGAAAAGAAGAATGATAAAATTTAGTTGGCCCTCCACTTGACATGGATTTAATTAATTTTGTTCAATCAGTACGCTGGAGCGTTGTTATGGAAGAGTGAACTGTCTTTGAGAGTATTTCTACCTGTTTTTTTTTAATCTCACAGGAGTTGTGCAGATTGTGATGTTCCTCTAAATGCCTGTTTGTGTTGTATCAATGATCTCAATCCTGCTGCATTATGGCTTTGTCTCCCTGCAGCAGCAAAGTACGAATGAGCCATGCAGGTGTTTTAATGGTTACAGCTCAGCTAAAGACAAATGATGAGCATCCACATTTTCACTCTTCCCTCCCAGCGACAGCTTATGCTCATGAAGAGCCACAGACCACCCTCCCCTCCCTGGTGCCTGATCCTTCACTAATGTTGTCTCCCCTTCATTAGGTCAGGTCAGCTTCAACAGATTCTGGTCCAGCCAGCTCAGAGGCCAATTTTCTCTCATCCTGTCTCTGTTAGAAGCAGCGTTGTTTGGCAGCAGAAAGCTAGGTGAGCTGATTCAGGCCCCTGTTGGTTGTATCTTGTTATTTCAGACAGAGAAAAGAACAAAGGAGACACAGTTGTCATCAGGATAGCTGAAGCAGCATATATGGTTATTACATATGGAAGGTGTGTTTGGACTCACAGTAATGAGAAAGTGTGCTTTGCTCGAAAAGAAAAACAAAACAAACAAAAAAACCCCCCACATATACATCATGATCGAAAATGAAAACACTGCTTCAAACTGTTTTTTTTTTCTGACGAAATTATCTGTAATGATCCAAGATTGTCCAACAGGGGGCAGTATGTCATTTTACTGTATCGAGTCAGCTGTCTTGAGACGGTGGATAAATGAAGCTTTTGCTCCTCCTGTACCTCAACTACAACAAACAGCCAGACAAGGAACAGCCTCTTCTCAGTCATTTGCATTTGCTTGTCATATTTTTTAAAAACGACTCACTCAGGAAAAAATAAAAATATAAAAAATATCACTCACATAATACTCGAAATCCTTGTGAAACCCATTCCCTGACAGTCCTCTAGTGTTTTCACAGCAGTGTGCTCCTGTGTTCATTTTTGATCTTGAAACAGACCCCAAGAGTATTTTACATAAGTCATTTTGCATATGGTACTAAATTCCTTTGAGAAATCTGGTTATTAATGCATGATGCACAGAATCTTCAGTCATTACCATATCTATAAACCTTCTTTAAAGCAAATTCCCTCACTACCTCTTTCACCGTATGTCTTTCATTTGCCTCTGTGAATAGTGTGTTCATTCCCTGAACCTCATGCAGGTTCCCTCTTTGTTTCAAGAACTGAAGCTCAGTGTGTGAACAGGATATCAAGTGTGAGATTGGGTCATCATTCAACCCTCCTGACAGACTGAATCCCTGTGAAAAACACCGCCTGACTCTCCAGGCATGGTTGCTATTGGTGCGACGACATCGCTGAGCTTACACACCCTGCATGAGATATCAGGTAGGGGCACAGTTATGCAAGTGCATGAGTGATAAGGAAGCACTTTTATCTCAGGGGTGAATCTCATTGCTATTCTTTCCTCTCGTTTCTTCTCTGGCTGACTTGGTGGGGTGCAGAGGCCCATTGCTCTAAACCTGGTGGACTTGTACCATCACCTGTATGTCAGGGACTCTACCATAACGAATGAAAATGCACATAAAAATTCACCTGTATAATGTTTAGTGCTCTTTTGAAATGTCACCATCAATATCTTGGTCAATAACCTGAGCGGGTAACAGGGCAGCCATGATGCAGAAAAGAGTGTCCTCTTTTCCTGTAGGAGCTCATTAAATTTACACAACTCATATATCAGAAAACATTAAAAGCATTATGGAAAGCACACATCAGACAGAAAATAAAAATGCACAAACTTCTGTTGGGTTTTCTTGTGACTTTTGTTTCCTAACAGACAAATATACCGTATTTGTTTTATTTAATTTTGTTAACATTCTGCCATTATTGCATTTCAGGCCTGAAACACTTTCCAAAATGGTTGAAATCGAGAAATATAAGACTATTAATGTGGTAAAAAAAAGACAGAAAAAAAGGTAGGTGATTTTAATTATGAGTTTGTATTAAAAAAATCAAGGGAGAACAAAAATAAGCAGATGACCTCCAACTTTTCAACAGTTGTATTAGAAAATTGTGGATATTTTTAAGGAATTCAATGTTTTTCATGAAAAACTGGAAAGAGTTTCCATTCTTTCCCCTCTATAAAGATTAGTACCATTCAAGATTTGAGGAATTTGATGGAAATCCAGAGAATAAAGAGGAAATGCACATCTCTAAAATGAAGAGTTGTGCTCACCGGTCCCTCAGATGGGACTACATCAAGAACATTCATTCATCAATAATAAATATAACAACATGGGAACAGGGATTAATGTTGAAAACCTTTGTCAACCATTGTATTTCTTTTTTTTTTTGTGTGTGTCACTGCAAAATCAGACACTTTTGGCTGCATTTATCTGGGAGAATGTCAGTGGGTATTTCTAACTGATGTTCTAGTTGTTATGTAACTTTGTGGCAGGGTAATAGGCTGGTAGATCCACCCTCTCAGTGTTACAATTTGGCAAGGCGATGCTTTGAGAACCGTGGGGGGAATTTTTGTTGTTAATTGAGCTGTAAGGGATTTTTTTCTGAAAATTCAGCCCACTCTCTCTGCTTCTCCCCTGCACTCATTCTTTTCTCCCCACAGATCCAGAAAGTGCTTAAATTTAAATCCTATTTTTTTTTGGCTTTCTATTGGATACACTGATTCTAATAAGTATTCACAGTTCATAGGTTTTGCTGCCAACCTGCAACCTTATGGTTTCATGATAGTAACAACAAATGATGTAAGACATGTTAGAAAAGACCTTGAAGGACTATTTCAACACATTTTCTTCCTGAGTGTCAGGCAGGAATATTGATGTTGTTTTTAAGATTTTTCCATATGTATGATGCTTGAGCCAACTGAAGATTACTTTTCTGTACCATGAAAACCAGAAACAGGAAAAATCAGGCAACATGGGTCCACCCGACAGCAGTTAAAGTTGCCTTATACCTCCCTATTCAGCACTTTGAGTCTTTTTTGACTACATTTTTTATTGCACTTTTTTTATTATGTAAGTAAGAATAGTTTCCTGGTTCTCAGTCTGCATTTGATGACCTAAGCTTCCCCCCATTATGTACCAACACCATCATTTCCTTTATGTTTGTACGCACAGATGTGTGTCATGATGTAGTAGGAGAGATTGTGGCAGGTACCCAAATGCAGAAGACGAGGATGGCAGGAGAGCAAAACAAAAATCCTTTAATAAAACAAAAGAGCAACACAAACAGAGATCCAACAAAAACTCAAAAATACGTTTAAAAGCAAAAACAACACCCTGAGACAAGGCAAGATATATAAACAGGACTGATGAGACACAGGTGCAAACAATCAGGGAAGACAGGTGCAAGGGAAGTTAACTGCGACTAAACACAGGGACACAGACTTTCAAAATAAAACAGGAACTAACCAAAAACCAAATCCATGACAATGTAGGCGCTCTTTGTGATCTAATTTCAATTTTGACAAGTAAATTAAGGAAATTTGGACAGTTTGTCAGATGAAACTGTGTTTTACAAACAAGATTAGTATTTGATTAGAGTGTTTGGGTTAGGCGGTGTTTATTGTTGAGGTAAAGTGCTTAGCAATGCATTTTATTAAAGTGTGTTGTGACACTGACAGTCATGCACATGCCTGTGTTTGTGTGTGTGTGTTTTTTTACTTAGTGTCTCACATAAAGCTTCATTTAGAAACAGTTTATTTTTATTTCTTTTCCCCAATAGCCATCACTGAACTCAACAAACACTCCTCTCCTCATATGTCTCTGTGGGACATTTGTGCGATTTTTTTCAGTGTTGCTCTTTTATATCTGTTAACTTTTAGAACAGACTTTGAAGGTGCGCTATAGTCTATTTTTCATTTATTTATTTATTTCAGTCAAGCACAGCAAATTTTGTTGCACCATTTTGTGCAATGACAATAATTGCACTGAACTTATATTACTATTATTATTTGAAGTCGATCAAAACCACACTGACATGTTATGCAAGAATTTTGAACAATATCTGTTTTTTGGAAAACTTTGGTGAAATATTTTGAGTCACTTCAAATGTTGATTACTATATATACTGGATGAGCACAAGCTGTTTCCCAGTGTGATGGATTCATATACTGTGTTGAAATTTTGTGCTGGCACCAGAGAAAGCAATAACCCTCTATGTCACTGTCATAGTTATCAGGGCCTCAAATCCAGCTCCAACAAGCAGTGGTGATGACACCACCATCTCCTTCATCAATCACATGGTTGTAGGTAGGACTGCTATTTCTCTAGTAACATTGTGCTTTCTGGACCACAAACTTTTCCTAAACTCAACCAATTACTTTTAAAAATCTCAACTACACAGAATATGAACACTTGTATTGCTGAACAGTCACCAGATAATGTGGTTCTTTAAATTAATTCATCAGAATAAAACGATTTTCTGTGTGCAGCACAGCAAAGCTGCCAAGTGTTTTTCATATTCAATATTTCTTTCATCCAGGTGGAAAACCTTTACATTTTACACCACTGTGTAAAAAGATAGTGGCAGGTCTTACATATTTCTGTGAGGTCAGATTAGCTTTACCGTGGTGGTGGTGTCTGAAAACCAGGAAGATATTTTTTACTTGTTGGGATCTGTCCCTCCTACTCATAGTTTCTTAACCTAGTAATTTGTATCTTGCTCATGTGAAATAAACAAATAAACTCACTAACTAGTCACAGCTGCTGTGACTAGTGTATTTTAATAGAAAGGCTGGAACATGGATGATCTTTCCTACAAGCCCAGTTTGTAAGAAATCAATATGTTTTTCTTTTTCCTGCTGAGGCAAAATTAGCATTCTCTGTAATGTCTTTGTACGTGTTTCACTTGTGACTTCCTGCGTGTTTGTGTACTTCTCTCTTTACACTAGTGCCCTTTAACACCACCCTTAGGAATGAAGTGAATTTAAAAGTGTACAGTGTGCTTAGTTTACACTTCCAGTGTGAACACACACACACACTCTCACACACAAAAACCCTGTTGGCATGAATATGTGGAGTAAAATGGGGCTGAATAGCATCTGTGTCTTGCTCCGTCTTCCTCACACGTTTTCAAGAAGGTTGTTCAGGCGAATGTCATCACACAAACATCATTTGCATCAACAGCTGATGAAACAGAGAGTGTGGATGATGCCAGGTCACGTAAACTGGGATGACTGGATCAGGCTTCGAAGGAAGATGCTGGAAGAAAAACTCTCATTCCCAGTTTTCAGGCTGAGTAGCTTTTGGAGTCGTTATGACTTCTTTATGTTTTCTCTCTGCAGCAGGTTTAGTCCCCTTGGATTTATTGTTTGTATTAACTTAGCTGATTTATCACCGTACTGGTGGCGTTGGTAGAGAGGAGCACAGAAAAACGACTTACTACCGCTAGTGATTTAACCATTAAGTGGTTTGCCTTAACCCACTGATGAAAGGTGAGCACATGAAGGCTAAGTTAAAGACAACAAGAATAAACAACATAAACAGAAAGAAGAGCGTTCGATTACAGACATTCACAATGTAGATGTGAAACGCACTAATCAGGCATACAGATTGTACACCGTTTTCTTCACAGATGGTATTCCTAAAAGGAAACATTAACCATTCGAGTGCATAAGCTTTGCCTTATGAAGTAGTGATTCCCTTTCACATCATCTGCTCTTGACTGGCTTAATGGTAGATTCAGGCAAATACTCTGGTAGTTCTCTGGAAATAGCCTATAGTGGGAGCTGCAGGTGATGAGGAATAGCTCAATAGGGTTAAAGTCTGTTGGTGTTAATGGCACCACAGCAGGCCTGTACTGATGCCTGCATCGGCCACTGATGAGGTTTGTCAGCCAGCGATGACTTCCTCGGGCCTCCGTGAGCATGTGGGTGCCCATCAACCCTTAAAGTCACGCTGGTCCTATAATGAGGAGAATCATGATGGCAAATCCTGCAGGGCATCTTCTGGCAGTGATGGCTGCACCAGAGGGCGTGTGCATGGAAATGGTTTGGAGGGGAGGGTTCCAGCTGGCAGGCAGGATTTCCTCATTATCTAGCTGCAAAAGAGCCACAAGGGTCGACTTACACAGAGAACGTGGAGTCACATTAATCATGCTGTCATAAATGCATAGGTCCACTCCTGAGATAGCAGTTCATGCCTTCATAAGCTGCAGCATAAGACAAATAACTATAGAAATATTAAGGCATAGGGAACAGGAGTGTTTCCTCTGTGGCTTTTTTTTTTCATCTTAGGTGGTTTTTTTTCCTTAATAATATTCAAGGGTGTGTGCTGTAATAAGCGGTGCTCCCCTGCACCTGCACTGGATCTCTGTGTGGGAGGAATCCTGCGATTTCTCCTCGTGGAGTATTTGCTGGCGCACAACATCTTGCTGCAACCCTCACCATACCAATCTACACTTTCCACTGGCTGTGTATGTCTGCACAGGGGATAAATCCAATGATTTGCATGGATATGACTTTGAAAAAACACTGTAATGAAATCCCTTGCACCAATAATGGAAACCAGGCTCGGTGAGAAATACATGCACGGCTCCTGGGACTGCAGGGGCAAAAAGCCGTGGGGTCCAGTTTTTAAGATCAGACCCAATGCTTGTTAAACCAACAGATGAGGTCAAAATGTATTCTTTCTTGCCTAAAGGATGTACAAACATCCCACCTATCCTGCTGATGTCACTCCCACCAAGAGAAGCTTCTTATCGAGCAACAAAATCAGCTCTTTCATTAAAGACGAGCGGCAGAGAATTTTGAGTTTCGGTCCACGCAAACCAAATTGTTTCAGATATAAACCTGAAGTTGACTGATTAGTGTGTGTGGCGCTGCTGCACGAAGAAGGTGAAATAGAAAATTTAGATCATGCTGTACACTGGAATTCAGCAGATGAACAGATGATACATTTTTAAGGCTCCCTGCCTTTGAGGTAACACAATTCATTTTCTCTTATTGATTGACATGGGACACCGTGACGTTTACGGTTCATACACGCAGGCGTCAATAATGAAAGAATTTCTTGCCATTCAGCTTGAGAAAATAAATATCGGCTCAGTGCAAGCTGACAAGTGTGTATGTGTCATTGAACTGCTATCTTTGTGGGAACCTGCCTGAGAAAGAGATTATTTTTGCTCGCAATTTCTGGGGCATATTTGAGGACTTGTTTGGTGTTAGGTTCAGTTATGTGACATGAAGGGTGTTCTCACAAGTCCAATATTGAAAAGGTGTGTGTGGTAATGTACGTCCATGATTGTGAGGATCAATCACTCTGACAGAAGGAAATATTTTGGCAGGTCTTCACTTCTTCATCAGGCTGTTTCAGGTTTTTAGGGGTAAGATTATAAATAGTTTTAAGTCAGAGTAGCATAAAGTGATTTTGATGTGATCTGTCAGGCAGTTCAGTGGACAGGGATCTTATCTAAATGTGCAAAGCAAAATTGTCTCTTTGAGTTGAATATTTCACCACAAAGAAAAAGTCTTTTGTTAACACCTTGCCATTAAAAGCTTAGTTGCTTATCAAGTACTGTGAACTGTGCCTGTTGTCATTTAAAGGCTGGGCAGGGACATGCGATAGAGCGATGAGACTGAATTGATAGACTGTAAAATTTAATGAATTTAGGGATGTTTAACACCCCCGTGAAACAAAAGGAAGTGAACATCTGTGTGGGTTCATGTCTATCAATAAACACGGCTGGCCTCGTTTGCTCAGAAGTACGAAAACCTGAGTGCCTTAAAAAGTTTTCTCTTGAATCTTTTTTTTTTCCTTCTTGAGAACACAAGAGGCTGTCAATTCAGTGTTGGCGTTGTTTTCTTTGATATTTTATCCTTTTTCCAAACTTTAGAGCCTTGTCTGTTTCTGGCAACCGTCAAATTGAAAGAACAAAGGCTCTCTCTTCTCTCTCTCACCCCCCCCCCCCCCCCCCCCCCCCCCCCCCCCCCCCCCCCCCCCCCTGCAAAGTGTTTTGACTTTTGTAGATAATTATATTTGTAATTGTCTCAGTCCTCTTTGGAGCCATTCAAGCAGTGAGCTACCTGAGCCAACTGACCTGTCGGACCTGAGCGCAGGTGTTTACCTCCCATTATCTTCAGTGTATAGCACTGCTTCCTCAATTCTACTTGTCAAAATCAGTTTCCGGGAGTACAACACAGCTGGTCACAAGTTTATTGCAATTATCTGCCTGGATTGTAAGGAGTTTTGTCAACTCTGAGAAAATGGCTCAGTACCAAATAGATATATCAGGTTTGGCTCAATAATGACTAATTTTGTACTGAAATCCTGAGTTTAAATATCAATTAGACATGTGGCACTTGAAAGGTGTCAAGAAACACAATCTCGATGGACATTTATGTGCGTGGCATCAAGTATTGTTTCAGACTGAACTGTGTTATGGATTAAATTCAGGTTATATCCTGACCTTTTCTGCACACTCTGCATGCATAGTAAGAGGACAATAATGAGCCAGGGCTGTGCAATGTGGAGTTTGTTGCAGAGTCTCATTTATTCATGACTTGATTGTGAGTTTTACAGACCCAGGCAAAAACAGCAGTTTGAATTTTTTATGCCACCAACAGCCTGATGCAATCCATTGCTTCCATTGGATTGCACTGATACGAGCTGCCAATCTAATCAGACTACAGTCATAACTAACTCTGCTATCAGTCATCGTTGTGTGGCTGGGTTGGTCTTATTTTTAAAGCAGTTCGCACAAACAATCCAGTCATTTCTTGACAGAAACACAATGAGGTGCATTTTTGAAAAAAAAAAAATTATTTCTCAAGGGGAAGCCGCTGCAAACTTCAATCAGCACATCAGTGTTGTGTTTTTGCCTCTGAAGCACCACTTCTACTGAGCAAGCAGTTTCAAGCACACTTAATGTGTTTACCAAACATAAAGTAACAGGATGAGATATTGTAAGAGCTCATCAAAACTCTTATTTTACATCTGATCACATCCATGGCAGATGGCAGCCAGCCTCCAACCTGTATGGAAATAACGACAGCAGCACAAGGAGACAAAAACATGTGACAGGCAAGGAAAGTGCAGCCCGATGAGCTGCCACCGGATGATAGCAACTAATTAGAGAATTTTCTCTTCCGCTCAAGGGGCTGTCTAATGATTAAGTGCTCCCAATGAATATGTATATGGTATGAGAACAAGGATGGCTGGATCTAGGTCAGGCTGCTGGTGGATGACAAGTTGCATATGAAGTGAAGCAAGGAGATGCTCAGCAACACCACACTATTCAGAGTAGCTCTCAAGAGGAAGTCGGATGTGAGGAACCTTAACTTTTCCAGATTACATCTCTAACAAGTTAGGCATTCATGGGGTGGCGGCTCTTCCAGCTGAGGCCCTAAATGGCCTCTCTGGGGGTCGTTTCTCTCTGTTAAGGCCTGGCATTTGAATTGAGCAACTAGCTGCATTGATTGGACTCTGCAAACAGAATATTGAGCAGACATTTCAGCATAATGGTAGCGTCATGTCAGTGCCACTTTTGAATGAATAAATACTAAACATTCTAAGTCCCACCCGACAAACAAGTGAGAAATAATAAGAAATAAAGATTTGGGGTTTGTCAGGTGTGACTCAACCATCTCAGTGAATTATAAAGATGAATAAACATAGAAAAAAAATCAGGATATATTGAACCAAATTGCAAAATATACAAAAAAAAAAAAAAATCATTATCATCTTTATCTCTTTTCACATCATTATGAAACACCTAAGTTTTATATTTTCCTCTTGATAAAACTGATTTGGTTTACACAATCCGCATTAATATTAAAACTTACCCAAGAGGTGGAATTAAAAGTCAAAATACAAAATGTATAATTACATTCAAAGTTTGCTTTGTGTACGATGTAAAAAAAAAAAAAATATCTGGCTGCCTCACAGCCAAGTCCTTCTCTCTGCTGTCACAGATGTCTAACCAACACATCTGTCAGGGGATATGAGAAATGCCCCCTCCATTCTTCTCTTTTATTAAAAATGTGCAAGTATTTCTTTCCATCACTCACAATCACACTTGGGAATATTGAAACATTGTACAATTCCAGCATGCATGACAGCTCTCAATAAATCTGGCGATTTGTTTCTGTCCCTTTTTATTTTTGGGGTGGGGGTGGGTGCCGTTGAAACATTTGATGCGAAGGAATAAACTCGTAATCTCTGCACAGAATTTCAAAGAGAAAGGATGGAAAATCAAACCTGAGGGCTTACATAACTATAACGGTACCTGTGATTGAAGTTCTCAACCTGTGATCACAGGAGAATATCTGAGAAAAAAAAACAACAAAAAGGATTTTGTGTGTGGATTCTTTCTACGGCTGCCTGATGTCTGAACATACAGAGCAGGTCACAGACACGCTGAAATACCTCAACGCCACCCCAGAATAAGGGATATCTCCGCTGGAAGTGATTGTGAATCTCTGTCTCAATATAATGAACACCCTGACAGGGAAGTAAAACAAGGCTGTTTCCTGTCACTGCCACTGGGAAAAAAAAATACCAATGTGCTGTAGCGACGGGAGGGGGGTGGTAGCTGCTGACGTTTCATTTATTGGTGTTTGATCAATGGAGCAGCTGTGTCCCTGCTACAGTGATGTGGACACACATGCATGCAGACACACTCAATGTGAAGCCACGTCCTTTGATTCCCATCCGTGGTGGTCACATCTCAGCTTTCCTCCAATACAAGAAAGACAAATGAGCCCCAATCTGACACTCTTTCTCCCTGCAGGCATGGTGACACCACCTCACATCAGTGCAGCTCAATTGGACAGTGCAGTGGTGCAGCGATGAACTAAACATCATTTCTCGGTTCAGTTCAGTTCTTCATTTGTTCTGTTATGTGTGACTAGATACCCACATGAGAACATCCTTGCGCTAGGGGGGATTTAATGTTTCCTCTTTTTCCTCTCTATAGAGAAGCCACAGAGCTGACGAAGTGATTGGATCGTTTAAAAGGCTGAATGACAAATATGTTTCCAGGTTTGCACAAGGTGAAGTGAAGAGAAGAAAGAATGAGAGAAGATTGCAGGAGAATAGTATCAGATTAAGGGTTCTTCCTAAAAAAATACTGTACTTAGGAGAGCATGTTGTCCTGCAAACATGTTTATATTTCCTTCTTTTTTAAAATATATGTTTCTCTGTTGCCTTTCCATGTTTTGTTTCCTTGATGCTGTGCAGTAACTGTTTTCTGTTTTATTCCTCATTTTACTTGATGAAGTGATGCATCTATTTTAGCAACTGAAGGATATTTATAAATCAACAGAATTTGTATATTAGGTGAATAATATCAACACAAAGAAATACTCATTTGATGCCTCAAAGGCTGTAAAACCTGGCAAATTAAAAAAAAGACAAACATAGTCAAATAAAAAGAATAAAATGACCCAAATGAGACAAAAATATTGAAATTTATTAAGGTGCATGACCCAGTATTTACCTGAGTGGTATGTGTACGCGAATGTTTGCTGTCAGTGCTGGACAGGAACTCAGGTACATGAATAAATGCAACAACAGTTTTCCAGTAATGGTTGTAAAGTTTTGCACACCAACTAGAAGGAACTCAAGTCAATTTCTTCATCCACAATACCTTAAACTCTAGGATTTTGGTGGGTTTCCACACAGGAATGGCTGGCTTAGGCCCTTCAAAAATATTTCATATGGTTTAAGGTTAAGATATACCAACTTTAGAACTTAAACTTTGATCTTCTTCAGCTATTTTTGAACAGAATTATTCATTTGAAGCATCCAGCACCCCCTTTTTTTTTTAAAAAATTCAGTTTCCAGAAAAATATCCTAACATCCTCAGAATTCACTTCAACCTCATGAATCCTTTTTGTATCTGTGATAAAAACCTGTCCAGCCCTGTTGCAATATAACAGGCCCAAACCATCATACCACCACTGCTGTGTTTTAGCTTTGAAATAGGCTATTATGCTGGGATGCAGGGAATATTTTCTACAAACATAAAGTTTCTCATTTAACCAAAAAGTTATGTTTCAGTGTCATGTACAAACAAATATAGATATATATATTTTTTAACAATGTTCCTTTTGGAAAGCAGAGGATTTCTCCTTGCACTCCTCCCCCACACACCACAGGTGTTCAGTTTTCTCCTGATCTTTTCTGCATACAGATTTGTTATAATTCTTTAACCAAAGCATCTGCTTATGATCGGAAAAACTCTGCAGCTGTCAAGATCAGTGTATTCTCTCTTCTTTGAATAAAATACAGATCATGTTCTACCAAAGATGAATGAAAACATCCAACTCTAATTTCACCTAGAATCTAACTGTAAATCTTAGAGGTTTGTATATTTTTACCTCTCACAGATACAGAATATTACTGTGACATTTTCCTTAATGGATAATTGTTCAGGTAAAATATTTTTTGTTTGAATGGATTATCTTTTTTTTTTTTTAAATCTCTGTTCTTATGGCTTCTAAATATATTTTCAGACATATCTGTGCAGTAATACAGATAGTTTAATGATAGTTTAACACCCCAAAAAACCCAAACAAACAATTTGAGTCAGACAACTCATCCAGTAAAGTTTTGAAACCCTTTATTTGTAGAACATGTTTGGCTTTGGTGTTTAGGTTCTGTTCAAACATCGCTTATCCGGCTTACATAGAAATACAGAGGTGTAGAACTAACCCCTTGAATCGGAGCCCACAGCTGGAAGCTGGGGTGGAGGTGGGATTAACATCAAGACAGTAACAGGCAAGCGTGGTTGGTGAGACATCTGAAGGCATCTAAGAACACTTACTTCTGCTTTCTTATAGGTCAAAAAACAAATGGATTAATTGGAATGAACCATCTGAGGGGTAAATGCACACTCACTGCTGAGACTGACTGCCTGAAATACGTCGCAGAGGTCTTCCATTTTTTTTAGTTTGTGTTGATTATATATTGAAATGAAAATTATTTCTAATTTTGTATTTAACAATTTCTAAATAATTATTTTTCCTATTATTATGAATACATTAGGTTAGTTTATATATTTTTTATTTAGTTGTTTATTTTTTTCATAATTCCTTGGTTTGTATCATTTTTTCCCCCCATTTTAGATTATGGGGGTGGTTCAAAGGTCTCAGAAATTCATGATGCATCTGGCATTATAGGGATTAAAAGGGCTGTCTTTCTTGTAACTAAAACAAATGACATTCCACTCTCAGCCACAGACATTAAGACATTTTGCTTCTAACATTTTTGCATGGTACATAGTTTATGTTACTTTTAAACAGATTTGTGGACTTTTTCCAGGCTGCACAAAGAACAGATTTAGAAATGGACTTCCTAAATCTTTTTATATAAACAGGAAATGCCAACACTACAGAAGCATTTTCTCTCTCTCTCTCTTATAAAGTGATTCCCTGGCAAAGTCATAAAACTTAGTGGATGAACAAGCATCTGTGCCGTTCTTAAGTTAATGTAGCAGCACTAAGATAAATAATTGCCAAACAGAACACCTACACTGAAAAACATGCTCAAAACAGCATTTATAACTGTCTTGTAAATCAAACAACAGTAAAGATGATGCACCAGTGATTAGTACACAGAGGCACGCCACTCCTGTAGCTGTGTGAAGTTTTCATCTCACTCTTTGATCACTGTTTTGGCATATTTATGACATGCTTGCATGTGCTCCTTCAGTCATCTGCTCTGTTTGGCCTAAAATCTCTGGAAATCCCAGTGGACACTATTTTGTCTCTAAAGATGGTGGAAAACAAAAGCGTAGAAGGCAAACATGGACGCAGAGGTTATATTTATTTGGTAGCCAGAGGTGCACGACTCTGAATGAATCTTAATGCTGCTCTACACTGGCAGAATGTGTAAGCAAGCAACTGTTTGCTGGTATCTGAAGGACACCAACATCATAATCACACAAAATAGTTGTGGGAATGTCACAGCACAAAATGCCTGTTTTTTTTAATTCTGCAAAAATGCTTGATAATTTTTTGAAAATATTCAAATAAATGTAATAAATTTAATAAATGAATTCAGTACAATTTAATTAAAAAAACTTCAGGGAGAATTTGAGTGCACAGGTGGTTAACAACATCTGCATACACGAGGCAACACACATTAAAACACGGCTCCATCGTTTTATATTAAGATACCATGAAGACTTGATTTACTAAAATTGAATATTTCTTATGGAAACTAAACACTTGTGGTGGTTTTACATCATTTCAGTTAAATTAGAGTTAAAATTCCAGCTGGAGCACTTGTCAAAGAAAAATACATATGGCTACTGACTTTGATGAATGAAAGGGCCATATTCTAGAAAACTTTCACTTTTATTTTCAGCAAATGCTGACTGACCAGAAATTGAACAGAAAATGCTACATGCATGGTATTAAAGTGTCAAATTAAAGTGTGTGAACATCCTGTATAGTCCATATGTTTGTAGGTGAAAAAGAGAAAGTGTAAAAATCTGCCACCTGGTAGCTAGTGTAGCAACTGTCCAGTGAATAAAACACACAAACTGGAGAATTTGTAGAAATGATAAATATTTTTTAGAGCAGACTATCTTTTTAGAGAGCAGACTCCTAATATAGAAAATATAACCTAAAAAGATATAATCCCATGATGATTTCAAGGTAAAAATAATAGACTGATACAGCTTCTTTTAGGTACAGTCCATTGCTTACTGAATAGTTGAAGATACAGATAGTTTTTACATTTGGATAGTCAATGAAATAAAAAGGCAGTACTTTCTTTATTACATTGGTCTGTAACTTTCTATTATGTTCTAGTATAATATATTTACTATAATTCAACATTGCTAAGTTGTGACAAACATGTTAAAACAGTTGTTGGACTGTATTTAATTCTGACTGTAAATCACTGAACAAACCTGCTGTGTACATTTTCTGAAGAACAGTTTTAAAGCCTTGTTTTTGTCATAACTTTCTTCAGTTAAATGAAGAAAAAAACAGAAATAATAGCGTTTGGGAGAAAAGAAGTTAAAATTAAAAGTCTTCAAACAGTGAAGCTAAAAAAACAAGAGCCAAGCCAGAAATCTGGGGATGGTTCTGGACTCAGACCTGAATTTTAACAGCCATATTAAGACAGTAATAAAGTCAGCCTATTATCATCTAAAGAACAAGATTTAAAGGACTAATGTCTCAGAAGGACTTAGAAAAACTTGTCCATGCTTTTATATTTTATATTTTATAAAAAAAAAACTAACTGCTGCAGTTAGTTCAGAATGATGCTGCTGCCCAATCAATCAACCAAACTTTATTTATATAGCACTTTTCGTACAATAAAATGTAACACAAAGTGCAAGTCCCCACTCAGACCAAGAGAGTGGACCATATAACTCCAGTTCTTATATCTTTACACTGCCTTCCTTTTTGTTTACTGCTACATTTCATTAATCTACAACAATGCACTGAAGCTTCTGTTTCATGCATCCCATTTGTTTTATTCTTTTAAACTCTGTCTGTCTTTAATTCTGCTTTTAAACTCTTATACTTTTTCATGCATTTTTAAAATATTTTTATATAAAGAACTTTGAATCCTGTATCTGAAATGTGCTACACAAATAAACTTGTCCTGCCTTTTCCTTGTACTGGGTGGCACTATGTTGCAAGTGGCCAGAACGAGCAGGCTGAAACACCACCTTATACATCACTGCTTCACATCCTGCGACAGGAGATCCTTCCTGCCCACAGCAATAAACCTCTATAATGACTCTTTGAAGAGACTTAAATCATGACTACTGAAACAAATAATTTCCCTTTGGGGATTAATAAAGTACTTATGAATTTGAATTGAAGTGAATTGTGTTAATAGCACTCAGCTATTCTAGCTTGGTTGCTTTAGCTTATGAAAATCTATTATTAGTTTACGTCCATTATTACCAAATCTGTCTAAACATCCTAATTTCAAGTGTAGCTGCAGAAACGACATTTGAAACAAGGGCTGTCAGAGCTGAGATGAAGACTGTATGATTATCCTCTACTATTAGCTCTATTGGCTGCCAGTCAAAAGTCCACATGCTAATTATATGTAAATTTATTGTTTTATACAATTTTACCTGACTTGGTACAAACACTTCACCCCTGCACTGTTGTTATAGGTGGGAGACATGACTGATGTGGATCATTTCAGACATTTCTATGTGACAATGCAATTCTTCTAACTTGATATTTGTGGTTAAGTTATCAAGATAGAGCCTATTTCAAGATTTCCCATAAATAGCCAGCAACTGAAGATAGCTGCAGTGAAGACCTGGCAAAGCATCTCCGGGGAAGAAACTTGAGATTTGGCAGCGTTCATGGACTCTGGACTTCAGGCAGTCACTGACTGCAAAGGGGTTTCATCCAGGTATTAACAAAAATGTGATTATAGTTCCAAATATGTAACTTTGTTAAAATACTTAAATTAAAATTGAACTTTAACTTAAAGTTAAATTAAAGTCAACACTTAGATTTTTTTTCTTTCTGTTTTATTTCCATTGTGGTGCTGTGTACCGCAACGGTGTACAGCGAAGTGACAAGACATAAAAATACCACACAAGATCTTGGGTCAAAGGACAATTATCTTAAATTTTATATGTAAAAGCTGACAGGAAAATATATTGGAATTAAATGATAATCAAGTAACTAAAAAAAGAGAAAAAAGAAACATGAAAATATAGTTAGTAACTTTCTGCTTCTCTTCTTGTTTCTGAAGACCAAACTAAAATTGCT
Source organism: Zenarchopterus dispar (assembly GCA_028564865.1). Classification (NCBI taxonomy): domain Eukaryota; kingdom Metazoa; phylum Chordata; class Actinopteri; order Beloniformes; family Zenarchopteridae; genus Zenarchopterus; species Zenarchopterus dispar. Next base: position 6,562,581 of record JAOWBL010000022.1, on the reverse strand, counting down.
GAAGCTTGTACCCCTAACTGTGGCCATCCCCCCCCACGGCTGATGCAGAGGCCCCAGGCTGATGTAGACCAGGTGTAGGTGGATATACTGCACATGTGTGTGCACTCTCTCTCTCTCTCACACACATGTATTTGCACACTTCCTTCCGAGAGGGTTCATTTGGCCATAATTACACTCCTTCCACAGCTATAGGAAGCGGGGTGGCTGTGGGTGGTAATGGAGGAGAGCTGCTCAGCAGGCAGCAAGGAACAGAGCACTGAAGGGAGCTCAAAATCAGTCAACCAAGGGCCACCGCCAGGCATAATTACAGAGTGAGCATGAACAATGATAAATCAGTGTGCTCTGTTAGTCAGAAATATACAGTCTAAGTCTGATTCAAATCCCCTACAATGTCTGCTGCTCAAAAATGACAATCGAAGAGTGATGGATAGCCACCAGGGTGGTGCACATAGACTTCCTAGGCTACATGAGTGTATTTATATGTAACTGTACATGTGTTTGAGCTTTTAGCATATGGGAAATGTAATTTCCATTTATGATATATTCAAGAAACTGTGTCTCTGTAAATGAGTGATTTGTAAGATGCATTTACAATTGGAGCACGCCGTTTCGTGACTAATAAATGCATACATAGTTCCAGAGGATAAGATGTCTGATTTAGGGTGATTTCAAGGCATCTGGTGTGACATCCTGGTAATTAGGACGCGCACAGGAACGCCTATGATAGTAGCTGTTTAACAGGTTGCAGGCGTGATTTTTCCAGGTTGCTGAATCAACAAGAAATGAAACGGAAATGGATCGCCTCTGGAGATTCACTGACCTTTAAAAAGACTCTGAAAGTGGGATGTTCATTCATTCATTCATTCATTCATTCATTCATTCATTCATTCACCGCCAGGTTAACAGCAGAGGATGGGATTGAAGCGCCTGGAGTTCGAGGAGCTGTCCAAATGCTGAAAATGCGCCAGGCAGTTCCTCAGACAGTTATAAGAGCGGGTGACTGGTGTCATTTGAATGAAGGGTAAAAAAATAAATTGTCAGTCCGTTTTATGTAATGAAAAGGTTTTATTTGAAGGTGGGGATGGGATTTATTTCAAGGAAACTCTCCTGTATGTTTTTAAGCGTAACTGGAAGTAGGGAAGATTACACTCTCGGGAACTGATTCAAAAAATAATGACCTCTTCTGAAATTACAAATGCGGTCTGCGGCTTTTCACGCTCCTCGGAGCTCTCCTGGTTCTGTTCCAGGCTCTTCAAACTAATTTGGACCACAATAACGATCCGTCCGCCATATGATCAATAGCCTGAAACTACGCGGAGAGCCAGTCACAGCTCCACATGTACAGTTGAAGAATGCGGACAGGAGGGGTGGAGTTCACTGCGTTTACTTTTCAAAGCTCCTCTGGCTCAGGCAAAAGAAGCTCAGTCTTTGCCCGAAAAATGTCGGAGTTCGCGCTGACGCGTCCTGGCAGGCGATCACAGTTTCGTTGAGTCGACCGCCGCTGCCGCTGCCGCCTCCGGGTAAAGTTTATATGCGCTTTCTCCACCAGCGGTCAACATTTGGGTGGTTTTGGTGGACTGTGGTCGCTCTCGCTCGCTCGTCCGCAGCGCACCGGTTCTCCATCCGCATCACCTCTCCAGGTTCAGGAGGACGCGCGCGCGCGGCCGGTAGAGCTGGCTTGGGTCTCCGGCACACATGGAGGGGGACGTTATGGACAAGGTGGAAGCCACGGCGACGGTCTGTGACTTCGACCCCATGAGTGGGAGTATCCCGGCCACCAAAGTGGAGATCACCGTGTCCTGCAGGTGAGTCCACGCCGGTGCCGTGTCTGCGTCAGCGGTGAACCCGCGTTATTTTGCAGATAGAGGAACCTAGATTGGTCATCAGGTACAAAGACTTACATCCTAATGAACAGTTTTCACAACCAAATAGTTAATATTTCTGAATCAGTGTGAAAGAGAGCGTTAAAGACGATTTAAAAAAGACGCTGAGTGAATTCACCACGCATACGAATGGACAAGCGCGCACGGCTCCGTTAGTAAATCTGCGCAAAGAGTTAAAAACAAGAAGAAAGACACATCGTTCAGGGGTGTGGAGCAAAATACAAACTAGAAGCACCAAGCAGCTCTGCAGTGATGTCCAAAAATGCTCCTCAATCGCAATGAGTGAAACAACGTCAAACAAACGGGCCACGCTCAACTTTAACGCTTGTTTGTGTGTCCTGTGAACTGTCCAGACGTGCTCTTTCGTGTGTTTCATTCACCGCCATGCTGATCACAGCGCCGTGTAATACTTTTCGCGAGCGTCACGTCGCGTGTCACAGGAGGTATCATAGTCCCAGAGTTCCTCTGCGTGCCCAAGTGGTTTCCCCTCCTGAGGCAGCGTTTCCACCGTGGATCTGTGCCTCTGCTGTCTCGACTCGGGAAACAGCACCAGTTTATCTCAGGGATATAAGAATTAAGGGTTGAACATTTCCCCTAATGAATAATCAGCTTGAGATGAATCCCGAGGAGATCCACTTCAAGAAGGAGAAAATATGAGGGAGATCACAACTGGCTCAGCTGAGTAGGGTGGGGCAGGGCTGGCTGCAAGCAGAGTGGGGTACAGCATCATGCTTAAGCACATTATGGCTTTTCTCATACAGTATAAGCAAATTTTGCATCTACTACACAGTATATATATTTTTGTTTTAATGTGATCTTCATTTATGTTTTTTGGGCTTTCCACTATTTGTGTTGGAGTTATCTATGATCTACAGTGTCATGCTTTATGCCTGCTGGAAACATGCAGTGTTTTAGCTGTCGATGGAAATGAAGTAAGAAAAGTCACAAGGCCAAGATCTGTAGAGCAAACACGGCTGCATTATGTTTTTTTCTAATCCAGGTGTGAGGGTAGAAAATCCACTGAATGTCAGTTTTTGTTTATCGGATTTCAAATTTTATAGTTGTTTAGCAAAGCCAATAAACTTTCTGCTGTAGCTGACCTTATAAACCATTTAGGATATTAATTAATTAGTCACATTCAGAAGAAGACAGTTAACCTTTATGAGATGGCAAGTTTGAGAGTTTTGCAGCTTTGGGGACTGACCTTTGTATAGAGTATGATGAGCAGCAGAAGTGGTTGTATAAACTCTGTGTTAGATCATTTGTTTTACTGTAGAATAAATTCAATCTTAATTTTTTGCTGAATGTGTGAAGCTTAAGTATGAATTTCACAGCTGTGTGTGGATATGTGTATGTTTTTATGAGTTGTTGGGCATTTGTTAAAAGTAGTGAAAGGAGCTGTGTTATTTCCCTTTTGAGTCATTGTGTTGTTTTTTCCTCCCTTGGAGCTTTATACTTTAAGCCAGGATCTGTGTTGATGCCCCCAGGCTCTTTTGATTTGAAGCTCCCTTGTCTGTCATTAATTTCTCTCTAAACAAAAAGTTGCCTGTGGACACAGTTTGATAGAGAGTAAAAAGTAATTCCTGCTTTCACGGGGTCTTGAAACGCCGTCTGCTGTTTATTCAAAGACTGGAGGTCCTGTCTGTGCTTCATCATTCATGGTGACTACTACTAACAGACCTCTTGCTACTGCCTCAAAGATCTAGATATGGAGTAGGCTTAAGATCTGAACCCATGAAGCCCATAGGGCCATGCATGCAGCTACTCTAACTTATCAGGAAGTCTGTTTAATTGAAGCATAGAGAAAAAAAGTGGGTATTATGAGGGAAAGAGGAACAGGCTCCACAACCCTGTGTAATTGATTTAGTAAGCCTGAAAGCTCTGAGATTGCAGGGCACATGGAATTGAACTGTGCTGTACAGCCCTACAGGCATTCTCATAACCCTCTGCCAATATTGCAGCAAGCCCCCCTGACGAACTGGTGGGACTGAAGCCGACAGGCGCTTATCAAAACAAGTGCATATCACTGTGATAGCATTGTTCCCTGTCCACGGGTCTGATTGGTTTTGCTCACAGGTCAGCCAGCGAGACGTACGCTGAGCATTTGCTTCTAAGCCGGAAGGGCCGCACTCCAGCTAAGCGAGAAGATGGCTCTTCACACTCAAGTGGCCTCTTTTCCTACATCTTTCTCACCCAACACATTTCAGTGAATTCGGTTCAGTGGGTTAGGGCCAGTGGTGCTCTGGGGTTTTACAGACACCTTTCACTTTGCAGACATTGTAACCATCATTAGTTAATATTTAAGGAACTCAAATGAATGTTTTATAAATGGTCTATATGGTTTGCCACATCATGCTTTAATTATTCAGAAAAATTGTAAGCAAAATTGGCTGATGGACTGGAGTCTATGTCTGTGATCTGTGGGCTCACTGTGAAACATCCATTAACAATTAGATTAAAAAAAACTGCACAGATGAAAACCCTACCTAAAGGCTTGACACTGAGAACTATGTTTATATATATTTTTTCACTGTTCCACTTTGACTTGTCTTTGTACGAATCCATGTAACGTGAGTAATGATTTTAAACATAGTCTTGAATGAAGGAAGGGAATCTTACTAATAAGTGTAGAAACCAGAAGAAAGGTTTACAAGCCTTAGTTAAATACTGTTGAGTTGGTAGATGTGGCTTCTCTTTGGTCTAATTTTCCTTCCATATTTCAGACAAAAAAAAAAAGATGACAGAGTAATTGAAAACATAAAAGACCCTGGGGTATTGAATTATTGGGAATACGTTGTACACTCCTTAGCCCAGCATTTTGACAAAGACACAGCTTGAATCTTTATTTCACTTCCATTCAGCAACAATTATAGGATTTTATTTGTCATTTTATTTGACTTTTCGCTGCATGTATGCTGAGAAAAGTGACAGCAGCTGACAAAGCTGCCCTCCCTTGCACTGTGTTCAGCCTCCCACCATATGACCTTAAAATGAAATTTTATCAGCCCCCATTTTCAGTTTCATCAGTATGAAGAATTGCATTTTGTCCATTCCCTGCTCGTCTCTGCTGTTTCTTTGGAGCGCCCAGTAAACCATTCCCTGTCGGCGATATATTGGTTAGACTGGCATTGTACTGAATCGCTGCATCCCACAGATGAGGGAGACCTAACTCAGCCGGGCCGGTCTGATCTCGAGGGATTCATTACCCCGGGAAACACACAAGAGGTCACACGGATGCTGGAATGCTGATACAAATGTATGCAGGACAAGTCCTCTGGCCTGTAAGGCTGTTAATTGCTGCCACCCGATGTCAAATGAAAACTTGTGCCGTGCTTCTTGATGTGATCTCTTCCTGAAGCAATCATTGCAGCTGAGAGGGAGGCCTAATGAAATTATCTGGGCGATTAGGAAGTGTGGCATTGCTGCTCGATGTGTCATAAACAATTGCTTGAGCAGGCTGTTTGGATTTGAGCTGTGCAACCAACATATCATTTATTTGAATGCGTTGTTATGACTTCTGGCTCTGCAGCAGTGGCTGTGTGAATAACTGCAAGAGCTGCTGCTCTTACTCAGTCTTGGCTACAGTTTCAGTCAAACCCTATGACCTGTTTTGTGTTTTTTTTTTTTCTGGTTGAAACATTCTTTTGTTTTGTCCTGGCAGGCAGAAAGTTTTACTTAAACTAGTTCATATTGTGCAAGAGCATAAAATATTTATAAAAGACCTCCCAGAAAGAGATAGGAATATCAATTTGCAGATTGACCTGAGGCGAGTGCTCAGCTTTTTATCTTACACTACGGTTTGTGTTTGTGAATGATGTGCCCCATGTTTATTGAGGATCAAGGTTCTGAGGCACGAGGGTCCCAAGAGGAAGTAGATTTTCCCTTTTTTTTTGTTTCAAATTTGGGATATTATGATGGAAAATGGCAGGTGGATAATAACACATGGGCCCATGACACAGTAAAATCATTTTGAATTCCAGACACTTTTGTGGTTTGTGGTTAATAAGCTCTTGATTGGGATGTTTTATAGTTTATATGGATCCCTGGGAGCACAGCCGTGGGTGGCATACAAGAGGTTAACAGCACTCCACTCCACTGTGCCATATCAAAGTGTTGATTGGAACGACAGGAAAAGCCAAAAGTGAGGTGTAGTTGTAAGAAAGCAGCCGTCTCTTGGAGTTTGGAAATATCAAACTTGATTCTGAGACTGTTTTCTAAAAAAACTGACGGTTCAGCAGAGTATGAAAAAAGACTTTTGTGTTGCTGGAGACATTTGACCTAACATCACAGCTTGTCTGGGAAATGTGGGACCTGTTGGTATGTTTGTACATGTTGTGGCCGGCTGCTCGCCGCGGTTTCACCCCACTGCTGCATTTGTTGAAAGCCTTTCAGCTGTTGACAGTTTCAGTTGATGGTCGAACTAAGCTGCTGACTCTCAGCTAGACGAGTCTTGGGAGTATTCTGTTGGATACATTAAACTTGACGTGTTATCGAGTAACCAAAATTGATATTTCTGCCTGTGTAGATGAGAACATGTGTCTCTTTGCTTCATAGATATGTATAAATGAAATTTACTTCTGCTATGTTTTGTTTTATTTTACAGAGTGAACCACAAACTACCAAACCTTTACAGCGATGTATAGTACTGGGTTTTGTGATATGGTATTTTTCTTTGAATCTAAACTCATTTATTTTCCCTTTCCTAAGATGAAGTCTTTCCCGTTTTTGGATATTATCATACTTCCTGCTACTTTGATAAGCCTGAAGCAGGGGTAAAATGCTTTTCATTCAGTGGTCAAAGTTCTTCTATTTAAAGCTATTATCACCTGAACTAGATGATGTGCCTACACTCGTGAGTACTTTACATTATTAGTCCCTGCAAAGACAATCAGTCTAATTACAGTTTTCTTTCAGGAGTGTTCCTCTTATTTTTCTTAGACTCAAAGCAATCACACCACTAACTGTGCATAAAATCCAAAACCAATTTATGTAGCTGAATTATGTAAAGATTTGGTCCCTGAACACTTGCCTCGATAAGAAAATCTGGTACAGATACCAAGGTAACAGTTCCGCATTTTAATATGGGTCACTTTGTAGATTGACTTGTTTTCAGTGTTTTATTGATTAATTGATTGATTTTATCGAATGATTGTTTAATTTCATGTATTCATTTATGTCCGAAGACACACCTTACTCTTCTTTTTTTTCTTGCTCAATAAAAAGAGAAATAATTGCATTAATCAACAGAGAATAAAAGAATTTTAGACAATAGTAACAAAACAACTGTTTTTCCTATGGAAACGGACAACAAATTCATATTTGATTGCTGGCAGGGTTTCGGTAGCTTGTCTACCTTCTTAGCATAAAATATTTCAAAGAAACTTTACTTTGAAAAAACATTTTCAGCTTCTGTTGCTTTTACTTAGTGATGTCATTTACACATTGTAAGGATTTAGGTGCCAAACTACAAATGATTAAAATACATTAATAAATATATACAATGTTAGTTTTTGTACTGAAACAGACACCCTAATAGGAAATCGCTCTGAAATAGCCATTTCCAGGATTACTGGGTCATCTTTGTTCCCTTGGAAACTCAAACTGCACATATGTGTGTGTGTATATATATATATATATATATATATATATATTGTTTTGTGTGAATGAGCGTTTGCTTGGATTTATGATTTAGTTCCTAATATGCGGTTTAAATTGTTTCAAAACTATATTATCAGCATGTCAAGTGCATGGATGGTGTGTATCTTCAAAGACATTTTCAACTTGAGTTTTTTCAGATGGAACGGGGAGACAAAAGAAAATTGCTTCAAATTCACAGTAGACTGAGTACAGAGTGGTGTGCCAGGGTTACAAAAGCCATATAAAATCAGAGTGTGTGTTTCCCTCAGCTCCTTGTAAAAAGAAAAAAAACCCAACAACCTCAGCCTTAACCCCGAGCTGTCACAGTGTGCAATTAGCAGCAATATTATTCCCTAGTCAGACATTAGTTGCGCACCAAAAGTCGTTCCGAAATAGAGAGTCACAGTGTATGTGCATAGCCATTTATTATAGCAGCAGAAGAGCAGGTTTATGACTGAGGTTCTGTCACAGCCCGTGAGATAGCTGCCTGGGGAGAGCTCTGATGCAGGTATCGTCAACCTGGAAAGATCCCAGGTTGAAACTGAATAATAAAACAGATGGATTAGAAGAAGACACCTGGTTCTATCACAATGAAAGTCATGAGGCTCTTACTAATAAAGGACCAAAATGTGCTCTAAACATTACAGAGGGGAATTATTTGAGATACAGACAAAAACCCTCATTATGTGTTTTCAGCCTGGTATTAAATCATTCATAGATCAATTACAGAGCTGAATCATATTGCTTTTTTTTTTCCATGTTTGTTTTAGTTTTAGATGTTCTTCTTAAATCCAACTGTATTGTGAGCTTTCCAGCATACTATATTGTATACATTTTTTCAGGTACAAAAATTCCCTACAGGAAAACTGGATATTTCTGTCTAATGGGATTCTTTATATAGGACCAGCTGACCTCTGAGGCATTATGTGCCTCCCCAGTTTGGTTCTTTGAGCTTTTGACCCTAAAAACCACTTGAGGGTGTATTAGACAAAAAGCAGACTACTGGCCCCTTGAAACGTGAGGAGAAAGACTTTGTTTGTCTTTAGTCAAAGGATAGAGGGCCATAGGGCAGAAGAGAAAGTGCAGTGCCAGAGTAGACCTCAAAATGCAAACCGTCCTTCACTTTGTCCTCCCAGCTATCTCCATTGTCTCTAATGTATCATAAAGAGTTTTCCTTCGATAACTCGGTCAGACGGTTACATTTCAATCTTCTATTTGTGGAGTCTTCTCAAACACCAATAAGCCTGCCGGTCAATGAAAGACTATGTTAAACAACTTTCCCCTGAATTAAATGGTTTCTCCAAGATGCCTATTATGATTCTGACAACTTTTAAGGAAGATGGAGAAGGATTTCTTGCCGATAAGGCACCGTAGAGTACGAGAATCGTTACCTAATACTCATCTGTTAATAACCAACAGCATGCTCCACTGATTTGCTAAACTGTCTGCAAGATCTAATTAAGAGGGAAATGTCTTCCTAATATATTCTTTTCAGATGTTATTCACATATACTCTGTAGTAGAGCTGTGAATCAATATTTTAAGTCAGGCTAAATCCCTTTTGTGACACATTAATAAGGCTAGATGGATTTTGCAGATTTGATATAATGGCACTTGCATCTGTTGCATTTGCTGAATTTCCTGAATTTTCCACCTTATTTCAGCCTCGTATTAACTTTACTGTGCAAAGCCAGTAACTGACCTGTGCTCAATGCTGAATAAACAAACATTACATTGTTAGAGTTGATTATGCAGATTAAAAAAGTTATTAGAATCATTTTTCTTTCCTCTAAAGTAAAATTGAATTTTATTTTTAGTTTTTTTTTGTTTGTTTGTTTGCTACACATCTAATAGTGCACTTCAGACTGCCTCACCGGCAAAATAAAAAGCAAAAACATATTAAACGCTGAAGTTAATTGAGGAGGTTAATACACTCCTGAAACCAAGAAAAAGAAGAAAAGCGATATTTTCCATTTTCACAAATGCATTTAAGATAAGACGGTCATAGTGATGACAAGAGTGGCGTGGCTTATAAGAAGTGTCAGACATGAAATAAAGTAGGAATAAAAAGTTGCTTTATCTAATTACCGTTGTCCTACTTTAAAACTTATTCGACATTAAGTTTTGGGATAATGATCTTCTCTTATCCCACAGGGGATTGTGCAGAAGCAGGGTTTACTTTTGAAATATCCAACATTATTTTAGTGAAATCAGATGGATTAGCTGAGCCGTTAATACCCATCCTGGGTTGCAGATGTGCATACTCTGGCTGAGTGCGCAATAAGACGGTGGGTTAATTTGTTTTGCTGCTTAAATCTTCCTGCTTGAAATTTATTTATGGAATAAAGATGTTCTGTTCGAATAAATTGATGCTCAACAAATTGACTGTGAATAATGCAATGCAAAAATCCAACTGGATGTCACGATTTCCCGCTTTATTTTTTTCCTCCAAGTGACGCCCTCTGCGTTGAGAAAAGGGGAGTAAGGTGATGGTCAAGCAAATCGTTGGACACTAGTACCAAGCAGTAACAGGTGGCTTCAAAAAATGCACGTAGTCCTGGTTTCTTTAATGTTAATTGCTCCAAGGGCTTTCTAAGTGTTGTCAGGTTGGTGCAAGGCTAGAACCCTGTGAGACTGCATCTGTCATCTCCCTGTAACAGCAGACCCTACGTCCAGGACCGCATAATTACATGTAGGGGAACTTTGCATGAATCTCATCTGTATTCATTGAAATACTGATACTGTATTGCCTAGAGAGATCAGGATTACTTTCATCCATTTGTGAGTTATTTATTGATACTACTAATGGCCAGAAAACAGGAGCACAACATATCTATGTATATGCTTATGCATGCCAATGAGATCCTTGAAGACATCAGGAAAATGTTTCATCTTAAATCTTGAATGAAGTGATTGATGACGGTGCTGCCTCGTGGTGTAAAGGTAATCTGTTCTTAATTAGATTTATGACAGTAAAATAAGAAAATGTAAATGCTACTTGGGTCTAGTCATTGGGAAAACTCAGAATTTTCATCCATTTACCAATAAAATCACTGTGGAAAAATAAAAAAAGACAAGACTAATATTAATGCAGACTGCCCTTTTTAAAAATTAAGTCAATAAGGGAATTATCGTTCTTAAAGAGGAAATGATAAGTGTTGACCTCCTCAACTCTGGAGCCCCCTACCAGGTCTGGTTGTGTTTTTATTTAATCATTTAGCAAATGTTTTTTATCCACAGAGGCTAACTAATGTGTCAGTGCAGAAGTCCTGGAATAAATGTGTAATCAATTTAAATGACAGTATAAGTAAACTATGGTTCAAAAGTGTAAAGTCAGCGCACTTTCCTGTGTGTTTGTTATGAAATGATGGTGGATGGGAGCACTTGAAATATTGATAAATTGATGATAACTGAAATAATTTATGATGAATCGCATTATTATTTATTTAGTGGCAAAAATCT
>JAOWBL010000022.1:6514723-6543922 GCA_028564865.1 Zenarchopterus dispar | reverse complement strand
CTCACAGTCTTTAATCTTTGATGGTTTTAGAAATACTTATATTTGATCGCAGGTTGGACTGTATTTCAGCAAACCCACTCTCTGACTGTCACGTGTAATCCAGCTACATCTGTGGGTTAAAACTATTTTGCTGCTGTAGCATTGCGTGTTTGCCTCCCTGTTGGGTCTCACTTTGAGTTTAACCCCCACTGGATGCAATCACATAAGTGTGAGCCTGTGATCCTGCTGTTTCATCTCCTCATTATGCAGTTACATTGCTATTATTAATTCACTGTGCCAGTTTATGGTAACTTTTTAATTTCTCATGTTTTATTTATGCAGCTCAACATCAGTTCTCTGAGTTTAATAATTCAATTTGGATACTCTTGGTGTGCGCTTGTGAAAGGAGACGCACCGCTATCACTTGTCACCTCAACAGAAAGTTCTGTAATTATGAGAACATATTTTTTCCCCACGTCTTTATATTTTATCCCCCGGTGCCAACAAGAATTTGCAATCATTTATTTGTTCAGTTGTGTATAAGCTGAATATCAAAGTCATTATTTTCTGCCTTTGTCTCATTGTTTTCTGAGAGAATGACAGCCGTGTGAATTTAGTTTTAATTAAATCAAATTATAAAAATTGGATTAAGTAACATGCTCTCCTTGGACTCACTCATCCCAAGCCCACTGAAAAAGCCAGAGAAAAAGAACCGACGCTGCACAATCTTTTAATTAAATGTGATTTTAATAGAATCCATGAGTTCACACAGCTGTCTGGGGATGATAGAGCGGACGTGATGACATACTGTACATGAGTGACTGCATAATGTGTTGACTCAAAGACCTGTGCTTACTTCTTCCTCGCCTGTTATTTCTTCCCCTCTTTCTCTTGGTTCTGATCCAGTTCGGCAGAACAGAGGTGATAAAAAACACACTGAACCCAGACTTTGTCAGAAAGTACATCCTGGATTACTTCTTTGAGGAGAAGCAGAACCTGCGCTTTGACGTGTGAGTTATTCTGTGAGATAAACCGAGGTTTTGTGTGTGTGTGTTTCCGATGAACTCCTCTGCCATAGTCCTCCAATTTGTTCTGTCTTAAGCACAGGGTTAACATCTCCTCAGTCTCCCTCGTCCCCTATCTATTTCTTCATCCAGCTTTTCCACTTGTCTCATTTTCTGTCTATTTGTTCTTTATTTTCCTTTTCTCCTCCTTGTCAGTAGCTTGTCTCTGTCTGGAGGAATTATGCATTTGTGCGGTGTCTCAGTAGTCATTCATGTAGGGGAGGTTGGTGTAAGTGTTATAAATCTTTAATTCAAAGTTTTATCCTTGTCTTAAGCTGCAAAGCAAAAGCAAATGTCTGAATCTAAGTTCCATAATACTCACAAAGACCCCAGCCCTCCTCCTGTCCTGCCTTCCTCCTCTTGAAAAGGCCACACTAGTGAAGGGGTCAGGAGGGTGCAGCTTCAATTCAAGACCTTCCCGAACAGATTCGGAGGTTTCTCTTCATTTCACCTCTTCCACAAGGCGAGGAGGTATTTGTTTAAAAAGAAAAAAATCCTCCTCCTCAAGCATGAAGTCCCTTAACAGGTTTATCCAGGTCTCAGCTATAGGTCTCTGAGGATTTTTAGAGTCTTAATGAATTCATTTGACATGCTTTCATGATACAACACTGGAAGACGAAAGGAGAGAGTGAATCCCTTCACAATTAGTGTTACTCATTTATATTTCTATTTTATCACAGAGGTGGGAGCTCGGGTATGCTCAGGTTTAATTACTCTTACCTTAAGTTTCATAAGTGGATGCTCAAAACTTTTCCTGCATTGACAGATTGCTCCAATATGTTTCCCCTGGCACTGTATAAAGATTACATAAAAAAAAAACTATGGTATGATTTGCTTGATTGCCTGTCAGATTATTGTTTTATGCATATTCTCCTGGTGTCTCCTACTTTTGTCTCAGATGACCCAGTTCTGCTGTTAAAGGTAGCATCCATTTATCAGTATGTTTGTAACAACTTCTGTTTTGGTTTGTGGCTTCTTTGCAATTTCAGATATGACATTGATTCTAAGAGTCCAGATCTTGGAAAACATGTAAGTGAAGCTCTCTTTTTTTTGTGGATGACCTTATATTCTACCTTTAAATTATCAGTGCATGTCTATGATACTCAGGTTTTATGCAAACCCAAGTTTTCAGCATCCACATGCTCAAATATATGTTGAAATAATGAGTGGATTGTGCTTCATTTCACAAAAATATTATATTTCTTTATCTCCCACCCATTACACTACCTCCCCCAGAGCAATGATAATCAAAGTTTCATTTGCATCTGGTATACTCTTATCTTTTTTTCTTTTGATGAAATGAGAAATGAAGCATTGCACATAATTATCAAAGCTGTTCAGAACATTTCCCTGTGTGCTATGTATTTTTAGATGTTGATATCCAAGACAACGCAGACTTTTCAAAACAGTATGCATTTATTTTGGCAACATTGGTAGAAATGTAGTGCTTTGTTGTACAGCATACATTCAGGACAGTCCATCATTAAGAGGGATGCATGTTAGTGTTGTCCATTATGCTGAAAGCTTTGATGAATCAACACATTCGACACTGACAGCAAACAATATATTTGTCAGACTTGGTTTGCATAGTACCACTATTTTCATCACTGAACGTGCTTCTCCAGTCGCCCCCTGTGATCCATGTCATGCCATTCTTTTGCTGTGGTGTGTTTCCATTGTATTTCACTCTCTGGAAATAAGCTGTTTCCTGAGTGAAACTGTTCACCGCTTCTTCCCTTCTTTTGCGTATTTCCATTTTTCTTTCCTTCTGAAACTCTGCAGCTCTGCTGTTCCCTCTCTCCTCTTTCCCATCTCCACTTTTGCTCTTCTTTCTTGCATGTGGGTGATGGCAGCCTGGTATTTTGAGTCATGTGTCTTTTTTTCCATGATATGCTCTGTTGTGTCACTGCTGCTGCCTGGTCTTTCTCTCTCTTTCTCCTCTTCCTTCTCCACCCTGGAAGTCCACCGACTTTAACGTACGTGTTTGCCTCAGATGTCAGAAAATATAACTGTACAATGTACATGCTGATACTTAAGTCCTCACCGACTCTTCCTTGTTACTCCTGTGATTCACTTGAATGCCCCCGTCCTGCATCTTTCTCCATCCCACTTTATGCCCCGCTCCCCACGGCAGGACTTCCTGGGACAGGTCCACTGCACACTGGGAGAGATTGTGGGCTCGCCTGCCAGTCGTTTGGAGAAGCCACTAGTGTGAGTGTCCAGTTTACTCTCACGTTTACTTTTAAATGAAACAAAAATAGGAACCACTTTGCAAAGAAAGAAGAACTCTTTCTAGCACTAACACAATTTTCTGATATTATCACATAATAAAAACTCACTTCATGCATTCCAGGAAAAATGAGGTTGTGAGGAACAATCTTCCTTCTGGGCTCAATATTTCACATTACGGTGGAAGATAAGGACCCCTGTGCTTGTATGTGCTGGATAATTGAACATGAACATGGACTTCCTCTGCACAATCACTATTATTTAGGAGGTGGTCTGAGACACATGTTATCAGCTTTGCTACCATGACGAATGGGAGATATGAAACTGTAAAGCCACGGATCTGTGGGTGGCTCTCAGAGCTGTGTGTCTTGTTGAGTGTGGGAAGGCGGGTTTGACAAGCTGAAGGGTATGGGGGCCTTGTGTTCGTGTGTGAGAGAGCGTGTTTGTGTCTATGTGAGAACAGAAGGGCTTTGGTGTTGACCATGAACTCTGCCAGGGACTGGTGGGCTGGATAACAGAGCTCAGTGCCCTTCAGTGCTGAATAGGAGGATGAGGAGGATCAAGAGACACTGCTCACCAGAATGCTATAAACTAAGCTTCGCGCCCCACATCAGAGGCAAGAAGTGGGATCAGCAGCCCCAAGCAGACAAGGTGGAAGGCAGTATTGATTCTAAAGCTTGGCATCTCGATTACAGCGCTGCTGAGAGAGTGATTATGAAGATCTGCAACCATTATTTCAGGCCACATTTGACAAAACAGTCATATTTAGAGGTGGTCATTCAGAGACGTGGAAGAAGTACAATGTTATTTTCTTCCTCTGTTCGTGAATTTGTGCTCATTTGAGGTTAGAGTTTTATTCAATCCAGTCTTTTCTGAACAGCTAAACAATATCCATCAATAATGGACTTTTATTCATATCCTGTGATGAACAATAACTCATGTTGTTTAATGGCTTTCTGGCTCATTTTCTTCTTGTCAGTCCTGATGTGACAGTGTGTCTCTGGATCATACGTTGAGGGAAAGGACTTGCAGGGACTGAGGAAATCTGTTAGTCATGCTTAAACAAGCTCTCCAAAGGCACAGTGTAAAAAAAAAAAAAAGACCTGCTTAAGAATCACATCAGCACCCCTTTCCCTATTTTCTACAGTTCATCTTTCATTTATTATTTCCTTCTTTCACTAGATTCTTTTTTTTCTAGATTGACCTCCTTTCTCCTCATTGTGCCTTTTATTTCTTAATGCTCTCCCATGCCTCTTTCTCTGCCTTTTCCACTCTTCTTCAGTGTTTTGTTTCAGCACTAACGCTGCGATCTGCACGAATGCACATGTCCAATAGGAGGATGGACAAGGTCAAGTAGGGAAAATTAACTCCAACATGCTGCGCTACAACTTTTCACAGCTTGATTAAGGAGCAATTCTCATTTTTTTATGACTAATCTATGAGAGGGGTCTTCCTAACATCGTATGATTTACTCTAATTGGTTTATTTTATTATTCTGCTGCAGACATGAACATAAAACAAATGAATATGTAGTTTCTGCACATGTGCAGAAAAACTATAAAAGATAGTAAAGAGCACATGAAATGAAAAGCAATGCAACAAACGTCCAGCTGTATAGATATTTTGAGGTATAGAGAAGATTATATTATTGCAAAAGAAAAAAACAACAACCAAAAAAACAAGCACTTTATCATGCTTTTCCAAGGGACTACATTATGTGTGTGCATAAACATCTTTTTCTGAACCACACTTGAAGAGTTTAAATCAGACAGGCATATAAATTCACTGATATTATTTGTTTTAGAAAAAAGATACTAAATGTAATTTAAAATCTTGTCTTTGCAAAGCTTGTCCAACAGAGCTGCTCTGACAGAGTTGTGGGGTACTTTGGGATTCTGACAGAATGATAACTTTCAGCAAAAATATCACAGTTTTGTGGTAATATGGGACTCGAATTACAGCTCCAAAATATGTTGTATTATGCTGCACATAACCCGAGGGATTGACACACTGTTTGTCTGTGACTTGTCATATTGCAGCTATGGTAGCTACAGTAAAAAATAATAGGGATCTTGAAACCTGCCATGCAACCTGAAACTGGCCCATAGTTACTCTGACACTGACAATAAGACACCGTTCATATTATCAGCAGCAGATGCAGCAGAGTGGATGTCACAGGGTAACAAATGTTGGTGCAGAAGTAGCAGTAACTGGATGGTGTCCTGTCAAACCCAACCTCACTACATCTTAAGTGTCAATTAAATGTCCACTGTGGGGCTATCTGTCTGTCACCTATAACCTGGCCATGAAGTAACACAATAATCAAAAGCATGTGTCCAAATCTCCAACGATTCGGTCAAAAAAGAAATTAATTAAAGTGAAAGATGTAATAGCCTGAAATCCTATAGAGTCATAGGCGTCCAGGTCAATCTCAAAACCTTGACTCAAAGCTAATGGACTTCTTTTTCCTTAGTTTTTTAAGACTTTTCACTTTTCCTCCAGAAAGTATCATTAGTTCAGGTCATCTCGTGGGGAACTTTGAAATTATAAACTGTTGAAGGTTTAAAACGTCTCCAAGAATCAAGACAGTCCAGCTGCCTTGATTGAAGGCAGTTGGACAATTTTCAACTTTGTATATGCTACATACTTCATCGTCATGGAGATAATAAAAGACCAGTAGCCTTTTCTCAAAGACCTTTATTAAGGTAGAAACAAATGCCAATCAAAAAAAAAAAAAAAAAAAAAAAAAAAGAGAAAAAGAAAAGAAAAAAGGACTGGCTTGGCACAGTAATAGAAATAGAAATAGAAGTAGAAAACCTCCTGTTAAAAATAATACTTATTTTTTATTCAGATGTATGAATTAAAGATAATGGCAAAAGTAAAAATACATAGTTAGACACTGAGCATCTTTTACTAGGTATAATGCAGCTATCATGGCTGATTGTGTGCATTTCCAGCAGGAAGTAATTATATTATGTTAGTCGTATAGGTAACAGGAATATAGTCTTTTGTAAACAAATGGCAAGAACCTTTTTGTTGTTCTGGCGAATTAAACCACACATTAGTGGGTGTGAATGCAACGCATGGTTGAGATGTTAAACCCATTAACCCACAGTGACAGTGCCCTCCTGCAGCAGCCTTGAAGCTGGAAATGAACAAATTTACAGTGACTTTTGTGGGTGGACTGGCTGCACCCAAGAAGCCAAAAAAAAAAGGAAAAAGGAAGAAAACCATTGCCAAGAACACATAAAATAATGTTAAATAAATAAATTTGTATGCCAAATGTAGAAAATTTAGAATTATAACACATTTTAGGCAAATTATAAAGAAAGAAATCATTTTTTTTGCTTTAATTTCTTGCTAGAAAAAGATATCCTTTGCATACATTTACAATTTCCTTTAGTGGAAGAAAAGAAAAGCTGTTAGACAATTTATAGTAAAGAGGATAATTCCTCTTAGTAACGCAGGATGCTGTTGTTGTTGTCTGTCTTGCATGAGTATCCTCTCAGAATAATTCACTCACAGCTGCATCCTTGTTGGTAATT
Organism: Zenarchopterus dispar; assembly: GCA_028564865.1. Taxonomy (NCBI): domain Eukaryota; kingdom Metazoa; phylum Chordata; class Actinopteri; order Beloniformes; family Zenarchopteridae; genus Zenarchopterus; species Zenarchopterus dispar. The sequence continues at coordinate 6,537,105 of JAOWBL010000022.1, read as the reverse complement.
ATAAATTGTCTTTGGTGATTGGTGTTTTACATTTCTACGTATTCTGTTGTGGATTAAACTAAAAAAGGTTTGTGACAAAAATATACGTGCCTTTTAACCTTGTGCTCAATACATTAAATTTGATAACACATGTCCTCTTAAGCCTTTAATAGAAGTTTCATACAAAGGTTTATTAAAATCATGTTTTATGCACTTGATATGCTGTTGTCTTGATCCAACCATTTGATATCAGTTCTTATGAGGGTTGTACTGCCATAACAGCATTATACTGCCTTTGGTGAAAATCTTTTTTTTTTACGTTTTCCTTAGTTCTCCTTCTTTTAGTCTTACTTTGTTTTATTCTTTTGTCACCCAGTTTGTTGCTGGTTATTTTACTTCCTGTTTTATTTTGAAAATCAGTTTCTTGGCGTGTCAACTTCTGACTTTGTCCTCCTGATTGTTCACACTTGTATCTTATTAGCTTCTGTGGGTTTATATTGGCTCTCAGTGTGCTCCAAATCTCATACTTTTGTACTTACACTTATTATTTTGAGTACAAGATTTCATTCACATCAACAAGCTTGTCTTCACTAAGTCCACTACAAGACCTGAATGTTGAACTCAAAATGGTCAGAAAATTGAGTGTTGACTGCTGTACACTTTGTGCTCTCACTAATTTGCGTGATTTTGGTCAAATAGAAGATCTGTCTTCAGTGCTGACGACAGTACAGCTTCTCAGGCCAGTGCCGCCCTTTTCATTTAATAAAGGGTCTCATTGTCTCTTTTATTTGGATTCTTCTCTTGGAATCATAACGATACAAACTGGTCAACTGGACCCAGCAGAAGACTTTTCTCCGGGAGCCTGAGGAGTACTGCTCTGCCTTTAAAAGGCTCCCTGCAGTCATCACTGAATCAACAAACATTATGCAGAGACCGTACAGTCTAACTGAAAAGACTCTGTTATCCCAAATCCCAGACTTTGTGAGACAGCTGAAGGACATGAATAATGTCATAAAAGAAACTTGAAGCTTTGAGTATTTCATGTCCTTTGGTGCTGCCCAGCTCCTCAGTGTCTGTCCCTGTGGTCCAAAGGGCTTGGTGAAGCTCCTCCCCTTGTTAACCCGCCATCGTCTATGCTTTGGGTCATTATCCATCTGTACTGTTAAGTGTTGTCCTAACGGTTCTGTAGCATTTGGCTGAAGACTAAAACCCTGTATACCTCAAGGTTGGTCTTGCTACCTCTGCTAGCAGTCACATCATTGATAAACATTGTGATCATTTCCAGCTATAAACAGGCCCATACCATTAAACTGCCTTCACCAATACTAACACATGATGCAGTGAGTTTAGTTCAGGGGTTTTTCCTTTTCATCTCCACACTTTTCTCTTTCTGTCACTCTGATTTATGTTTATCTTGGTTTCTTCTACCCAAAGAATCTTATTCCACAACTCAGTACCTGGTATCAACTCCAGGTCTTTAACTTGCTTCAAATTATTTGAAGTTGCAAGAGATTTGACCACAACCAGCCCAATAACTTCCTGTTTTAAAGCGCTTCAGTCCCTAAGAATAGAAGAACTTACTGTCTTACTGTCATGAAACTCCTTAAATTAAAACTGAAAGTCTTCACATTTGTCCCATTTTGTGTTTTTTTCTTTTAAGTCCAAATCTTTGTTTGACAGTTTAATTAGACAAAATCATAAATCTCACTATCCAAATACTTCGTGACCCAATTGTAGTATTATATTTGTGTATTGTCTTTTTTATTTTCACGTAAATATAGTTGAATATAAATGTTGCATATTTTGTACTTACATGTGTCTTTAGATGGCAACAGAGCCTTCACCAGTATTATATTTTTGAATGCAAACCTTACAATTCAAAAGCCAGGCAGAGATTAAATAAAATAAGACAAAGGCTGGACCTTGAAAGTCTGTATTATAATCGGAAAAGATGAACGTAGATAAACTGTCTGTTGAAAACTGATTAGACATAATTTGATTAGAGCGTACCATGTCTGATAAAAAAAAAGAACCAGTTTCAACATTTGATCAAAATCAGAAGAAGTCTACTTTGATATACATTTTATTTATTTACGTTGAAATTGTCCTCCTCCGTCAGGTAGTCAAAAGAGCAAGGTAAACATAAAGTTCATCCTCCCCTGTTGGCACTGACTGGAGCTCCATTTATGTCCAAAATGGATCTCAAATAGGTGACAAAGGCTGAACAACAACAATCAATATTAAATTATCAAGGTTAAGCTTTGACTGATACATTATCCAGTGGTCATGTTCAATTACATCTGCGAGCAGGAGTAAAGAGGCTGATAAACAGTGACAGAGTGATAATAGGGATGTATTGACAATATAGTTTTCATTAACTTAACAGTACTGTGATAATTTATTACCCATTCTGCAAAAGCAAGCCAAAATTACAAGAATCAATATTTCTTTTCTTATTTTATAGGTGAGTTGTTTTTTTTCCCAGAGTTCTGAAATCGGTAGCAATGGTGCAACGTTATGTAATCTGGAAGAACAGTAGGGCGATATTTGAAACTGAGTCAGAGGTGAAAATTCACCTCTATGTTTATTTTTCAGAAGTTTCAGTAGAAAACTCAAGAATTAGCTTTGTTTTGCATTATATGTATGTATTGGTACGCTGCTTTAAGCAGTTTTGACTATATCCAATAGTTGGCTCCTTTTGATTTCTCTTTCATTTATTGTTAGCTCACGATCCTTTCAAGGGGAAAAAAGTCCAGACAAAACAAAATGCATGAACTAATTGTGCATGTTATTGATATTTATAACAGTAGTTAATACTAAAACTGTACGTCTTTAATTTGCACGTTTCTTAAGCTCCAGTCACTCCTCTCTCTGTAGCTACATCAGTTGTTCAGTTTTTTCAGTTGCAACTAGTAAAGTTGATCAGGTTTTGGACCGTGATTACATTGAGAACAGTCATTTCAATCATTAGTTTATTTTACTTTTTGCTGTAATTAACAATCCTATAAGCTTATGCAGTAACTTAATAACAACTTAATTATTTTTGGTAACTGCTTTCTGGCGATTTCATGCAGACGACCTAAATGCACATTCACAGTGAAAAGGGCTATAAACAGCTAAAGAGTCTTTAAATAAAACTTAAAAATGCAAACAGAAGGCGTTGGACAAGTAGGAAATCTAATAACAGAAAAAGCAGTGGAAACCCAGGAGGCATGAAATGGAAATGGCAAACCAAACAGTCGTAATGAGATTTATGAACTGCAGCTCTGGCATTGTAATCCTGTCATTATTTTAGTTGAAACTGGTGCAAATAAAATAAAATAAAATAAAAAAACAATGAAGAAAAAGGGACCACAAACTGGAATAGGATCAGAAGAGGGCTACAGGGCACATTTTGTTCCTCATATTTGTTGTGTTTGAGTCTGTTGTAGGGTGTTCATTGATAATAGCAGCTGAGATGGAGCAGAGCTGTAGGGCTGTTTAACACAGCTTTTATATATTCTTTTTTATTCTGAGGATGTGAAAACCTTCAGAGGCCTGCAGTTCTCGTGCACTTACTAGGCTTTGATTGGCCTCTGTTGTAACCTTTGTTTTAGTAAGGGGTCTGCTGGTTGGAGACTACCAAGATGAAATACAGTTTATCTGACCGGCCTTTTGAGATGAACTTATTCAAAAACGCAACATCATACAGTAATCAAAGTTGAAAGGCATTTTAAATGATTAAATACATGGCCATGCTGACAAGATTACAAACACATTTCTCATCTTGCAAAGTACTATAAGTTTATTCAGGGAAGACTGAAGCAAAGGGGACCACTTGTCTCATCTCTACTTCAGAGACTTACACTTCCTTTAAAGTTGTCGACTGACTCAGTTGAGGCTGCACAGCGGCATTTCATCTGCGATGCAATGAACGGCAGATTTAAATGAAGAGTGGCAGTGAAATCTTTTTCATAATTTTTTTTTTCACTGAAACAGAAAACCCCTAACCTGAGTACTACTGCTGCTGTAAATGGCCAGACTGAAGCCGAAACAGTGTTTCCTTGACTTTCAGGCCCATGCTTGCCTGCTCTACTTAGCTGTGAGGTGAAGTGTTTTTGATGGCCTGCAGTAATCAGCACCCTCCGCCTCTGGACATTACACGTAATTAGAGCATTGTCCTGCCTTCCTAAAGGCCAATTTGGCCTCCAAGTGCTGAACGCCGACATGTGTATTCCTGCTTCTAATGCGGAAAACTTTAACCGTGCTGAGCACGAGAGACCCCATATTTTTCCGATGAATTCGGAATGAGGTTGAGTCATCAGATGAGTTATTCTGTTTATGACATTGATACGATTTAAAACATGAAAAACAAAAGAAAAAAAGAGACAGCCGGATTAATCTATTCAACAGTTGTTATGGATGTTGGTTTTTAAAGCTCTGTGGATAATAAGGCAATAAATCTTTGTCTTCACTGTAATAGAGGCATTAGGAGCAAGAGCAGACAAGGGCAGCGGAGGTTTTTAACGCTGAAAGCAGGTCTAGCTGATTTGTTTTTCTCTCTGAACAAAAATTGTTCATTCTTGTCTTCACCAGATGTCACATCTGCTGAAAAAGGCAACCTGCAAGGCATTCGAATTCCTCCTCTATCACTTCATTTTAATACACACATGTTGCTTATCTCGATCTGGTCAGAGCACCTCAATGCAATATTTAAACCTCTGAGCTGTACCTGGGAGGTTAAAAGGTCATCCAGTGATGTGGGAAAGTGAAGTAAAATGCAGCTCATAAGTGCAACAGTAAAGAGAATTGAGCACCTCTTTTGTCCTCTGAGAGGTTTTGTGTTCTTGCCAGAGGGAAGTTGAGATGGGCTTGTTATGTGCTCTGAAGAAGGGTTGCTCTTGTTAGTATGTGAGAACATAAGGCTCGAAATGAACTCTTTTTGACACTTGGAGGAAAATTTGTCCTCATGAATGACAGCTTCTCCTAATCTTCTCCTTTACTGTCAAAACAAGCAATTTCCAGCTTGCAGGTGGTTGATGAAAGCCTCATTTATTTAGAATCCCGAGTAATCAAACATTGTTATAGTGATTAAAGTTGCGCTGTAATTTATATAATCAAAACGCCAGCGCTGATCTCACTGCATCACACAGCTCATAAGATGAAATTCATACATAATTTAACGGGGTGTTATATTCAATGTTTAACAAAAACCCATAAACAAGAGGATTAGGTTCATTTAGGGAGTGTGAGGTTATGATCATTATACATCAGGGGTACTCACTCCTCCTTTCACTCAGTGTGACTTTAGTTAAAGAAGTACCACAATTAAATCAAGGACAATATGCCTCTGATTCCTGTATTTTAGTCTCTTTCCTTTGATGTTGTTTCCACTGGTAAAAGAGCAAATGCATTCTGTCCTTGTGGTTATTTTTTTTGTGTCTATCTGACATTTTTCTCCACCACATGTTTTGCCCTATTTACTTGCTTTGTGTTCGTACTAACAAGGATTCAAAGGGCTATCCTGCAGTTTGCCTGTAGCTCCCTACTTGAAACACAAACACACCCTCGTCTTGCAACACCAGTGTGAAACATTTCTCTTTCTCTCTACTGTCGTTCAGAATTAGCTGGTCTACTTTTTATCCTCTTTTTTAAAGCCCTAGTGAGGTGAGGGATTGTGAATGTTTATCAGAGTATGTAGATCACAGAGATTATCATTATCATTCTGTGCTAAACCTACATGGAGCTTGGCAGCTTTCACTGTTTCGACTTAGCTAACATTTACCCCAAATGTTTGCGGTGGAACAAATCCATATTACCTGTCCCCCATCCCTGTCGATGGCTCTTTGACTCTACCCAAGCCAATTAGATTTATTATTTTACCCTAATCTCCTTGTCATTCAGAGACATTTACTAGACTCACAAGCCTGGACAAACTCAATTTTTTTCTGTAATAATTAAAAAAACATCCTTCTTCTCATTGTATTCATTAGTGTGCTTGCTCTTTTCTCTCAGAAATATACATATTTTTTAATTTGGTTTATCCCCACTTGACTGTGAAATTACAAAATAACACTTTTCTTAGCATGACAACACCGCAGTGATTTGGCTTCATAAGAAAATATGAAGACTAACAACAACTGCACCCTGAAAGACAAACACATATTTCCTGTTGGGCATTCACTCATACAGTTTAGGAGATAATCTGCCCCTCACTCCTGCATGCATGACACGTACTTGCGTTGTTAAATATCAAAACCATTCTTCATCCTAATGACCTATTGTGAATGGCATCAACAGTGGCTCTCTTTTCCCTCTTTGGACTTTAATCTTCTCCACCTCAGCTCTGCACTGAAAGGTAATGGAGAGTGCAGGCTTTGCGTATTATAATTTCACAATAGCAAACTACATCTTGATAGAAAAATTACAAAAGCCATACATTGATCCTGAATCCTTAATGTAATATGTCATGCACTAAATCTTTGATGCCTGTTTTTTTTTTGAGTAATAAATAACTGGGATGCAATTTCTACTGGTGAAGAGAGAATTAATGTTCTCATTGCTATTCTGCAGTAAAGCAGTAACAAAATCTTTGGCCAAGTAATTGTAGTGATGCTGAAATATGCTGCTTGATCTCTTTCCATTCAGCTGATCAAACAGGGGATCTGTCAAGCCAGATGTGGCCAACTCTGTTTCAAAACCAGCAAGGAGAGAGTGACAGCAGTTTCCTCCACATCCGTCTCAGGAAAGGAAGCTACTGAGCTACGGCGACCTGCTTCAGTTCTGCCTTTGCTTCTTATGCGTCTTTGTCTTCTCCATTATGTTCTGTTTGATCATTGGTGTTCATGCTGAAAAGAAGTATCAGCAGACGTGATGCTAATTTGATTATAATTATGTCTGCTGAGGTTTTTGGGCAACATCAGAACACATTGTGAACTGGCATTGGATTGGTCAGGGCCATATGGCACAATGTGTGTCGGGTGCCAGCCGAAGCCTGTAAGCGACTGTATGAATTATGGAGAAAGTGAATGGTGCTAAGTATCAAATCTAGTAGCATATGGTTACGTAGCTGCCGCTCATCTGCATTGCTGTGATGTGGGGAGAGCCTTTAATATCATTTCTATTATCTGTGGGAAGCTGGAAAGAAAACTACAAAAGATAAAAAGAAATCATCAACCTTCTCTGAATCAGGCTCCAACGTCAAAAATATCGATTTTTGGGATGTCATCATTAGTGCATCTTCACTCATGTTCCCTTTGACTGTATAAAACTCATACTGTGTAGCATTGTGATGATGTAACTTATGCTTTTTTTTCCTGCCCTCCATCCATGACATATCTTTAAGACCAGCCCTAAGTGACAAAATGGCATTAAAATGAGTTGTGCCCCTTCCCACCCCCCTAATACCTCCTACCCCCCAATCTCATATTTAATGCATAATGATAGGTAACTGCAGACATTGGAGCTGTGACTCTTTGGAATATTTAGAGCAGGACTGTCCACCTTTACTCCGTCATAATAGCCTAAATATATGTCTGGAAGCATTTAAATGCATGAAGGGAATAAATCCCCTCAGTTCCTTTTAGGAGTCTTACTGTAGAACCTGTTCATGTACAGGAAGTACGGTTTTTAGGAAGCAGACCCCACCCTAGGACCTTTCAAATAATTTCATCATCAAAGTCTTTTACCACCAAAGAACTATCCATGAATTTATTCTGAGAGAATGAAACCTCTTCACGTAAAACTCTTCATTTTTCAAGAAAACGTACGAGTATAAAAGCTGTAAAAGTGAGGCATGTGCCACAGATACTGGAGCAGCCACTAGTCGTATTTATCCATTCAGCACGTGCTTGCTCTTCACATTAACAAGTAACTGTCAGAGAAAATGCCGCGCTCAATAATGCATGACTAATTTAAAAAACCATTGGCCTTTTATTACCTGCTCTCTTATCTGCAGCAGAGATTAGAGCAGAGTGGTGCATCTCGATCTCAGACTTGATCAATCTCTGGGTTTCATTCCCACTCAGTCATATCCGTGACCTCGGGGAGATAATATGACCTGGGGAGGAGTGCAGGGCTTGCCGGCTCTCACTGGGCATGGTTTTACTTAGTCTTGGAGGTGTCATCAAACGGTGTGGTGGTGGCTTGTAGTGAAACATCAATAATTCAAGGACAGTTAATTCACCTTGAGCCTGGTCTCCCTGGACCTCATAGATAGAGCCTGAGAATTGAGTGGACACCTTCAGAATACATTCCCTTCATTTTACCTTTTGGCCTCATAAAGATCATGCTGCAGTTACACCTGAATGCTGGGGCTACTAGACTTCTGTTTAGGTATTGATCCAAGCTGATACTTGAGGGGATACATGTTTTGCGTCTTTGAAGCATTGCTCCAGATGTGCTACATGCCAGGGAAACCCCAAGAGAGATCTCATTGGAAACACCTATCATTGTAGGACATTCAAAGAAATCCAATATTTCCTGCACAGGCAGACTGGAGAGAGGAAAGTACACTATTTTGTAATAGGTCCCCTGGCATAATCCAGTTCTGAAAGTTCAGCTATTGCAGGTTTGTGCTTTAGATCGACCTCGTTAATAATGCAAGCTTTTGCTGCTGGTACAGTCAGACTCAGGTTTAGCAGTCGAGTCTGGCATTAGTCCGATCAGCTGTCATAGCCTGATGAGGATCTGCAGCCCGTTTGACCTTCTAATGATTGGACTCCAGCTCAGGCCACGTCAGGACTTGCATGTAATTACCTTCTTTATACAAAGAGATGACAGGAATGTCAGCCACTTGAGTGCTACTGTATGATTGAACAATTGAAATAGCTTTTGTTCTGTTTTGGCTGGAATGGACTCTTCCTGCTTTTCACCTCCACAATGCACGCTCAGAGTTGGTGAGATTGCATATAAAATAAATAAAGGGGGAAAAAATCAATTTGATCCACTTCAGAAAATATAGCCAAATGACATTCTGTGCTATATTTTTGCTATTTTTCTTTCTTTTTTTCCCCATCCTGTCAGTGGTTGACAAAGCACTAAGAGATGATATATTGAAGCACAGGCGAGAAGGATGACGTTTTTATTTATTTTTATTTTTTGCTGCTATATCTTGATCGTCTCATGGAGGGGGAATCGGTCATAAATCGCTGCAAGTCTGCTGACAAATGTGATGCAGGCAAATAGAGATTAGATGACTTCTTTGTTTCAGAAGTCTTATTTCAGTTTGTATAGAAAAAAACTGTGACTTTTATATTGACTTAAGGTAGTTTAAAAGCTATAACTTGCTCATTAACCCTTAAACTGCCTGCTCAACCATATGGTTTGGTCACTATATCTCAATGGGAGGAGCAGGGCAGTTAAAGGGTTAAAGCTTCTAAGATGTCAGACTAAAGTAATTTTCAGTACAAGCTCACTGGATACATATTTCATCTAAATACACTTGTATTGTGACCCTGAAATACAACTTGTTCTTCTTGGCATACAGAGGTGGCACATGAAAGTTGTTTTATGAAGGTAAAACATTAATTATATTTACATGAACAGCAATGATCTGATTATTAGCCTTAATCCAATGAAGACAGTACTCTGACTGAGGTGTATACATGGCTTAGTAATATGACAATGATTGACGTATCTTTCATGCCTTAATGAGATTATTGTGTATTCAGATTATGGCCCTAATTAGATTAAGGTAGATGTTTACATGAAGGTTTCTTAATCAGAGTGTTGCCTTTATCTGATCAAGATCAGAGTATTGTGGTTCATGTGAATGCAGTACTTGTTACTAAAATGCATTGACTGTCTTTCAAAAGCTGGAATCAACAGAAAATTTGCACAATCTTTTTCTGGAAAACATCAGCCACTGATAAATTTTAGTTTTAGGACCGTTGTTTATATCCAACACTGGTTGACTTGTAGGTACTTCAAAGCACAACATAATTCCTCTTTGTATTACTTGTTGTAAATTCCTTATTTATCCAGTGGATAATGCTGAGCATTTTTATTAGAAATGTGAAATATATGTTTGGTTTTCACAGAGGCATACCTGGAAAAACATGTGGAACCATTATCCTGTCTGTCGAGGAGCTGGGAAACTGCAGAGTAAGTTCAAAAAGTTTCGACCTGCTAACTTCTTTATTTGGTTTACACTGTTTAAGAAGAAGTGTTTTACAGTTCTCACTGATCTGATTTTAACTGTGACCTTAAACATTGATACACCACAGTTTATTTGAACATGTCAGCTGCTGCAAAATGCATGTTAAGCAATGCTCATGAGCCTACCGAAGTAAAATCGGGGTTTATAATATCCTTGCCGTCATTGAGATGTATTACCCCATAAATGTCCCTATTAAGTGAGCAGGATACGCTGTGTTAACATGCAAATGTGTTCGTCATTTGGAAATTGTGTACATAGCGAATATGCTTTGAGTTTGAATGGCTATTTAATGAGACTGCCTTCCTTCCAATCGCTAAATCAGGCATTTGCTCCCATGCGTGGTGTGTTAAACCATGAGTCTGCATTAATAACCTATGCCCACTAATGCTCATTGGCTTTCTCTCCACAATGCTAAATGAAGATGGTAAATAATCACATTATGGTGCTGCAAGTGGAGCAGAGGAGAGAGCAGTGCTACTTGCTGGCCAGAACAACTGGTTTCTCTCGGGTGAACCAGATGGCTTTCCAAGGTGCACAGAAAGCCATCAAGTGTGTGTATTCAAGTTTTATGATCTACTAAAACATGTAATGTTCTAGTTTTTCACAAAAATAAATATTGTTATTTCTTATTGTGTTTATTCAATTTTCAAAAAGGACCTGATTGACACTGGTAGTACCTGACTTGACTTTTTGATTTTTTGATTTTTTTTTTGGCCATAAATAATACCCTGTTAGGTTGAAGCCGATCATCCAAGCTGATAATGAAACTGCCATGATCCCCATTAAGGATTCTGCTCTGCTGATCTAAAGTGCCGGTGCTCACAGACACTGAAGCACTGCTGTGAGTCATCAGGTGCAATGTATCTGTGATGATAGGAGCTAGAAACAGCAGCGCAAAGCAGCACTTCAAGTTTCGATTTAGTAAAATGAATGCAAATGATCATTACTGGTACAAATGACTGTTTCCTTGCTTCTGGAGTCAATTAGAGTTACAAAAACATGACATGAGATGACGTCCCAGACATGTCGTGTTCACACCGTGTTAAACCCAAAAGACAGTGCCTTTGGCCTGAGAAAAGAACAGACAAATGAAAGAAAAAGACAAATCGGCGGACGGCTGTGAAGACACTGCTTTCAGCACAAGTCCTACATATTTGAATTATAACCAACCAACTGCTTGATGTTTATTCTTGAATCCAGCTGTGACCAATAAATGGAGGCAGCTGAGTTGCTGCTTTACCCATGGGTGAACGTTGCAGCTCTTGTTTGGGGATACTGAGACCAGCAGAGTGGGAATTGACAGGATAAGTTCTGCAGAGTTGGCTCTCACCTTTGCGGTGGATTTGCCAGGTATCATTAGACAGAGAAACATCCTCTGCATGGATCAAAGGCTTCCTCTTGGCTGTTGCTGTCTCTGGTGCATGTGACTGCTGAGCAGTGGTCGGCTCTATGTAAGAACTTTCTCCTGGTCTCCCCACAGCTCTGGATAATTTCAGCCTGGAGTAAACCTCTTTACATATGACAGCTGTAAACCACCTGCCTTTGGTGTGCAGCATTTGCTTCAGTCAAGTTTTATATAAATTCAATCTTTACTTAGTTAATAATATGTACAATACATCCTCAGTGGTTTACTATTAATCACCGGATTCAAGAAACTACATCAAGCTTTGCTGTATTTTTTTCTGTGTAAAAGTGGCTCTCATGTTTGCAGAAGTGTTACACCTCAAGCTCAGCAGCACAATTGACAAACCCCTGAATGAACGAGGTGGTGCTTGAAGCAAACAAAGGAGCCGTGCGAAAGTCTGGTTTGTCTAATCCTCTGGCACATTTCATTTGGTGATTCCCTACAGTTTGAATTCCTGGGGATGCCTTAGTGGCTTATATAACATGGATTCAGATGTTGTCTGCCTCGCTTTGTAGCCCTTTGAGAGACCAGTTACACTTTGTGAAAGTGACAGTGCACATTGCTCTGCTACATCCTGTATGCAGGGGCTTTTTTTTTTTTTTTTTTTTTTTTACACTTTGTAAAGCACAAAGACTTAACTCAGTATTCCCATGCTGCTGCTGCTAAAACTCAGTGGCTGAAATGAATGTTCTGCCTTTCCCCCATTTAACGAGAGAACACTCCGGCACCTAAGTGGGTATGTTATCAGAGCCTAATGAAGGCTTAAGGCACAGTGTTGCCATGATAGTGTAATTTCAGAGGCTGTGTCAGGGTTTTGCAGGATAAAGGATGGCTTTGAAGGGCTTGGTTAATTGACACATGGAAACTTTTCTAATGGTATAAATTACTTTTCTAAATAGATGAAGCCAACAAAAAATGTGACGTCTTTGTCAAAGGCCAATAAGGGAGAGACTGACACAGCTTAGGTTTGGCGATCATAACCAGAAAAGTGACGAGAAACAGAAACAATTATTGAAAACAAGGAAATGATAATGATAAGATGATTTATGTACTTTTGCTCTATTTCTAACATTTAGACTGTGATGACTGGCTAAACCAAAAAAAAAAATCAGGTCTGTGCTGTGCCTGTGTCCAGTGGTGTGATGGGGGTTAGTGAGAGGTTGGTCAAAACAGGGCATGCCGCACTGATGTGGGTCAAAGCAATCAATAGAGGCGCTGCTCAGCACGATGCTGATTCACATCGAATAGTAGCTCTTGTAAACCTAAAAGCTCAGGCACCCTCTGGGTAAAAAAAGACTCCTCTTTTTACCAGTGGAAGGCTCTAAATATCTTCTTGTGTATGTCTATCGCATGATTAAAAATATGATGAAAAGACACTTGACTTACGTGTCCTACACGTTTCAAGGCCAAAAAGGTTTTTAATGCCTTTACAGTGTTGAGATGAAGGCTGGTAACTGTGTAGACTTCTGCTGTGGACATCTACCTGTCTAATGTGCTCACCACACATCCTTTTTATTACAGAATTCACACTAATGAACAAAGAGAGACTATTTGAAATCAAGAGCATTACGAGGCATGGACATTCACCTTGACACAACACTGAGCGTTTAAATACTATCTAATTGATTATAATTATAATATTGCCAGTCTTTCTGATTTATCTCCAGCTATAGTCATTACATCTATTTTATCTTGAACTCACAGGGTTTTAAAATCCAATTCTACTTATGAACACTGTGCTTCCTATTGTTGCAATGATTATATTCAGCAAAAGTAAGGTGTTTTCTGCGAAGGCGTTGCTTAATAAACATGGTAATGAATGGTTTTGCAAATTTTGGAAAGTAGGGCCCAGTGGATGGTTTTGATCTGCTCTTATCATGATTCAGTCAGCACTTACCTTTGATTAGGCACTTTAGTGCTTTTATATCTTGGCACAGAGCATATACAAACAGACAGCAAACAGGGGTAGGTAAGAGCATGAGAAATAATGTCCTCCATTGCTTTTTTGTGTAAAGCTGAATCTGTTTCAAAATGCACAAGCTTGTAAATTTGATGTCAAAGGAATATGTTATGAGAAATTGTATGACAAAAATCTGAACATTTATAATAAAAATTTCAATTACATAAAAGAAAAAAAAATCACAAATGTGTGAAATTAATTTGAAGTCTCGGGGAAAAAAACAAAACAAAACAAAGATGTTGCTTGTATGTAAAATGTTCACCCACAATGAATATTCACACTAACTTTCTAGCATTTGCACAAGATGAATAAAATGCTGCTTTGACTCAAACAGAGGCAAATTGTCCATAAATTATTTAAACTAATACTGTCATCTAACATTGTAAGCTAATAGGCTACTAGGTAATAACGCTTTTTCAGTTTCAGAAACTCCAGGCACCAAACTGACTTCTTTTTTTTGTCCTCTTTCGCCCTTTCATATTGCAGAATAACCCATGTTTATTAGCCTAATTTAGCTTGTCACTTGTTCTTTTTACATTGACTGATGCGGGGTCAGGTGTCAAGCTGGCCCCCTCAATAACCCAGCTCTGAGGATACACAGGTCCGCTCTGATGTAAATAAGCTGACGTGGATTGCTGGGTCCTGGGTGGGATTTATTGATAATGAGACGAGGACTTCCCACGAGTTCTTCACCCGCGGAGCCATGGAGGGCATAAATCGGCATATTATGAAATTGTAATGTAACTGGCTATTAAAATGGCAGGAAAGAAACAAAACTCAAGTCATTAACAAATTAAAGAGCCTTAGAAAGAAGTTTGATGCAATCAACAATGACAGGAGTGGGAGAGGAAGCCTGAAATGGTCATATTTTGATTTGTGCTACATGATTTGTGGGGAAGCCACTCCACAAATCCTGTTGCTTTTCAGGGTAGCAAGGATCCAGCACCTGCTCCTTCCAACTCTTCTTCTGTTGATGAAACCGGTGAGACCAACCAAACAGACAACGGAGCTGTTATTCAGTACCACCCAATGATGCCTCCTCTTTCCTCCCCTCAACTCGACTTTAGTCACAGGGAGGCAGCAACACCTCTTCGTTACACTGCCCAGCACCAGTGAACTGGAGTTCTTCGTCCAGGGAAAGTAACGGGGTCTAATCGCAAAACACCTATAGATGAAACACCTTCTTACAGGATTTCTACTTTACAAAAGACACTTAATTCCTATAAATTCAGGAAGCTGGTCCACCCCCTGCAGGGCTCAACATGACACATTTAGTTGCTTGCAGGCACCCGTAGATTTGAGAAAAAAAGTCTAAATTCTGGGTTTAACCTAAAAGCGCTGAGAAAAAGATAGAAAAAAAACCCTTAATGTTTTTTTATGGCTGTTCAGTAGATACAGAAGAAGAGGAAAGACATGAAGGAAAGCTGAGCTCTAATCGTTCTCTGTGATTGGTCCACTCTTGGCTGCCCACCATCACAAACTCCCCTCTGTTCTTATCCTTCGTCTTTGCAGATGCAAATGAGCTCAGAAGCACTTTTATCGCAACTAGTGTTACAAAAGTCAGAACATAGATTTCTGATGTGTGAAAGCAGATTTGCCTACTCGCAGCAGCAGGTTCAAGAGGTTGTAATCACTGAGTTGTAATTGTGCAAAAAATTTGAATCTAGTGAAATAAAAGGCAAGGCAAGTTTATTTGTTTAGCACATTTAATGTCAATACATTTACATAAAAACAAAAAAATGCATTAAAAAAATAAAAATGTAAGTAAATGATGGACTACAGGTTTTCAGCTGTCTTTTTATGTATATAAATATTGTTTCACATATATGTTACTATATTTTCTGCACATCAATTCGACAAACTGGTGCATTTTGAACCATCTTCACCTTCATGTCATATCACATCTTTCCATAACTTTGACTCTGGTTTTCACTTTGCCTTTAGGATTACGCCACCATGCAGTTCTGTGCCAACAAACTGGATAAAAAGGACTTTTTTGGAAAGTCAGACCCTTTCATGGTCTTCTATAGAAGTAACGAGGATGGCACGTGAGTTTGTCTTTTAAGTCTTTTTCCAAGTCCACGTGTTTGTAGGTTGTTAAAGCCTATACAGAGATCCAAGAAGAGAGTCAGGGGAATTAGACTGAGACCTCTTAACTCAGCTGCTTACAGATGTAATCATGTAGACCTGGCCGCCATGCAAAGAAAAGATTTCTTTTTTTTCTTCCTTTTTTTTCATTTTTAGAGATGAATGTTTTGGGATTACAGATCTCTGTTGATTTTCTGCTCCAGGTTCACCATCTGTCACAAGACTGAGGTAGTGAAGAACACTTTGAACCCTACGTGGCAGCCCTTCTCCATTCCTGTCAGAGCGCTCTGTAATGGCGATTATGAGAGGTAGGTTCAGTGAGCTTGTATTATTAAGTTTGTTGTTTCTAATTGAATCTAAAGTTTTTTGTGTCTTAATAAAGCAATAATGTTGAACCCCACATTGGGAGGAACTGACTCATTTCTTTCGTTTTATCTGCTTTTTTATTTATAATTACTTTAGACCTATGACTGAGGACATGCTGCCTGCTGTGGATGTTTATAAATTTGCCAAGAAAGTCTGAGAGCTTTTCAGAGTTTTTCCAAGTTTCTGGTTGGTAGTGGCATCTTCTATCTTGTTCACTTTAGAGCAAAAAAAAAAAAGGTCTTCTCAAGACACATGAGGAACAGAAAGGCTCCTGGCAGCCAAATAATAATAAAAAAGTAGATAAACAAAGATAGCATGGGGGAGATGGACTGTACTTATCTTCGAGACATGTTGACAGTTGGCTGGGATGAAGAGAGATGCTGTATTATGTGTGCGTGTTTGTGTGTGCACTAAAGCGGGGAATTGGGTGGACCCAGGTAGCCACAAGATTGAAGAGGAATGACATGCTAAACCGCGCCCTCGCCAACACACCAGGTGTCAGCAAAGGTTCCTTGCTTCAATCTTGTCTGGACTCACCTGCCCCGAGAAGTTAATTGGGTCAGACAGATGGAGCAGAGGCATGAAAGATGCCTGATCGCCTTTGAGGATTTTTTTTTTTTTTTTTAATGGCATCAGCTATTTAAGCTTTTCCCACTTTTCTTGTGATACACTGAATGACTGAAGCAGAGATACGGCAATTTTAACTTCTGTTTAAAATCTGTTTACATTTAGATCATTTTGATGAATGGATTTTACTACTAGTTTTTGTAGTGGTTCATAGTATTTTCTGACCTGACAGAGTGGCTGATGCTTCAGCTTAGAGAGGACTCATGCTTTCTACTTCACATTTCCTCCCTCTTGTGTTTCTTTTACCATATACCACAAAAACGAAGATAGTAATGATAACGATGATGATAACCTGCTTATTGGCTCTCTGTAATCACAATTTGCGGCCTTGTGTGAATTTGATAAAACTCTTGTAATCACCTGACTTTGTGACCAGAAAGTTAAATATCCCCCTTTTTTTCCACTCCAGCAAACACTCTGGGAGAGAAATTGATTTAAGGACCAAGAATAAGTGGAAGACATTTTTAAGTGGACCCCTAAGACATTTTGTTCCTAAACCCAACAGGCATTTCAGTGTTGACTCATCAGTAGGTAATCATCTGACACAAGGAGATGGATTTATTTATTTATTTATTTCAGCCAAAACTACAAGAAAAATAGAGTTTTCACTCTGATTCTTAATTTATAGTTGTATCATGTTTTGATTTAGTAATTAGAAGGGGACGGTGGCTGTTTTGAGTGCAGATTCACGATAACATTTACGTCTCATCTCTTGGTACGACCCGTTTATCATGTTTGTAAAAGGTGCAGACAGAATGAGTTCAGGTCAGAAAAACAGGATGGCTCTCCAACATCTTGAATCCCCCTTGACCGTCTGACACATGATTGACAGCAGCTGATGGGAGGGCAAGGCACTACTTTCCCCCCTCCAACTGAGATGCAAAGGCGACGCTTTTTCTTTATTCTTAGAGATTTTCTCAGGCCATCTTATTTGATTTTTTACAGTCTAAGCTATTTCAGGAGCTTTAAAGACATGCTGGTTTACAAGAGTTATTTTCATGTGTTTGGCAGCTCTGTCGATGTCTTCTAAGAGACATATACTCAGTTGAAAACATGTCAATAATATCCTTGGTGCCAGTGGCTCAGCAGGCTCTAAAAAAGGGCTTTTATTTTGCTTTAATTGTGCTCTGTTAATTTGTATTGGTCTTTGTGTTGTTAAAATGTTTGACTGAGAGATTGATTTGGCATTGATTTTTTTAAATAACTAATGTCTTTTTAACTGTGGGTGTTTTCTGTGTGCAGAAGTTTAGTCTCAAAGAGATATATGGCACAGTTATTAGATTGTCAGAAAGACTTTTGTGTGTTTTACATGCAAAGACAAACCAAGCTCTTTTTGACTTATTTATTTCACCCCTTTATTGAATTAAGTTAGCTCCTCTACCTTGTTTTGTGCTGTGTAATTCATGAAATGCTCTTTCTCCTCAAGGACAATACAATTATAACTCATATATTGCGTAAATGTCCTCTTACAGTCTCTCCTCTTGTGCTTTGATGTCTTTTACAGGACGATCAAGGTAGAAGTCTATGACTGGGACAGAGACGGGAGGTAATAATGTTTATCTAAAAAGAACATTCAAGTACAGAAAGTCGTGTCATTTTATTAGCTTGCATTTGTATTTTTTGCCCCAAAAACGTATAATTTTTCACTGAATTTCTACTGATAAGTCATTTTTATACATCATTATTGCAATACATCTATATGAGACATCGTGGTTGTAGTGAGATTTCTTTGTTTATATTAACCATTCGCATGCCGAGGTTTATCTGAATGAACTGTGTGAAACATGTTTATTTGTTCCTCCACCAGTCACGATTTCATTGGTGAATTCACCACAAGCTACAAAGAGCTGTGCCGGGGTCAGAGCCAGCTAAATGTGTACGAGGTGAGTGGGTTGTCTGTCAGTTTTGATTCGGATTGATTAGAGGAGTTGGTGTGTGTTTTAGACATTTAATTTTGCCAGTTGCATGTTCCTGTTCTTTGGTGCACTTAAAAGTACAATTCAGGTGATGATGCTCACCTGACCTATTTATAGTCTGCCCTGAAAGATTTATGAATCAATATACATCCACTGGGAAATATGACTGAAAAGGGCCACCTGATCAGTATCCAGAACTCCAGTTTGATAAATTTACTTCAGTTTATGAACAAATTGCGATGCCCTTTGGCTCAGCATGGTCTTGTGTAATGACAGGAGACTCTAGGTCATGCTTCTTTGAGCTAAACTGTGACCATTCAGATTAACGGCAAACTTCCTGTGTCTGTCCTTACCCTAGAGGTGAAGTGGTACAGCAGACCGACTGAGCAATCACGCCTGTGTGGTGGCAGTAAAAATCAAAAGTAACAACTCTATCAAGCTAATTCAAGTCTTCTATTTGTAATATTTAGATTTAAAAACTTCTGACACATTCCACATTAAAGCACTTGCCACATTACATTAGTCTCTGATTCAGTCATGATATTGGCCGAATAAAAGAATGAGGCCTATAAAGAAAGTGAGCTGGGGAATTGGTGATAAGTTCAGGGAAACAAACAGAAGGTAGAAACAGTTTGTTGAATGCAAGCTGCCCTTTCACGCTGCTGACACAGCAGAGGGAAGTGTATCTATTACCTGTCACCAAATCCTTTTGTATTTTAATGAGAAAAGGAAGGAGCAGGTTCTTCACACCCTCTTCGACTAGTCATTCGCTATCAGCAGGAACATTTATACTCCTGACAGAGACTCTGAATACAGAACAAGCTACAGAAATAAGCTTTCTTCATTTCTGTACGCATAAAACCTAAAAAGTGTACTTACCACTATAATTGCATTTGATATTTTTGTGATGTAGTATGAACTCAGGCAGTGGCTGAGTCATAGCGCTATGAGGCATTTTCTTTTTAGGAAAAGCTGAGTAGCTTTAGACAGCACAGAGACAGAACAGAGAAGTAGAGGGAGGAGAAGAAAGGAAAAGAGCGGGACACTCTTTACTTTATCTTGCTGCACACTTTCCTCCAGGCCGAAGCTTTGTGTTTGGGTATAGACATGCAGAGTGAGCAACAGAGATATCTGACCTTGCTTATTGTTGCATACATGCTGTTAGCTGCAAGCTTTGAATGCAATTTTCATTAAAAGCAGAAAATTATGTAATTGTTGAGCTTGCTGTGCTTATCACTCATTTTTCTGGCAGGGGCCACAACAAAGCCATCCTTCTTCATCAATTTGTTGAGTTTCTTCAAGTCACTGGCTCTGATGCTGTAACACAAACAGACGTCTGCAAGTGCAACTACGTTATCCACCACACAATCATGGTATAGACCTCATGTGGGTGCAGGCCTTGAAAGAGCTGAGTACAGCAATAAAGTCTGCTCCTTCCACTCTTGTAGACAGCCTCAGTAACTATGTAAACATACACAGCAAAATGGCAACACTTTAGTTTATTCTAAACAAGACAATATTCCTTTTATGGTGTTTTAATGAGTTTCATATGGGACTTTCCATTCATATTTTTGTTTACACTTTACAGTTTATAGCCCGATTAATGGCGCTTGTGGGCATTACTTCCCCCTGTGCCATTGCGATATTTGCAGCTTTCCAGAGCTTTCATTATATCCACATTTCTCTAAACACATTGCTCTGGTTTCTCTCACATGCAAATGTGAGTCTTTTCTTGCATCAAAGTTATTCTGCAGCGTCTCTGCCGGAGCTCAGAGCTGGTAAAGTTTCCAGTGTATTTCTGAAGATAACATTACAATGGTCAGTATGACGTAACAGTCCAGTTAAAGTGTATACATGTCGACATAATGTGACTAATATCAGGATACTTTGAGTTGTTCGTGAAGTGTGAGAACAGTCCCCTGCGGTGCTCCTCTGATGCTGATCTCCCACTTAGATGCAACCTTTCAGTCCAACAAACTGCAGTTTGTTTGTCAGGTAGTTAATAATCTGGCTGTTGTGGACACATCCACCCATGTTTCTGGAGCTTCTCAGTTAGCAGTGTAAATCATGTTAAATCTGCTGTAGAAGCCAAAGATACTGATCGTCAAAGCTGCTCGTCAGCTGTCTGTTTCAGGACTTTTGAAATGTGATACACCGATCTGTACTCACTGAGGGCAGATGAGGATTTTTAGTCACCATAATGTCCTCCACACTACTGGAGCCCTTCCTGAGTCAGATTAATTCATTTAGCTTGAAGTTATAATTTTGTTTATTATGGGACTGAAAAATGGGCCAAGTGCTCCATTGTCCTGAAGGTTAGTGGTGTTCATGTAGGATACAGAGTAGCTGTTTATTAAAATCCTTCTGAATAATCAAGCATGTTCAATGGCATCTCATTCTCGCCATCTGTAGTTATTGGATTCATCGCCATGTGCTACATTACCCTCACAGCCAAATATGTTTTTATTATTTGCCCAAAGGTGCATAGGAAGAAATGTGCCACATGTTTACGGTGTCATTATCCTCTCAATTCTGCCTTTATGCCAGGTGGTGAATGCCAAGAAGAAATTAAAGAAAAAGAGGTACATCAACTCTGGGACGGTAAGTCTGAGATCTGAAATGAGAGCAAATCTCCTGGTGCACTTTTGTATACATCAGGAAGTTTTCACTAAGTGGATTGCCTGAATCAAGTCGGCTGTGTTTAATGGTTTTCTTCCATTCCCAGTCTCGTTGCTTGTGATCTATGTAGTGACTCTAAAGTGGATGGGAAAACATTGTGGTGACCTCGGATGGGATGAATATTCAGAGTCTGTAAAAATACATTAGGCGACTCTTTTCTGTGTCCTTTTAATGAAGTAGTGATTGATGTTTACAAATGAGCTGGAGCTTTGTTGCTGCTCTTGCTTAGTGATGTGACTCTGTGATTAAAATCTGTGATTAGTTATCCATCATGCCGATCAGCCGTTGATTCCGCGGCTGTGCTGAAGTTAAGTAATTGAAATACTAATGCGCTGCATGAGCAGTATTAGTGGGTAACTGTCAGAGGTCACTGTTAAGTAGAACTGATTTCATACTTGATCATTTATTTAATTATCAAGCTTGAGATAATCTGTTTGGTCCCTTGTTTTTCCTCAGGTGTCCTTGTTGTCATTCACCGTGGAATCGGAGCACACTTTCCTTGACTACATCAAAGGAGGGTACGTTTTCTCATAATAACACACACAATAATACATTGTTAATCTGCTAGGCTCTCCAGGGAAATAACAAAATACAATGAAAATTCTTCAAATCACCTTTTTCTCCAAGATGATCTATAGCTCACTCATAGTTACTTAAAAAAGAGCAAAGTAAATAGCAGTAAAAGTAAACAGGATGTAACTGAACATGTTTTGAGTGGAATCCCATCAAACGCAAGTCTCTGTTCCAATAAACAGGTTTGATATGACTTAAAATATAAATGAGACATTTAATTACTTTTAGCTCATTTGTGACATCACAAAAACCACAAAGCAGTGATATCGAATTGAAATTTGGTTGCATTGAAATGCCCTCCATTGAAAAGCTAATTAAAAAAAACAACCTAGTATAACAGTTCAGTACAATAAGCACTTTAATTTCATAAACATTGATTTAATTTTAAGGATAAATGTCTCAAGCAGTTGTCTGTTGTATGTATTAAGTGCTTTCTGTCTCCGTTTAAGCTATGAAAGCTGACGGTGAGACTTTATTACGTGTTCTGGTGTTTATGACACTGAAGGTTTTGTTAATGTTAAGTTTTTATAATGAGGCAGCTGATGTTTCACTTGGGAGTTAAACAAGGCGTACCTGAAAACTTAGTTGAAAATGAGCATTGTATGTATTAAAATACAAAACTAATGAATGTGCTGTTGTTGTACATGCACC
>JAOWBL010000022.1:6490112-6505674 GCA_028564865.1 Zenarchopterus dispar | reverse complement strand
TAGATAGATAGATAGATAGATAGATAGATAGATAGATAGATAGATAGATAGATAGATAGATAGATAGATAGAGTCCAGCTGTAAATCTCTGTACCTCCAGTTATGACCAACTTGTCAGTTTGACCGACAGTTCCCCGTGTCAGTCCAATTCGCCATCTTGCTTTTTTTCACTCAAATATTCAACGCTAACGACAGAAATCAACAAAGACTTTGAAATCAAGGCTGTGCAACAATGTAACCATTCCCCTTTGTCAGCCGAGCGGTCCAGTGCTGATAAACGAGCTGAGGTCAGGAGAAAGCTGCCATTACCTCCTATACTGAGCTTGTGTGTTTCTGAGGTTAAATCAGGACGAGACAATCAGTGTTAATCACAATAAAAGGCCACACACTTTGATCTATGCTCTCCTTCTTTTCACTCTTCATTTGTCTCTTTCAAGACTCATGCAAGTCCAGCACACACAAGTTAAGCCACGTTTTCTTTTGCAAGGTTTTGGTGATCATTATGATCATGAATAAAAACATATTCAGCCAGTTTTGCAAATCGTAAAGGTTCCTTTTTAACTTTAATGAACTGATTGGGAGGAACGCCTTGAACTTCCCGCTGATCATGCAACAGCAACCACATTGAACAATGACTGAAATGCAGCATATCATTCTGGCTTTTTTGGCAACAAGCTTGTGTAAATGAATGCACACCTAAAATAGACATGACAGCTTATCAGAACAGGTAGCGAGAACTGAATTTTCTTTTTTTTTTATTAACTTCTGATGCTGCTTTCATTTTCATGTTTTTCCTTATCTCAGTGTGACAATAATTATTACGGCAGTTTTTCTGGCAGTTTTTCCATACCTTTTGTGTCTGTAGTCTTGCTGGTCTGATGTTAAATCTTTAAAGGAAGACTGAGCAGCATATCCTGACTGCAGAGAAGGCATCCTGTGTATTTTAATTTTCACTTATTTTGCTGTGTCAGGGGTGCTTTTGAACTGAAACATATGGGTAAAGGCTGTGTACGAATGCTGTGTTTGCTGTTAAAAGTAAATAATAAAGATGAATTATGAACATTGTTTGAGAGCACTTTTGTCACTCCTCATATAAAATCAGAGAGGAAGAGAGCACACAGAGACCTGGGAGGGTCTCATTATTACACTGCAGCATTGAATTTGTCTGCCTTTCTTTTGTTAACATTTTTCTCATTAATCTGTTTCAGAACTCAGATTCACTTCACAGTGGCCATTGATTTCACTGCATCAAACGGTGAGTGTTTCGATTGCCATTACGCTCCACTTTCCTTTGTCATCAGATATATGACCATACCATTTTTATGCAAATTAGAGAGGGACTGGAGCTTCTGAATTTATTAATATAAAAACTATGTGGATTCAGATGCAAAATACAGCTCAGATCCAGTCGTAACTAAATAAGATTGTCTATCCACAAACTAAGATAAAAATGCTTAAAAACATACATGTCAAACTTCAGTTGTGCTTTCATATCACCTCAGTTTTTATAATTAGTGACTTACGGATGCTGAGTACATTCGCTCAGATAAGTCGACAACAGGAAACACAGATGTGTCATCTCAGCTGCAGTGTCTTGTTGAGTGTAAGGAAACTCACAGTAGTTACATATTGTGAATAATTTTGTATATCTTACCTGAAGATGGTTCCTGAGAAAAAGAAAATTCTCATGGTAACATACATATTTGTTTAGAGGTTTTATCAAGCCTAAATTTTGACGCAAAATATATACTTTAGTTCTGGGTCATCCTCTATTTTTCCCAATGCAGCTGTCAGCTTGTTCAGTCTGCATCACTGATTCTGTCTTTTCTCGTCTTCAAAGGAAATCCATCACAGTCCACCTCGCTACACTACATGAACCCGTATCAGATGAACGCCTATGCCATGGCCCTGAAGGCTGTTGGGGAGATCATCCAGGACTATGACAGTGATAAAATGTTCCCAGCCTTGGGATTTGGTGCAAAGCTGCCGCCAGATGGGAGGGTGTCCCATGAGTTTCCACTGGTGAGTAAACTATGGGATTGTTTTAGAAACTGAGGTGATAATGAAGCCCTGCACATGTTTCATGAAGTTAAGATGAGTCAATATGTAAAGATGGAGTTGATTTTGAGAGTGCATTACTTGGAAGGCATGACTTTATCCATATGTGGAGGTGCTTATTTTGAGAAAGTGACAGCCCTAACTTGCACGAGGCAGAAGGAATTATTCTTCACCCTTTATAGTTCAAATTAGGCTCTGTAAGGCTGAAAGATTCTTAAATCAATTTCGCCTCTCTCAGCCAGCTAATATGCTCTGGCAGCTGCGTAGTACAGCCTAATGAGGAGTGTGTCTACAGGGTAATGTTTGCATCCCTCCATGCTTCCATTAAAATTTGCAAATTAAGCTTCATCGCACCATATAATTGAAGCCTCGTTCTTTCATGTTGCAGTCATGTAAGTGGACTTAAAAATAAAGTGAGAGTCTTAGGTGGAATATTTGTTATTTTCTTTGCATTTGGTTCAAAAATCACCTTGTGGCCAAGAGAGAGAACATTTGAAGCAAAGCGTGTTTTAATTGCGAAGTACAAAAGGTAGCCTGAATGGGAAATTAAAATGCTCCAGATTGTTCAGGATCTCAAACTGTCCAGAAAATTCCTTTTCTAACGGGACCCTCAGCAATTAAAAAAGACAGCTTACAGATTATCCTTTTCTTGCCAAGTCAAAACCCTCACTGAACCTAATTGTATATATCTGAAGAGACTTGAAAAGACTTGTCCAGCAACATTGCACACTGACAGAGTTTCAGAGGATCTGCAAAGAAGAACGGCAGAAAATCCCCAAATCCGAGAGTAGTAAGCTTATGGCGTCATACCTATGAAGATTCAAGGCTGTAATCTCTGCCAAAGGCGTTTAAATGAAGTACTGAGTAAAGATACCAAAGACTTCTGTCATTGTAATATATCTGTTATCCCTTTCATTTGCAGAAACTTTTTCTAAAATTCAGTTTTTCTTTGATTAAATATTCATGTGTATGTATGTGTATGTGTGTGTGTGTGTGTTTTGAAAGTGCTGAAATGTTGAAGTAAAAGGTTTTTAATACTTTCCAAGCACTAACTTATTCAATATTATAATTTCTTGGCATTTATTATGTAATTCCTCTGTGTAATTTTGTTCTTTTTTTTTTCTTTCTTATTAGCATTTAAATGTAAAGTCAGGGGAAGAAGTGAATACAAACTGGAATTTTAATGTAATGAATCATATTTTAAGTAAGGGCTGGGTACCTGTACAGATCAGTACAGGGACAGAGACAATTCATGCATTTGTCTACAAACTCCAGTTTCTTTTTGAGGAGTTGTGGCATTTTTCTGCTCTTGAAATTCAAGACTAAAAACCAACATTGTCCCTCTTTTATTAATCAAGCTTTTAAGAAGTATAGTGAACAAAATCCCATGACTGAAACAGTTTTTACATGCAAAATGAAAAGATTTTAAAATTATTCTGTTGATCTACTGGGGATTTTTGTTCTTTGTTTTTTTTATGTGTGTAGATGCTTGTATGGTTTATCATTCACATGTCTGCATCTGTTTCTCATCACTATTGACAGTGAAGGCAACATGAGAGTATAGGAAACTTGTCAAAGCTCGGCTGAAACTGACTTTTCTTTAGTTATGTTCTAGCTGTAAACGGATGCATCAGCCAGATATCTGAAGGTGAGTTAGTCAGTGATGAGGATTTAATAACAGTCTGGCTCCAAAGAGTCTAATGACATGAGGTGCAAGCTTCTTGGAAACATTTGTGTGAAACTGCTCACAAAGTGACTTATCGTCCTTGTTAGCAGGATCCACTTTTTTCCTTTCAAAGTTTTTTTTTTCTCTTTAGCCTTCTGAACTGCATGAGTTCAGGTTTGGAGGAACTTGTTTGCATCTGTGGTGCCTCTGGCAAACTTGATTGAACTTTTCAAGGGACGACAGGTCAGAAAACGGAGATGAAGAAACAAAGAGATTTTTCTCCTGGTAATAGTTTTAGGTCTTCTGAAATCTGTTGACCAGATTTGTGGGTAATTCAGTGTCTTTTATCTCATTGGGGCCAGCTTATCCTTGACATTTTCCGTACATTTCTTGTATTCTGACAGGGTTTAGAAGCAGCTGACAGGTACTTTTTTCTTTTGGTCTCTTTCAGAATGGCAACGTTGAGAACCCTTACTGCAACGGTATGGAGGGGATTCTTGAAGCGTACCACCAAAGCCTTAAAATAGTTCAGCTGTATGGACCCACCAACTTTGCTCCTGTTGTTAACCATGTGGCCAGGTGAGAACACCGAAGTTTCTTTGTGAATTTATGTGAGCACTTTTGTTTCCTCTGCAGCCAGTCATTGAATAATCTTCACCACACCAACAACGGTATTACGTGGCTGGTTTCTCTGAGAATTGAACCAAAGTAATCAGGATAAAATAATCAGCAGAGAGCCTGAAATTAAGAAAAGAAAGTGATTCGTGAGGGATGAAACTGATGAGTTATTTTAAGTTAGTGTGGCCCATGAGAAACAGTTTCATGCCGCGCTGCCTTTCATGACGACCGCTGATGAGTGACACTAGTCAACAGTAAATAAAAGAGATTAAATGGAGAAACCTTTGCAGAATTCATGGTGCTGTCATATTCCAAGTGAATTTAATGGCTGTATTTTCAAACTGGTTCTAGCTCTTTAAATTCGAGCCAGAGGTGTTTTGTTTTATCTTATCGTTGACCTGTGTACTCATACTGGAGTTTAGACAATAATTTGGAGTTGACTTGATTGCCAGTGATCTTGCTGCATTGAAATTTAATTTTGTTTGTGATTGAGATAGCTATTTAACAGTGTGAGTTGGAGGCTTTGAAGTTTGAAATATTAAAAAGGGGCATTACTTGATGGATAATGACTTTGAAATAATTTAATCCCTCTGCCTAAAACACATCTACTGCAACTAATTTTCACCAGTAAGAGGTCAGTGGATAATAGAAAAAAAGGACAGCAAGCTTTCTTATACTTTTTCATGTCAGCATCAGCTTCAAACATTAATTTAGACTTCTGTGTTTTCGTTATATTCTGCAAATGAGAGAAAAGCCTCTTCTCCAGCAGAGAGGTCATGTGGGAGGAGGTATTTCACTAAGAGACAATAACAGAGTTTTACGTGAAAGAGCAGAATTCACTATAGTCCCATTTACTCTAATTTAAGAATGAAAACAATACGTAACTTTATGTGTGATAAAATGTCACATTTGGATGTGAATTGTCTCCGCTTGAATAAATTGAAAACATTCATAGAGTTACCCTTTTTACTGTTTCCGCATGCCCAAAAGGTGTAATAAAACTATGGATGCAATAAAACGAATATTCTCCAAGATGTTACAGAGCTTAAAACACACTGGACTATCAAAAGTAACTATAACAGACTAAACCCAGTGATGGAAAGATTAAAATACCAGCAGACTGTAACATTAGATGCTGAGCAGAACACATAGTTACTCTTGATGTAGTTGTCTTTTATATTTTAAATTCACCCTGCATCACAAGCACAAGTGACTCTTGAATGAGCGGTGGCGATGATGTTGAAGGTTTGAATGATGCTGATGTAGCATCCCTACGTTATTGTAAAGGAGTTGAGGATACAGAGAGACAAATGTCTCTTGAATCCCTAAAAGATGCTTGCTGCTGTCGCCGCTGTCACCGCTGTCACCGCTGTCACTGACAAGCATGCTCTTTGATTAAAAATGTCAGAGGCTCACAGTCACAGTTATCCTGCTGAGCAAGAGTAAGAGCTCACCTCTCACTTCTCCTTCACTAACATGATGACCGGCTTTGTTTTGTCCTCTCTTGGCCCACCAGGTTTGGTGACAGGAGTGTAAGGCAGTCAACAATGTTCTGAAAGAGTGAGATTGCTGCGCTTGCATAAACAGTTGAATAAATTATTCATATAGTGGCCAATGATGGGCAATCGAAACTAGGCCACAGTCACTGTGGTGTCTTTTATGGGTTTCTGCATAGACCTCTGAGATTTGGAGATATGTCTATATTAAGGTTCTGTGTCACATCGTTGCTGCTTTTAGAGGATTTCTCAGGTTGTTCATGCCAGCCAGTTTTGTACGGCGTTAGATTTAGCCATTTTTAACATCATCTCTACTGTACTTCAACCTTTCTTGGCTGATGATTTCTATCACCCAGGTATGCAGCAGCAGTGCAGGATGGATCGCAGTACTTTGTCCTGCTCATCATCACTGATGGAGTGATATCAGACATGGCACAGACCAAGGAGGCCATAGTGAATGTGAGTGCTGCTTCAGCTCAAGCTGCAGGATGTCAACCTCTTTTCCTCGCTGCACTGTAGTGCGTTGAAATTTCAGGTGCTTTAGGCTCGCTGAGGCAGTACCTTCAGACTTTCTGCTACTTTGAGGGTTCATAAGCCAAGAGAAAGCAGGATATTTGAGGATGTATGTGATGTTTTCTTCTCCACTTTTCTCAAAACCCTGTGCTTTGGTGCTGGGTAAAATTTCTGTCCAATACTTTTCTTTGTACTAAGAACTTCAGGAGGCTGCAGGTCTCATTTAAGATTACTCTCTAGTCAGCAGATTCACTTCAATAGAGGTGACACTTTTTTTTTCTTACGACTTTATTGTTTGTCTAATGCCTATTATGCATGCTGCTTACTTATTGTGCCTTCAAAGCGCCGTCATCGTCACTGTGGACCAGATAGACCCTTGCAGCAACACAGTGCTGTGACCCCCAGCAGACTGGGTTTAAAGGGAATTTGCGACTGTTAATCAAACCATTTGAACAGCCACACCTTCCTTTTAAGATCTTGTCTGCTGCTCTGCTCTCTGCTCAGCCTGAACTCGCTGCCGCTGGGACCAGGCTTCTTCTCCTCCGCCTGTAAAACAAAAAAAAAAAACAAAAACAAACTGGATGTTGAGCTTCACTTGTGCACTTGTCTTTTCTCAGTAGAGATGAATCATAAATACAAACAGCACATACCAGCTTGTAAATTTACAAGTACTAATTATGGTCTAACAGCAATGGAGTTTTATTTTATTTATTTCTAGATTTCTTTGTTGCCTTAACCAGTTGTCATAGCTCCAGGCTCCAGGAGAAATACACTGTGAAACTCAGTTTTTTTTTCTTTCTTTTTTTCACTTAAAAGACCAGATTTCATTTTTGGATTTTAAATAATAAAAGAGGGGATCTGGAAGGCCAAGCTTTGAATTAATTTGTTTGGTCTTATTAGATTAAATCTCCAGCTGTTGTCTGGACAGGCTTATATATACATTGCAGTTTCTGGGATGATAACTTCCTTCCTTTGCAAGTATTTATTTTTGTTTCTGAATGAGAAAATGAAAGTTGCATGAGAGGAAAATGTTTCTGCAAAAAGATGACGCATTAATTTTTCTTTTTTAAATGTTTATTTATCTGCTACTTGTCTTTATCATTTTTTCTCTTTTAATTTTTAAAATTTATTTAAATCAAAGTAGCAGGATTATGCAGTGACTATTAGAATAGAAACTATTCAGTCTTGAATCTGCTCTAAGGAATCACAAACTCCTTGTTCTGTGTGCAACCAAATATCATTTACACACAGAACAAGCTGTAACTTCCAAGATTACCAACATCATGTGTTATAAACAATCCTCAAAATATCTGGAATGGTGCATCCTCACAAACATGGAGTTGGATTTGAACACAAGCATCCAAATATAAGTGATTTTTCAAGACTTTAATTTATTTCAAGGGAAGTTAATTTACAACAAGGGAAATGAGCATTCATGTCTGTGCCCTAGAGCAGTATCTGCTTTGGTGTGAAATGTGCAAATGAATCCCAAAACAACAGTGAAAGACCCTGTAAAGATGCTCGCCGAAACCAGGAAGAGATTCAACAGTTCCCAAAGGCTTGAATCAAAATGCCTGGACTGTCTTTGCTTCTTGAAGATATTTCATCTTCAGTCCAGAAGGCTTCTTTAGTTCAAAAGGCTTCATCAATGCTTTTGAACTGAGAATGCCTGAGGTGAAACGTCTTCAAGAACCTAGAAAAGGAAGTCCAGTTGCCGTGATTCAAGCCTTTGAGGATTAGCATGACCTATATGAGTGAGAGTCTACGCCAGCGAGTCAGTCAAATGTGTTCTGCACCTATATGAGCTAAAAAGCCACTGCTTCAAAACTACAATTGAAAAAGACTAATTTACACAATCCAGCTGCATTTGGGGATGTGTTCTGTGGTCTGATGCGACTAAAATGTTAAAGTTTGGACATAATGATCATTGTTATGTTTGGTGGGAAAAGGATGAATCTTCAGGCCTTACAGGAAGTATGGGTGTGTCAGCATCATGTAGAGAGGTGGGACTGGTGAATTTCACAGAATACATGGCCTCGTGAGAAATTAATAAATGGGCAATAAATGGACAATGACACCAAGCATACCTGCACATTAGTTGTAAAGTGTCTTAAGAACAATAAAGTGAAGATACTGAACAAATTCAGTCCTATGGAAGATTTGTGGGAGGCACTTTGAAGGCATGTGTGAGCAAACAGGATTATGGACTTAAATCTGCTCCACCAGTTCTGTCAGCAAGAGAGAGCTGAAACTGTGGCAAGATATTATGAGAATTTTAGGAAAGCAAAACAAAATGTTTGACCCAAAGTTAAATAGCTTAAAGGCAATTCTACCAAATAAAATATGTCAACTTTTGACTTTGAAGAAAGTGATAAAAACATTAAACAGAAAAACGAAGGTGGTGGGGTGAATCCTAATTCAATTAAAACAAGAAAAGTTTCCTGAGACATCAGGGAAAAAAGCTTTCTTTGTTTTTATCTGAACTATATATGTACTTATGATAGCAACTGTAGCTTCTTCATGATTGTAAACAATGTTTTACATGCAAACAACCCAGTCAAAGATGCTGCAGGGCTGCAGTCTAACCCAGCTATAATTGGGCAAGACGAGACATCCAGCCATGTGCACTGTTTAAATCTGCAAAAGTGACTGCTACCCTACGACTCTAATGTTTGCTATTTCTCCACTACATGTGCTATCCCAAAAGCCAGATGTTATTAAAAACACCCACCACCTAGTGTAGCTCAGCCTTTTTAGGCTTTGGTTGTAGTAATAGCCTTAAGTAGACATGAAGAAAGCTACAGAAGATACAGACGTTTGCTCAGTCTGCTTCTCATGTACTCCACAACAAAGCTGAGATATAAATTGTATTTTAACAATTTAATTGTGTGTACTGAGCACAGAGGAAGCTAACATGTGCAGTCAGAAATCTTTCCGCTCGGATACACAGAGATTACTTGAATACCAGTCTTTTTGTCTCTTGTTAAGTTAGCTAAATGGCAAAAATGTCCTTAAGAAAATGTTATTATCTGAACTGGTATCTCTTCAAAGTTTCATTGCGGTTCTCTGCGGTGGGAACAGAGAGTATGATCAGATATATTCATGGAATAAAATCCCCTGGGGGACTTTACAGTACAGGCAAAGTAACAAATGATGTAGACTGAATAATTCAGCTGTGAATGCAGAATCTGGCCTGGCATTTAAAGGCACTGAACATTATGTATTTGTGGTCTGGTTTGCTGAAAAGGGGGCAAAATGGATATGCATTTTTTTTTGTGTGAGAACAAGAGGTCGTGAGGGATAGCGAAGTGGAAGGAATGAAAAACTGGGAAAAGCGATAGAGGAGGAAATTAATAAAGACCACAAAAGGGGCGGGCCTCCTCAGTATATTTACTCCTATCTGTGGCAGGCCTTTTACCCGAGGGAGGTTTTTCCAGAAAAGCTGACCTACTTTTACCCTAAATGCATTTTTTTACCACAAGCGCATATCATTCATTCATGCCAGAGCTTTCACTTTTGGCGCATCAGTGCTGTGGTCTAAATTCGTGTAGTGAAGTGGAGCCTCACCACAAGCTTTTCAGAGGACGATCTTATTAAACCTTCATAGGGTTTATATTCATTTACAGGAGAGTTAAACAGGTATTTCATTGAGCTTTTTTGATATTAACAGTGTCATATTACAAAATGCCAAGAATATCTAATGTGAGATTGAGTTATGTTTGTGGAATTTCTATAAACTAGAATAACTGTGTTCTACTATAATTTAAAGCTGCAGTGCAGAATTTATGTCTCCCCCTTTTGGCCGGAAGAGTAACTACAATAACTTTTTTGACAACAGAATCTACGTTTATTCTGACTGTCAATCTTCCTTGTTATGTGTTTGGAAGATGTAAAATTTTTTTCTTGGAACAGATTTTGGTTTTCTGCCACTCACATCTCCCTCACTACAGTTTATTTTCCCTATCTTATGTTCTGCCAAAGCAATCACTGCTGGATTACATAAAATACATTGTGCCTCATGTATCAGCTAAACACCAGATTTAATACTCGGGTGTTGTGAGAAATATACAACTGCCAGACTAAATCAGCACTGTTGGAAATCTTCTGGCAAGTTTCGAATATGACAGACGTTTTCTGCACTCCAGCTTTAAATAGTTGTTTCTTGATTGTCATCTGTTTGTGGTTGTCCATCACATTATTTTGTTATATGGTTGAATCAACTTTTAAACCACTGAAACAAGCAATGTATATTTGTTTTGTCCCCCCCAGCCCTCTCCCAGACAACATAAACTATGAAAAAACACTAAAGTGTGAAACAGCAAAAGAAATAGCTTTTATTATATGGTGTGCTATTTATTTACTTATTCTCTTCCTTTATCGTTTTTGTCTGTGGGTTGTCTGGGGAAATGTGTTTGGAGGTTAATGCTACCTTGCAGATAAAGATGTGCATTGGAGGAAAGTACACGCATTTAAAACATTGACCCCCTCCATAACACTAACTGCTGGTTCCTCTTTTTCATGACAGGCCGCTAAACTCCCCATGTCGATCATTATTGTTGGAGTTGGCCAGGCTGAATTTGATGGTGAGAAGCCTGGCTGAGGTTCTTTATTGTGAAATTGTAAAATATGATTAGGCCATTCATTCATCTGTCTACTTTAGGGATGGTTTTCTAAAGCAATGTTAGACTTTCTGCACAAAAATAAGGGCTTTTGTAGAAACTTCTCATCAATTCAGAAAATATTTTTGATATGCACAGTGTCTTGATTCATTAGATGGAAGCATGTGGATCACTTGGATACTGAGGCATAATTGAGATTATTTGTGAATAAGACATTTTTCTTTCTCCACAGCTATGGTTGAGCTGGATGGTGATGATGTCAGAATCTCATCACGTGGGAAGTTAGCAGAGAGAGACATTGTACAGGTGAGGCATTTTTAATGTGTTTCACTCTCACCTTTATATTATCATGGGAAGAAAACAGCACACACACATTTCGCAAAGGTAGAGGCGATTCTATGTATCATCTCTGCTCCATCACGATCCATGTGGAGGGTTAAAGTAGAAAATAATGGTTCCTCTTTCTTTTCAAGCTCATATGATTATTATCATCTGGATGACTTAGAATCTACACATAAAAACAACAAATTTTTAATTAAAAAAAATGTCAACTTTTATGGAATTGGTGAGAATGTGAGACATAGATTTACACTGTGTGCTCTTAGGTAATAGGGGTTTTCAGATGCTTATTTTTCTCCTCTTCCTTCTTGTTCAGCTCTTTTATTTTCCAACAATTGTTTTACAGTTATATTGACAAACATGTAAAATTGTCTCAACAGATTAATGCTCAGACTACGTTCTTGAGTTTTGACAACCTCGTTCCTTCACCTCTGCTTTTTCGTTGCTCAGTTAATGTAATACTCTGAGATTGTTTTGTATTTTGCATAAAGAGATTCGTCGTCACATCTTTCGCATCCTCATAGTACACTGTCCTCTCAAAATAAAGGGCTCAGGTCACTCTAGCCACATACCACTTGGCTGCAGTACCATAATCAGATCAACATGGTATGTGGTAAAGATTGAGATGCGGAACAGAAAGGTAGGGCACGCTGGCGCAAATCACGTCAATATAGGGCACCATTTTCCTGGCATCCACAAAGAGATCCAGGAAGTGGTTAGCAGATAAGTAGTTTCTGGAGTTGTGGAGATGTAAGCATGCTGAATCTTTCCACTTGCCACCGTAGAAAAAGCCCTGGCTTTGAATGCCTTGATGATGAAGAAGGAGACAAGCTCCAATAAGGAAGATGAGGGGGTGTGCTAATTGGGCATGTCCAAGTTGGATGTTTTTTATCTTTGGCCCAGGGTACAGGAATGACATTCATGCCCTTGCATTGTCTTTACCCCAATAAGTTTTTGCCCTGTGCCAACATAAAGAAATAAATGGGTTTCAAAGCAGAGCAAAGTGCTGACCGTGGAAGGCCCCACCAATGATGGGTTAGCCCTGGATCCTTGTTGAAACTTAACATGACATTATTAAGAAAAATCACAGTTCTGATAGTTTTTAATAACACAAATAGACACACCAATTGTAGAGTGGTTTGTCAAAGAAAAAAAAAACATTAACCATTGTTTAGAAACCAAAGTGACCCACCAAAAGTGACTGAATGAGGTTTCTAAATGAAATAGAAAAAAACATATAGTCAACACAGTGCTGTGATTTTTCTGATGATGTGAGCTTAACCAGTTTTTTTTGTCAGTACATTTTACCCTCTCTGTCACTCAGTATCAAACAGTAATGACCTTTTTTTTGTTGTTGTTGCAAAGATTATCATATCAGCTTAACATGGTACCAGATTCATTGTTGACGGCCAACAGTCAAACAGTCAGCTTGTGTAGTTGATCTTTAGTTTTTTTTTAGCGATGGCAGACCTGTGGTGTTAACCCTGATGAACAAAATACCTCCATACATAATTAAAAAGAGTGATGAATTCTTTCCCATGTTGCAACAGTTTGTACCATTCAGAGACTACATGGACCGCACGGGTAACCACGTGCTGAGCATGGCACGGCTGGCTAAAGACGTTCTGGCTGAGATCCCTGACCAGCTGATCTCCTACATGAAGAGCAGAGCCATTAAACCCAACCCCGTCCCTCCATCTTACTCAAGCACCGACCAGCCCGACACCAACCCCCTCTGAGCCCTTCCCCCAAGCACCCCTGCCTTGGATGCAGCAGGGTCCACATTCAAGGAAACCAACAATTGTTCTTGAGGGGAAAGTGGAAACGCCTTTGAGCCCCCTTTTCTTTTCTTTTCTTTTTTTAAAAATAAAACTCCAGTTTAACAAACAGAAGACGAGACTCTGTTTTG
This sequence comes from Zenarchopterus dispar, assembly GCA_028564865.1. Taxonomy (NCBI): domain Eukaryota; kingdom Metazoa; phylum Chordata; class Actinopteri; order Beloniformes; family Zenarchopteridae; genus Zenarchopterus; species Zenarchopterus dispar. Next base: position 6,492,456 of record JAOWBL010000022.1, on the reverse strand, counting down.
GCTTGGAGCAGTGAGACTGCTGCTGTGGAACCTGCAGATGTGATCACTGAGTGTTTGTCGTTTTTCTCTGAGCGCTTGACAAAGAAAGTGCTGAAAGGAGACCAGTGTAAAGGGAGGTTTTAGTTGTTCGCTGTCAAACCCGTCAAAGTGGTGATACCCGTAGAGAGGGCCTGTTTGAAGGCATAAATATATTAGGATGTACCAGTGTGTATCATGTTTGTGATACCTTTTGGAAATGATGTGTGTTAAACTAGAAAATATTGTGTTTACTGGATTATTTATTTATTTACTGCTGAGATGATAATTTAGTGACTTGAGGGGTGGGTTTAAAGGGTTTAGATTGAAGTCATATATAGCCTGTAGTTTTCCATCTTCTATTTTGTGACCAGTGTAAGAAAAGAACATTTCTACTTTGATAAAGACTGTAATATAAAAGCATGTTATAAAACCTATTCAGCAGTTTAAAAGTCATTTTCACTCATGGAAAATTTTTGATTGCAAGCTGTGATGTAGATGACCGCCATAAAGATTTTTCTTATACATATTTCTAATGTTTATATTAAAAGAATGCACTAATTACTGTCCAAATAAAAGCACAACGGTCATAATGTTCATAAGCTGAAGACCCCTATTTTGAAAAACCCAACCACAATGAAAATAACAGAAAAAACTGCATGTATTTCTTTTTTTTCTTTTTAACTTGGATTTAACTTTCCTTTTTCACATTATTTTAAATAGGATATCAAGACAAGGTATTCTATATTGATTTATTATAATGAGCTTATATTTACCAAAAAAAGAGATATGTTTACATGAAAATAGAGGCATAATTTTGAACTCATGCTCCCCTTCCCTGTTATGCAAAATAAGAGAGGCTCTCATATCTAGTTTGCCATCATGATGTTTGTATTTCTTTCCATTATATTTATTGTTGTTTGCACTTCATCATCTGGGATTTTATTTGGCACTTTTGAAAGACCCTTCAGAAATACGTTTGAAGTTCTTATGTCATCTTCCGCACACTCTATTCCTAATTAAATTGATTTATTTGATTTTCAAATGTGAAGATTGAAGAATTGTAAATCTTCCAATAGATATCCAGGCTTCTTTTTTAAAGTTATCCAAAAAAAAAAAAAAGCTTTTTTCATCTGGGTTTTGTGTATTGTGTCTACTCCTGTGCTTATTTATAGTTTTTTTCAAGTTAACATTAGCAATGTTCCCAGCTCTCATAGTTTTGCATTAGATCACTAGTCACTCTCTCTCAGACGCTCAATATCTTGATCCAAATGTGCCTATTGTATGGAAACATATCCAAATTTAGTTACCCAGGTGTTTCTCTGCCTGCAGCCACACATCTCATCCTTAACATGTAATCTCTGCAAATGTTGGAGACAATAACCTCTTTCAGATTTGGGCTATCACAACCACAGCAGCTGATCCACGCTGTTTCCACCAGAGGTCTGTATTTTTTATACTTACTTCACTAAAGATACTCAAAGTCATGAAAGCTGACAGTCACTTTGCCTTGTTGTGCAATATTCAAAGTCAAGACCTGTTTACAGTTGAACTGTGGCTATTTACGTTTTCCCAACAGGAGAAAAAAGTAAAGATAAAAAAAGAAGAGATGAGTTAGTCTCCAATGTTTTTTTCTTTTTCTTTTTTCCCTAATTTTACTTTTAAAGCAGCACAAAGGAAGTTTTAGGATGTTTAGCTCAGTGGAGCCCTCTGTAGGTGTGGAGGTTAAGTTGCTTTTTACAACAAGGTCAAATGCCCCAGTTGCACTAGGGACTTGCTGTAATTTGTAATGATCACGGAGGACGTCTGTGTTTTTAATCCTGATCAAATGCGCTATGTCTGTAATTTGTAAAGTAAAATTTCCTCCGCAAACTACCCTATTAACTTAACTACCCTATTTCGGCAAAAAACGAGGTCATGACATAATTTTAATCTTGTCCGAATCCACATGTCAGTGATTCTGTGCTGTGTGGGCTGGACTCTTTTTAAAATAACATTTCTCTTGTTGTCTTTTCCGCCTCTTTCTAATATAATTGTGGCAATCCCAGTACATGGTGTGATATTATATTATGACTTCAACCTATATCAAGCCCGTATAGTGTTATGATGTGATATTTCTAGATGATAAACTTATAAAAATGAATCAACATTAAGCTTCCCACAGAGACATATGAAATAAGAGCTCTTTCTCAAAATGCATTTTGGGATTTGAGAAATGGCCAAGAAGTCCCGATAAGCAGAAAAACAACAATGAGATGAAGACACGAGTGACTGCATCACGCAATCCAAAAAAAAAAAACAAACAAAACAAAAACAACTCAGGCACAAG
>JAOWBL010000022.1:6470358-6490012 GCA_028564865.1 Zenarchopterus dispar | reverse complement strand
TCATCAATCTCAAGACCTCTCTGACAACACAAAACCTTTACGGCTTTAACACAGCTCCAGTTATGTTTAATGTTGAGTTTACTGTTACCATGGCAACTTAAACACACTGGCCAATACGTCATATTCCAATTTTGTCTCTTCTCAAAATGTGACATGTAGTCACTGAAATCTAACTCTTGAGTGTCTGATAAGGTGCTTTTAAATCAGCGTTCAACGTATATGTTAAATAAAAGGCAATTGTTTAATAAAAAGTGCAAGGCTTAGACGTTACTTCTGACATCAATGTCTCTAAACTACAGTGAAACACAGAACTTGCTTATCCAGCATGGATACATGAAGTTAGGTCCATAAATTCATGGAACTAAATGCAGATGTCGGGGTGTAATTTTAAAATTACTGCAGGTCATTTTTATCCAGTGCAAATAGGACATAAGATATCTTTTGTTTGGTCTGTTTTTCAGTCACTCTCATTTTCTCTTCCGTAATTACTTTCTTGAGTAATCCCTCCTGTGTCGTTGTGTTTCCATTACACACATGCTCACTCACACACTGTTTTTTGTTTGTCCATTTTTCTTTAATGTCTATTTGTCTTTTACTAGCATGTCTGTCTTCTGTTGTAATACATCTAAGCACGAAGACACATCACACACACTACAGTGATCACCACACTACACACACCACACCCCTCACTGTCTTGTCTTTTTGTCAGTCTTGTGCTTATGTGTTTCACATTGGTGGTTTCCTCCTAGGCAGAATTAGGAATTCAGGTATTAACAAAATATGTGAGATTAGACTGTTGAGGAGGACTGGTGAAGGACACACACTCCACATTAATGCATCATATGAAAATATCTGCTGCAAGATTAAAATGCACATATATATCCCTTGGCCCCATGACTCAGTAATTGGATTCAGTGGGTATAGAAAATCGATGGATATATCTCTTGGATAAAGATTTTACCAAATCATGGTACTAACCATTAAAATATATGGAGACAAAAAAAAAAAAAAAAAGAAAGAAAGAAAAATAAATACATTTGCGATAAAGGTAGCACTGGAGGGGTGTCGGTGTTTCCATTGAATGTGTTTTTCAAAATTAGAGTAATTCTCGTAACTCTATGTATTTCGTCCCGAAAGACTTCTCTTCAAAACAACAAAAAAGAAAATCTCAACACTGAAGAAGATGGACAAAAACATCTTTAGTCTTTGAAAAATTATTGCGATTGCCGCCACCACTGTTGAGAAAATAGGTGATGAAGGTAGCTGAGGATCATTCAAATGATTATTCAGAGGCAAAGCCCTTTTGTAATCCAGTAATGCATGATGATTAGGTAGTGTTATGGTACAACTACATTGTATTAATAAAGCCAAAAACAGCTGGGAACTAGATTTTAATGACTTTAGATTGACCAACTATGTCACATCCAGCACTGCCAGAAACTTGGAAATGAGCAAACTGCCTTTTCATTACTTTTGCAATAAACTGGATTATCAAATCACCTGAAAAGCTAAATAAAATGGTTTTTGCGATATTTGGGAGTTGTTCTCAAATTCAACCCGTTTCCATTACAGCTTTTCTTTTTCAATATTTGGGTTTTGCACACATATGTCCACGGAAGATCTGTGAGCTCATTTTTTTGAGGTGGCGTACAGTTCTTTAAAATGAGACATAGAGATGAAGGTTTGGGAGTCTACACTTACGTAAGCTGGTTCTTGCCCATAGCAGGGACAGGAGCCCACGACAGTAAGATGACCCCTCCTAAAAGTAAGCAAATACTCTTTTAAATGAAATTGAAACAGATTCCTTCGTGCTGCTTTATATTAACTTTTACATTGACACCAGTGAACCAGAGTTTGCAAAGATTTGTTGAGTTATTCAATAATGTTTTTTTTTTTTTTTTGTCATTAGAGTTATTGTGTTAGGATTGTGGTTAGCCATTTGCCGTTCTTCAACTCCCTGCTGCTGTAAGTGCTCTCAGAGAGTCTGATGATTCTGCAGAAAGTCAGTCGAGAACCACTGAACTCCTGCCACAAGCCCAGAACCTTGTTTAACTTCTTTCTGTTTAAATATTTCATTAGTGATGACATTTCTCTCTCAGAAAACAAAGCATAGCGAGGCCTACTTTCAAAGTCACTGTTTCATCCGAACCTAAAGCAGGCTACTGAGTGTAACTACATAACAATCTAAAATACCAGGATACCTCTACAAAAAGCCATTTAATCCTAAAGGAAATCATTCATTTGCGCTCAATCTATTTTCCAGGAAATATATTTATTTGATCAATTACTACCATCTTTTTTTTTCCTTCAGTGTGAGTCATAATTTCTTTATTTCTCATAAAGAGGAAAAGTACCTTTGGAAGGCCTGAAGCTCATTAAACAGCATCAGCATGCAGCTCATAGGATGTGAATGTGACTGGAAACCTTTTATGAGAGACGAGGAAACAAAAACATGTGAAGTGGAGATTTTGCGCTTGTGAAATCAACCTAATTAGCATAATTTTATATAGTCCAATTAGCTGAGAAAAGGACTGAAACACTTTTATCAGCTGTTCTTTTGTGATTACTGATATTTATTTATTTCCCACATGGCAAAAAGAGAAAAAAAATCTGAAAACTACAATGGACAAATTATTGACAATTATGCAATCTTAAAACATGAAATAGCTATGAATTATACAGCAGCAGAATGATTTTTTTCTTGTGGAAATGGCTTTGTTTGTTCCTTCTTTTCGAATGGTCTTTGAGGCTGAACTCTAATTATGTACATAATGAAAAATACTCAGTGCCAACATATGTTCTGTTGTTGAAGTTAGCCTCTTTAGACAATGTGCATGTTCGTGCCAAAGTGCAGAAGGTTTGGTAGTCTGCCATCGTTAGACCTGAAAATGCATCTGCCACATGCTTTGTTTGTTCCATGGGGTGTTGTTTTGGAGAAAACGGCCGCCTCTAGCATGTTGCATCTCTCCTTTCTTTCCATTCAGTTCCGACGAGGCACATACTGTATGAGTTCTTCTTGCTACCGCTCCTGTTTTATCCCAGGTTGTTTACATACCTCTATTGGTCACTGACTTGCATGCTGAATAATTTCCAAACCAGGTCTTGGACACAATATTGTCGTCATACTGTGGTTTGTGAAATGCTTTGTAATGGATTGCCTTAAATGAAGATTAATAAAAAAGAAATTGACAACTTTGGCAGAATACAAGGTGGGTTTTATTGTGTCATTGTAATGACTTGGTTTAAGCAGCATAATGTTGTTGACATAGACATCACTGCTTCACAGTTCACTGGTAATGTCGAAAGCTTACTCTGTTTTTGCGATCTCTTACAAACTCTTTGAGAAGATACCAAATTGTAAAGCCGCAAAATGCTTCCCTGTGTTGTGTGCATCTGCTGTTTGGTGCTGAGGAAGAAACATAATTGGACCATGGGTGGACTTTGCTCATCATTTGTAATAGTTGCATATTGTTCAAAACAGGAATTTTTAAAGAGTCTTTTTTACAACTCAGTAAAAACCGTGAACGGCTTATACATTTGTCACAACCTTAACCTCTGTGAGTCTCTGCAGACTGCTGGGGAGGAAGCTGGAAGTTACTAAAATCAAGTCTGAAACAGTGAAACGCAATATTTACAAACATTAATGATGTGAAGAAAACACTTACCCAATTAATAAAATAAATAAAAAGTATGGGTGCTGTGTAAAACCTAGATTACAAGACTCTCTTAAAATGTACCTTTTCACCTGTTGCCAAGTAACCTAATTAGTTGTCGAACACTCCTCCAGTGGTTTTTGATTTGTGGTAATTATTTTTCAAGCCTTTTGTGTTCTCTATTCCAACTTTTTTGGCATTTGTTCCTGCTATCCAGTTTTTAAAAATAGCTAATAAATAGTAAAATGATTCAGTTTGAATCTCTGAGATCCAAGATCCCAGTATAGGAAACAAAAATATTTGTCAGTCAAGTGAAACAGGAAAAACCTATCATGAGAATATAAATATACAATTCCAACAATAAATATCAATGTAACATCTGAGAACACAGACATTCTTCAGTTTTTAACAATGAACTGTTTGTTCTTTTTTTTTTTTGCTTGTTTTTTTTTTTTTTTTTTTCTGTTCAGTTGGTTAGGGAGCTGAAAGTTGGATTCACCCAGAAAAAAATAATACTTGGAAACAACACCTCAACTGCAAACTCTGATATGTGAACTCTTTCTAGTTTTAGATAGTGTTGACAGACTGTTTCAGACAATTCACACCATTTCTTTCTCTTTTTTTGTTTGTTATTGACTCAGTATTGATTAGGTAGAAGTAAAAAAGTGTTTTTCCACACAATGTTGTCCACTAATTGACTCCAGTATTACAACACAATAGTAATAATAATAGTAATTTATCTTTAGAATACAGCTCCCATAGATCTGGTATTATCACTAGAATAATGACAAAAATAAATATTTTAAGCTATGGGGAGTGAAGGGGGGGCCTAATGTTACATCATATTACTTACCTCTAAAAGTTCTCCTTTTGACACTTTTTCTGAATAGCTGTGTTTTATTTTATTTGCCTATACCTGCCACAATGTGAATTCCAACTATTCGGCATTATAGCAGCCTTGCTGAAAGCAAATGGCTTCTGTGGAGAGTCAACCAAAATTTAGAGTGGGAAGAGTTCCACTACAAAGCTTGACTCATCCCTCTTTGTGTTGCAGATCAGAGGATGGACAGAATATGAGACAGTGGCTCTTGGGTGGTGTAGCCCAAAGTTCAGCTCCTCAGAAGTGTAACTACGTTAGGTTGACTCGGACCACAACAACTGTGATTGATCCTCCTCCTTCAGTGTGTTTCAGGCTACTACCAATTCACTGTTTTCAACTGGATGGAGTTTGGTAATTTCGGTAACAGTAACTGTTGAACATTTATCAGCTCCAACTCATACAAATCTGCTCTGTTTCAGTCCGCTTGTCTGAAGAACAGGAAAGAAGTACTGCTTTATATGGTTTTCTGTGCGGCTGCTCGAATGATTGATTGATGAAGGTGTAAAACTGAGACCGTGTCAGTTTTAGAATCAATAACACAACAGTATGCCCAAAAGAAAAAAAAACAATGAAACCCCCCCTTTAAGGTCTACCATCCCATATTCTATCAATTATTTTGAACCACAAAGTCCTTTTCAGTTAGGGCACATTAGATAAGCAGGAAGTACACCTCCAAGTCTCAGCACCATCCTCCACCTCCTCCTGATGAACCCTCCAAATACCTGGTGTACTTCTGAAAGGAGAATGAAAGGAGAGAGCTTTCAAGAATCCCAGGGTGCGTGGCATAACTCTTGATCATCTGTGAGAGAGCAAAACCTTGCTTCTTCAACCGAATAGTCTCCCTTACCTAGGTTTTCAATATGATTGACACCCTCAACTATAGCTACCGGCAGTTTTGTCCCCACTGAAAGTCTTGAACAGCCTCCTCTTGGCCTTCATGGACCATAGCTCCTTGTGCTTTGACAACTGAAGTGATACTGCAGATTATCCTCACCTGGACTTTCCCAATGCACCATCTGATACAAGTCACTGCCAGATGGGGGTCTGCTGACAGCTCTGCTGAGCCTCGTCTACCTCCAGAAGAAGGTCCCAGTTTCCCTGTCCTTATTGTTACTATTATTTTTTTCATAATGAAGCAAAACTATCACAGGGGGGTTACTCAGTCGAAGAATTTTAGTCATACACCACTTTTTTTCCCCCAAAATGGTTTATTTGTGTTTACACATCCTTTTCCCTTGTGAAACTGCTGTCCTCTCACAGAAGGCATCTCCCTTAAACATGTGTTTTTCTCCCCTTAATTAGATGCACTTTTGAGGAATCAAGATGCCCTTGTAGGATGAGGGAAACAGCAGCTGGAGCCATAAATTACCAGCCAAAGATAATACCAACACCTCCCTTTTGCACCCACACGCTGCTTGAACAATAACCACAGTCAGGAAGACAATCACCAGACACAGAATTACATCCTTCTTATCCCGTACCTAAGATTTCAGATGCAGATGCAACAATTACAGTGAGGAGAGTTCTGCTCAAAGTGTATTGTTCTGGACTACTGATGAGCAACATTTTGTGAAACTACACTAATTTAGCTTTCTACCAAGACCTCTAAAGCTAATTAGGGAACACATTATACCTTGTTTGTTTAATCCATACAAAGTGAAGTGTGAAAATAACAAGTTCTGGTCTCATAAAGGCACAATAGCTTCTCAGAGACCTGCTATCACCTTCAAACTCTCAGTCCTCCACTCAGCTATCAGCCCTGTTTCTTCATTGGTATAAAGACATGAGTTTATCAATATCAAAGTATCAGCACCTGGAAGAAAAGTCATTTTGCAAAGTGATGATCTTTCTGTTTAATATTCCTGTCACTTGAAAAAACACATTTGATCCCACATGCCTGCTTGACTTGTCTGCTCAGCTTCACACAAACACTTTCATAGTCTCAAGAATATGAAAACTCAGAAAATGCAGATAAAAATGAAAATGCCAACTTTGAATTCAAGCTGCAACACAAAAGAAAAATCTGTGTGAAAAATCTGTACTAGCTGTAATCAACGGTTAACGCTCTCATCTTTAGTCTGTTCAGCAAGGGCCTGTGCAGAAGCTTTTCCCTCTGTGTTCAGAACTCAAGGCAGACTGGTGCCTCAGCACTGCCCTGAAACCTAATCACAACATCTTCATGGTGTCCCTCAGTGTTGCCAAGCAATGCCAGATTAAAAGAGTAAATATGTTCTCCAGCAGCAAGGTGAGCTTCATCGCAAACACCATCCATCAGCTTTCAAAGCTCAGGTCAATTGAAAACATATAGCAATTTCTTTTCAGATACGGATAGAGGGGGAATGATGGCTTCAGCTCCACTTGCACATTTCTCCCACTAACTGTAAGCTACGCCTCTCTTTGTAAGCTTTCTGCTCTGTCGTTCTAAACGAATGCCTGTCACCTCGGGGCTACAGCGCCGGTCTCGCTGGGCAGCACATACCCACTCATGAGCACAATTCAGTTGCCGCCTTTGGATTAGCTATAAATCATCATTAGGCAACCCATAAGGAATGATATTATAAGAATGAGTGCATTTGCGGTGAGCTAAATTGTAGCCAGAGTGGAGCGATGGGTGGTTTTTCATCACCACCAACACTGGATAATGTGGTGGCGATTTGTCAGTCTGGAATAGGCTTGCACAGGAAATAATTATAAATTAGCTTAATTACTGGGTCGAGTTAAGTGAAAAGAACCAAAAACCATTTCATCTACCTGTTCATTTAAGGGACATTTAGATATTTGATTTCCATTAATGTCATATATAAAATATTCTTCTTTGATGTGAGAATGGTAGACAATGTAACTCACTGATGGGCTCCTTGAATTAATAAAAGCAACATCTGCAAAATGGAGAATAGTAAGTATCCACCAATACAAAGGCGCAGACTTTTGGAGGGTGGGGGAGTTTATAGTTCTGGATATTATTACATCTGGCAGAGGGAGTCTTATTTACCATTTGCTGTTTGCTAGAGCAGCCCATTCTCTATCAAAATTCAGCCTCATTACAGACAAAAACAACATGAAATTGAAACTGTCAGGGATATTTTGGTGCTTTTATTTGATTCTTTATGGCTGATGAAAACAGAAACACAGGGTAGGTAAATAAGCTAGACAAACTAAGAAACTTGATGCATAGACAGTTTTAATTGCCTGTTCATGAAACACATCATTGTTTAGACTGTTTCATAATTAATTTGAATGAGTAAGGGAGGAATAAATTACCCTGCCTGGACCTTTAAAATATGAAATATTCAGACTCATACACTCATAAATAAGATTTTTTTTTTTTTTTAGCTTTGGAAGGCACATAAAAATAATGTTCCCCTCCGGATAGATGTATCAGAAGAATAATATCATTTGTTCCTCTTGACAGCATAAACAAACAACATTTTTAGTCATTTTATCTGTAGGGGCTGTTGTTATATTTCCCACAGTTTGAGAATGCACCTTTGATCACATTTATAACTTTTGGTTTGATACATGTTTATGGGTGAACATTGTATCTTATGGGGCTGGCATAAATGCTTGAATTCATGCAATCAAAAGCTGTTACATCTCTGAGCTTTGCCGGCAGCCATAAAACATTGCAGTGATGAGACCATTCCCTGTTGGTGTGTGCCATTTAGCACTAAACTGAGAAGCACTCACATTGCTTGCTTGTCCAGACTGTCATGTGGTAAAGGGCTTGGGAGAATTCAAATAAATAAAAGTAGGCGGTGGTTTCATTTAGAGCTGACAACTGCTGCCATCTCTACTACATCCTCTGAATGTATACGCCCTCTCCTCAGATTGCTTCCATGCAGGAATGCTACTGTGGTGTTGTGGTTTGTTGGGGGAAAACAAAGAGAAAATTGTGGAAAAAGATGATAGAGGAGGTAAGATGAGTGGTGAGTCAAAGAAAGGGAGTACAGCAGTAGGAACGGATGCAAAAGGGGGTGCAGGGAGGACAGAAGGGGAGCGTGGCAGTTACTAATGCGAAGTAAAGGGGATTAGATGCTGCACAGAGGAGGAAAAGCAAGTGTAGCAAGGAGGCGAGTAGAGGAGTATGGTAGAGGAGGGAGGAGAAGATGGAGCACACAGAGAAGGAGTCCTATGAGTCATCCAGCAACTGGATTTTGGACCCGTGGAATAGAGACTCTACTATTGCTTTAGAGAGTAGAGACTGTCTTCATCTTGGATGCAGAGGCAGTTAGGAGATAAATAAAAAAGTGTCACTCAGCTAATACAAGGCTGCCTATCTGAGCGTCTTCTAAGCAGAAAGGATGTGTGGTAATGTTTGAAATCATAGCAATTAACATAAATCCTGACATGTCCAATATTTCCAGTATTGGCGTGAGGGAAACTTCCCGATGCAATAGTGGCTTGTGTGAAAGAAAATCTGTGAGTCCTGAAATTACAGCTTCATCTCTATAAATAATGAGTTTGGCAGCGTTCACCTCCTTCAACCAAAACCTCCTTTTTTTTTGTTTTCTACCCATTTGAAAAAGCTGTTTTATTCATCCCCTTCACTTGTGCACATCCTTATGCATTTGCAGTCTCAGAGGACACATGAATGTATGCTCTGCATTATGTGTGTGTGGACCCCTGCACAGAAAAACACTGGCAGAGGCAGCAGAGACAGCAAAAAAACTGTGAGCAAAAAGATAACAGCTTATGCTGCTGTGTGGGTGTGACACAGCCGAGCTTCATCGTTCCAACTCTCTGCTACAGTCTGTGAGGGAAACCACTACAAAGTGCAGAAACCGGTGGCTTTCTTATTGTCTGTCCCACCCGGCTGAAAGACTTGTGCTGCTATGTTAAGCTCCAAGCTGGTGCTCGTCTTCCGAACAGACCTGTCAGAGAGGCGTTGTCTTTGAACAGCCACAAAAAGCTGACAGACTCGACATTTTGAGGTGTAAAAGTGGAAACGAAATAAGAAACAAGCTTTTCTCTGTGCTGGGAGTTAAAAGGCTGCCTTGTTGCTTGCTGGTTTCGCCTGCAGAAAGGTCCTGTGTCAAGTCAAGCAAGCGGTCAATCACATGGATATGTTTAGTTCAGCTTTGTTGTTTGATGTAATGCTAGACTAAGACTCCCTCTGCATAAGGGATAAATCTTTCTCTAAACGTCTGAAATATTCCTTGTAAAACATTTATGCATTCAGTTTCATGGAAACAATATTTTCTAACTAGTCACACAACCTATATATAAAAATTTAAATTAGATTTATTATCCAAGGGAGCTGCATAAGAATAGAGTTTGTGGTATTTTTCTTTTCTTTAAAAAACAAATGGACAAATAACTAAAAGATAGATCAGATGAAAGAATAAACTTCATCAATAAAATAAATGTGTTTTCTAAAGATAACTAAAGGCATCCTTGAAATATCACACTTCAACTATTTGTAATTCCATTGTATAAACAACCTATTTTTAACAATCTCAACTTTTTAGATTCAAAATTGATAGACAAAAAATAAAAATCTGATTTAGAACATCTACCCATTATCTCTTTTCTTCCTATTTAGGAATAAGAAGTTCTGCTGAATCCTTTAAAACTCCCCTCAGGTGAAAGGCAGATGTACATCGTGGAGAGTTCACCAGATCATTGCAGGGTTGCATAAAGACAAGCATCTACACAACTCTCTTATGAATGACTTGAAATGGCCAATTAGCCTTTTCTGTACTTTGAAAGGAATTTGCACCTTATATAAACTTATATAAACACATGGAGAAAATGCAAACTCCACACAGAAAGACCCCAGCTGGGATTCAAACCAGGAACCTTAGCTGTGAGGTATCAGTGGTAACCAACAAGCCGCCATGTTACCAGAATTAGAACGCATTCAAGACACTATATGTATCAATATTACTTCTGACCACAGTGGGGCACACAGACCTACTACAGTATGTTGACAACAGTCACTGTGAATGCTGTGTAAATGGGTTGAGGATGGGCCAGGACGATGTGCAGTACCACTTTATACCACTAGAGGTATAATCCACTGCATCCTAAGTGAAGAGCTGAAACATGAACTTTATTGTAAGTTGCTGCCCCCATGTGTTAGATGCTCCACACAAAGCTTGTGCACACACTTATCACATCAAGTTGCTGTTGCTGGGCTGAGACAGGAACCACTGCCAGCCTGAACACAAATCACAACTCCAGCAAACTGAGAACAAAACGTGTTCTCTTGACTTACCAGACACCTTGCAACTATTAAAAGTTTAGCATTTGATGCGAACTAGTGAATGTTATTTGCTATGCTTTATCTTATTTTAGTCACTTTCAGTTTAAATAGTGGTTTAAACATATCTGGACATAAGGTAGATAGAGACAATAATCCTGGACCTCCACATAGCACTTTACATACAAAAAATAACTGGTGAAACGAGTGTCATTAGGCAGTAGCTGACAGATTCATACATTGATTTTTAGTCAGTCATAAACCAGAAACTGTCACAATTAACAAAAAACCACTCTGGCACCATTTATCCAACTTCAACAGGTTACCATGAGATGAATGACGGAAGGGGCATGTGTTCTTTAACACTTTACTTTATTTAATGTATTTATGCAGGAGCCATTCGCAACAAAGTCATTTCAGGGCATTTTCCAGAGAAAGTAAACAAACTAAATAAAAGTTCAATTAAATACACTCTAGTTCACTCTAATTATAACATAATTATATTCCAAGTTGCCATCCATTTATAACTCAATTTGTTCAAATTCAATTTTGCTGTATTCATATAATGGTGCTTCTATTGGTACCCAATAAATTGCATTAAATCTTCACTTTGATTCAATCTCCCATGCAGAGCACACACAAGGTAGTGGGTGACAGTGGAGAGGGAGAGAGAAAAAACCTGCCTTTTAAAAGGAAGAGACCTGCAGAAGAACCACACTGATGAATGGCAGCCGTCCGGTTCAACTGGTTGGGGTGTTAGAGGGCAGGACAGACAGAGGACGCAAGCAAACACAAAGTGATTAAGTCAGGGATACTTGCTAGGAGACAGAGAAAAGAGCAGATCTTCCTCACGCCTTTATACCCTCTGCAATCTGTGGGAGTCCAGCAGCACTTCACTGTCAGGAGAGTGGAGTCGGCATCACACATGTGACTTCATGAATTGGTACATTTACTTGGGTCAACACATGGGTTTATTTCTTATTTTTAAAAGTTGATGACAGCAATAATGGCATTTACATGCATGGAGAGTAAAATCACATCAAGCATGGTCAGACAGCAGTTCTCTTCAACCGTCACTGAAACATAGAAAACAAACAAACAAACAAGAGAAACTCCATAAAGTTGTTCTGACCAAATATGTCAAGCACATCTGTGTCTCTTTCAAACATTCATACATTATTAATGAAACTTCATACCACGACTGTCAAAACTTGAACAATGCATTCACTCAGTCACCACCATGGGATACAAAGAAGTCACTCCGGCAGAACAAAAGCAATAAAACCCCAAAATATTATCTGTGGGGAGAAGTTATTGGGAAAATCTCAGACATTTCCCTTACAGTCAAAAATTTACCACATATAAGATGAGACAGGTGGTATGCAATGAAAAGTTGTGGTGGAAATTACATGGAGAAAGTAAAGTCATGCAGTCACGCAGACTGGAACCAGAAATGGCTTACGGGACTTTGCAGCGGTAGAAGAAAGTCTGTAGGTCACATTCTTTGATTCGATACTATTCAGTGATGCCTAAAATTTGTGAAGGGTGGTCTACACTGTTGTCAGCATCGTCAACGGGTCCATCATCAGCATTAACATTTTATTATTACTTTTATTTGTGCTTCATGAGAGGAAGAGGATGTTAGTTACAAGTGAAAGCTGGGGAGCTGTTGCTGGAGCAGAGCTGTAATTTACACCGCTGGTTCCCTCTTTTCCTCTCTACAGCACAGGAAGCTAAGAGAAACACTCACAACTAAACTGTGAGTCTGAAGGAAATTCAGTTTTCTTTCCCCTGACCAAGCAGTTTATTTTTCTTGTAAAATTGCAACTTATCACATACAGTGCAAGACGACGACACGGCTGTGATAATCAGATCACCATCCTTAATGGAGATATTGATTTGAAGCAAGAGCCAGGAGAATTGCTACATCTATATTATTCTGCAAGCAAAATGACCTCTGGAAAAAAGGGCTCGGCCTTGCAGATGGCAGTGTCCACATGATTTCCACTTTGAAGTGATGACTGGTGTGAGGAATCCATTACTTAAGCCCTAATACCCTTCTGCGATGAGGGGCTGTGTGACACTCCATTTACTGTCACTTCCTGCAGAACTTCATATTCCTATTATTTTCATCATTTCATTTAGAGATGAAGCACTGTCTTGAAATAATATTTACAAATGCAAAACTGTGTTAAATATATAGGAATCTTATGCGCATTCTCTCTGGAGTATAATCTCATCCTGATTACAATTCAGTCCCACCTCTTTGTTACCAGGAAAGACTAGGAACAGCTGTAATCTGAGCCACCATATCAGCATACTCAAGCAATCCATACAGCAATTCGTTATGTCTGGAAAACCAATTTATTTGAGTCGCAACACAGCAGATTATGCGCCGATAATGCCATGGAAGACGGGGAATCTCAGACTTAATAACCTTTGCAGTTGCACTCCGCTGTCAGGAGAGTGGAGTCAGCAGCACACATAAGACTGAAGTTGTTTTTACATTTACACGACTAGGTTAACGCAGCCCTTGCATTTGAAACAAGCGAATAGACTTCTAGTCTTGGGCCTTGAAGACATTTTACCTCTCATCTCATCTGAGCAGCTTTTTCAGTTTGAATCACTTCTTTAAATCTAGAGAAGCCCTTCGGATGAGAGGTGAAACATCTATGTGGTTTCTGAGGTCTCCATCCTTCCTCCAACCTGCAGTGAAGCATCATAAAGCAGCTGCTCATTCATCCTTTACGAGCACAGCGGGGAGCTGAGGAAACTCCTGTTGTCAGCTCATGTCAGCCAGAGAACCAACTGGCAGATTTTATAATGTCGCTGCATGACACCTCAGAGATTCCTGAACTTCACACGGAGACGACTTACCACAGGACACATTCTCAGAGTGCAGACTAATGGGATGCCTTCAGCTCAGGGCCAACTTAAAAATGTTTACATAGCTGGGTTTGTTGTGTTGTTTGTTGAGAGATTTTGCATGGCTCCGTGTGTTCTTCTGGAGAGCTTGACAATACCCTGTAACCCACAACTTCTTTGACGCTCTGGCTAGTTATTGTCCCTTTTGTTTAACCTCATACCAAAGAAAGTTGGGATGGTATAGAAAATTCAAAACAAAATGAGAATAATAATTATAGGGATTGCAGTGATGATATGGTACAAAATCAGTATCTGTGGTAAGGCTGAGTATTTGAGGACTAAAAATGAGCAGAGGATCTTCCTCCGGCTGACAAAACCACACGAATGAAAGGTTGTTGTGAAATGGCTTTGAGAAGCAATGCAATAAAGAAATACATTTATAATTGGCACACAAAATGTTACCATACAAAAAAGAAGCGTTGTGCTATAACCTTATTCAGAAGTGGCATCATCATCTCTGGGCTCAGAATTTTTTTTTTTTTTTTTTTCCCCTGGAGGAATTGGTCACTGCTGTGGACCAAAGATGCAAAGAAACATCTAGCCTGTTGTCAGCAAAAAGTCTAAACATGAGACTGTGGTGGTATGGGGTTACATCAGTGCCGTTGAAAAAGGTCATTTACATTCTTACCACAGCAGCATTAATGCAGAAAGACACACTGAGATTTAAGAGTAACATGCTGTCTTCAAGATGGCAGCCTTTTATTAGGGGTATCCATGCATTTTTCAACAAGACAATGCAAAACCATATTCTGCACACATTACAAAGAGGTGACTGAGGAAGAAGAGGGTACAGACACTGCAGATGCTGGTCTGGTCTACCTTAAGTCCTGACCACTCCCTAATGGAGAATGTGTGAGGAACTTGTTGCAAGCCTGAAAATTGAATAATAAATGAAATCAGGTTCATACTTCCATAGTATCATAAAAATCAAATATAAAAATCAGTTAGGTTTTTTAAAAATTATTTTTCTTTTATCCCTTTTTTTTCTCTTCTGGTTAGGGAACAGATTTTTCTATCACAGTCTTGATGAGGAAGTATCAGTGTATGAAGACTGAAAGAACAATTTGTTCTCCTCTGGAGCCTGTTGATGTAGCATGCAAGCATCAATATACTGTAACAGTCATCATTTAAATGTGCAAAATACTTAAATAAGTAAGACTTTGATTTCCATAATAAAGCACTAATGTAATCTGTTCATTTTCAGACTCAGGTGGTCTGTGATAAACCCTGTTTTATGGCATCTTTGTCACTGGATTATATTTATATAAGCTTGTGGATGAAAATAAATGGTTCAAAAATAAGATTTTCAGTTAAAGTTTGTTTTTTTTTTAAGGCAGGAATAAAATGTGTTCTGGAGAAGAATAAAATCCAAATTAAGCAAAGGTGAAGACATACTACTGAAATGAACTTCTGCCATCTAGGGGATAACAACAACATTGCAACAGGAAACAACAGACATTTTCTGACTATCTAGCAAAAGTCTTCAACTAGTAATCAGTATCATAAGGACAAAGAGCATGGTGTACTCTGTTGGGGTATTTTTTACTACCTCTCAGGTTTCCATGGTGAACTAAGTGAATCAGCAATGAAGTTGTCATTAAACAAAAGTATGAGTGAACAACACAACATGCCCTAAAGCAGAATGTCCCATCATGAAGACATGCAAATGTAATCTAAAAGAAAAAAAAAATTACTACTCAGACTATGAAATTATACTATTTTTCATTTACATATAAGAACCAACACAGAAAAGTGGAAAAGGTTTTATTAATTAGTACATTTTATTGCTGTTTTCACACTCCTGCTTTGAGACATATTAAAATGTAAAACATATAAAAAGGAGAGTAGAAAGAGCAATTTATGTAACACCAGGAACACCATTCAGAGACACTATTATGTAATTCAAACATTTAAATGATTCGATTTTTTTTTCTTTTTCCCCGTATTTCCTAACTGACATGGATGAGACTATTTTACCCAGGTGATACTGCACAGGTTCTATACTGGGACAGCATCGCCTTGCTGCGTCACAACCATCCATGAGTTAAAAATGTCATTAATAGCAAATACTAAAATAACGGTGATCTATACACTGGGCATGACACAAAACTTCAAACCACACCAAGCTACCAAAGAATGAAAAGATAAAGCTTGGCACAGATTTATCTTTAGTCTGCAGCACTGCTTACTTACTGATAAGAGTGGATAAAGCCAAGCATGGCTTTCTACTGGTTTGACACCATAGAGCGGTTTGGTTCCACTGAAATCAGGTTAGGTCCACCCAGCAAAATTCCAAATACCTTAAATGACTTTTCAGTTATTCAACAGTGATTTATGTAATTCACCTGCATCCATAATATATAAACAACAACACTGATAAGAGCCTCTCCCACTACAACAAATAAAACTGTTTTTAATGACACACATAAAAAGTATTTTTCCCATGTCTTCTTGAAACAAAAGCAGTTCAAGAGTGAGATGTGATCACAACCCTGCTTTTTTTGCTTTTAAAATATCCAGCCTCCCAAAAAAAAAAAGAAGTACCAGCAAGAAAATAAAAGAAGGGACCATGGTGAAAGTAGTGGTTTAAGGTGCTTGTGTTTTCAAAGAAAAATTAAAATGGCAGCTAAAACAAGCCAAACCATTAGTCTTATATTCATACATCCATCTCAGATGGAGTCGTCTTCGTCCTCTGAATTTTCTATGGGTGAGAGAGTGAACTTTTGCACAAAGCTCTGTGACATAAGTCCTCCGTGTTTAATGTCTTCCTCTGAGAACTGAAGACACCCTAGAAGTCTGTTTTCAAGCTTGTCTATATACTCTCGCTGTAGCTCAATCAAGGAGTTCGATGAAGCACAGGAGGCATTGTCAGTATCGTTGTGAAGTAAAGCTAAGCTGTCATTCTGATTATTCCCACTGTGTTGACTCATGCTATCCCCATCTGACAAAACACATTTGTTCTGAACATTCCCATATCCTGTATGGTGATGATTTATTCTGAATTTTGTTTCAGCAGGAACTGTACCGATGGGCTTCAAGCAGGCTTTAGTGTTTGTCAAAATCTCCATTGGAGCAAAGTTGCTTTGTGTGAGTTGACTAAGCGGCACAGACTCTGCCATCACCATTTCGTTTGAAACCATGCGAACAATGTTAAGGTTCCATATGTCTCTGCCTCCTCCTCTCTTTTTGCTGGGGGTGATTTTCTTGATTGGGTCTAAAAGGATACAGTCAGGCTGTTCTTCGCTATTTTCCACATCCATCTCTTCTTCCTGGTTCAGGCTGTCTACCTCCCTAGCTTCTCCACATAACTTCATAGGGGACTCAAATACGACTCCTTTGGGGGCAAGAGGTTTCAAGGGTCTGCGGCGAAAGCTAGTGTATTCTGTCAAGGTAAGCTGCATCTCAGGCTCTTTCAACATGTACTGTCGGACTGACTCAGGTACCAGGATCTTGTAGCACTTTTTGTGTGGCTGTAAGACAGAAAGGCTTCCAGGTAAAACTTTTCCCACAATGGGTACAAGGGAGGTGGGTTTCAGAGCAGAAACAAAATCCTCCAGCTCTTGATAAGAGGAGTGGTCTGAATAGGGCACTATGTGGACACTGGGATGGTAGGAGATGATGGGCCTGCTGGTGGGCAAAATGGCCAGAGTGGGCTGTTCTTTGTTCCACTGGCACACTGATGTAGCACAAATCTCTGACTGCTCAACGACCCGGATACGGCCAGCCCCTGGCTCCGTAGTGAAGACGTCAGGCAGCTCCAAAACTTTGAGGGTTTCCATTCTTTCAAAACTCACCTCAACCCAGGTTTTAAACTCCTTCGCCAACTCCAACAGAAGGGACTCTTTACCCAGAGAATACAGGCCTATAAGAAAAGTACAGCAAAAACAAGGAATTAAAACTAAAATGTTCAAAAACTGATGTTGACTGAAACAAATGTGGCTGCAATACCAACAATTACAACATAAGATATTTCAACTGTTGATCATATAGACACAAATAAAATAAACATTTTTCTGGAATCATGTTTGTGTTCATCTTGCACATACAACTCCACTCGCCTTTAAATTTGCTTCTGTTTTCTACCCTCTCTAAGTAGAAATACCACAGCTTGTGATTGTGAAATATGCCTTTTTGATTACTGCCTGGTTGATTGTGGCATATGTTCGTTTTTTGTGAAAAAAATGTAATGGTACAATGCAATTTAAACACTTTTCAATGAAAACTCCTTCCAAATGGTGGGGAAAAAAAGTAAGAGAAACAAAAAGACAAAATAAGAATAATATAAATAAAGTCAAACAGTGGTGCTGAAATTAAGTCACATAGATTATATATAATACACAAATAAAATATGTTGGGTCTCTGTGGTGTAATGAACCCCACCAGGTTAATAGTGGTAAGTATTCATCTTACTAACATTAGTCCTTGTGGTAAGAGAAACACTTCTTTAAAAAAAAAAAACAACTCACCTATAACAACATTGTGGTCGGGGTGGCTGCGGATGATCTCTTTGATTTGTTGAGTGGCTCTCTGTCTGGATGGCAGAGTACGGTTGGGGTCACAGTTAGTGTTATCCAGGTACAGAACATCTATAGTGATACTGGTCCTTAAACATGGCTCACGCAGCATTGATGGAGTGTACCTAAAGTCACCTGAATATAACACAATACAACAAGTTCTGAATATTAACTTTCGCAACAGGGTTCTCAACACAGTACTGTGAAACATTAGAAAGTATGGGGAATAGAAAATAAAATTTAAAAAAAAAACACAGCATAACAAATATAAAAAGGAGAAACTGACCAGTGTATAAGATTGAGCCAAAGTAGCCCTCGAAGAGAAACATGACAGATCCTGGACAATGGTTGGCATCTATCAGTGTGACTGTGAGCTTCTCCTTGCCTATGTCATCCAGAGGGAGCAGATATGGTTCACCAAGTTCAAGAGGATGGATCCACTGTTCCTTCACCTGAGCAGGGATACAAGGTATCACAAAAAGCTTATAGATAATAAGATTTCAATGAAAAATTAAGACATAGTAAAGGAACAGGATGACAAACAAAAAGAAGCCAGATAGAGCAGGAAAAGGGACACAGGAAAGAGAATCAAGAACAGAGGGACAGCCACCACCATATTGTCAATAGTACACAAGACAAAATATAATGGTAGTCATTATCCGTTAGCTGGAGAACTAAAGAGTTTCATGTACATATGAATAATGCATAGTTAGTTGGTGTGCTACAGAGACAACAATATAAGCACAAGTAGACAGCAAACACTGAGGTGGTCAGAGGGTGGGACTGCAGCTCAGTATCAAAGAGGAAAAGCATTGGGATGATGGCCAGAGAAACTGAAATAACATTTCAGTAGCAAATTCAAATTCTTGTTTGAATGACAAAATACATGAAGATAATTGCAGAGATGCAAAACGTCAATGGGTGTCTGTCTATGTAAGTTATGATTGCACTATGGTCTTAACCAGACCTCAAACAACAAAAAGAAACTAAGATTGTTTAAGAAACTGTGGAAAAGTATCTTTCAAAATTGTTGATTCAATGTAGTTGAAGCTGTTCTTATACAATACAGTAAACAAAAACAAATATTTCAGATTTTTAGTCCTTCATATTAAGTGGAAAATTTTATCTCCCATGAACATGATTTTACTTGCATCTATACTATCCATCCATCCATTTTCTGTGCCCATTGAATCCATGTCTGCGTCACGGGGGTTTACTGGAGCCAATCCCAGCCCATAGCAGGCGATAGGCAGGGGTACACCCTGGACAGGTCACCAGTGCATCTATACTAATAGATCTCCAATGATTAAAACTTGGACCAAATAAATACGATGGGACCCTGACTAGACTTAAAAAAAATGTCTGTTGGTTTCAGCAGCAGATTTATCTCATATACGCCAGATGTGATAAATCAGGTAAAGCACAGGTGTTGATAGTTCTGTTATGTTTAGTGCCCTAGTAAACCCTGGAAGAATGTTAA
>JAOWBL010000022.1:6426507-6470258 GCA_028564865.1 Zenarchopterus dispar | reverse complement strand
AACATTTTACTTATTTCATGAAGGCCGAACAAAAGTAAGACATTGAGCTATAAAGTGATTTTTTTTTCACACCTTGACATGTCACAGTAGGAACAGTAATGTTTTTGAATCTCTACACTGGACCTTCCAGTGTAATTACTTCCTACTACCATGCTATATTCATATCTAATGGTACCACTTCAATTCCAGATGTGTTTTCTTTAACCTCTACTGTTACTCCTCTAATCCCATACAGCTCCAATCTAAACTGTGAGCCCCAGAACCTGTTTCCACTCTGAAAAAGTGAATTTCAATAACACTCCCCTCACCTGCAGTTTGAGTTTCAGCAGAGTGGCAGTTGTTGGCGAGCAGTAGATGGGCCGGTTGCTCCAGGTGGAGGTCAGACCCACCGTGTGATCGCTGTGCATGTGGGTCAGAAAGAACAGCCGAGTGCCTGGACATTTCCGCACCTGCCAGAAATCCACAGCCAGTGGGGTGTGCGGGATGACTTTCCCGTTGGTGGACATCGTCCATGCCTTCACAGGAGCTCAGCCAGTTGTACGCTGAACTCGTCGCTGCTATACCAGACTCTTAGCAGCCTATTTTAAAACTGTTTTGGGTTTAAAACGCTCGTCGAAGTGTCCATTTTGCTAATGATGTAAGAAGTTTAGCGATAAATTAACGTAGTGTTGGCATAAACGGAAACGATTAAGTGAAATCTTACGACCGTTAACGACCTCCTGGTGTTAAACACAACTGGAAGGATACGTAAGACTTTTCAACGACGCCCTGCATTACGTCGACACTCTTGCGTTTTCCAAAATTCCCACTTTTTTCCTCTTAATTTTCTGAACCGTTAACAGCTTAACCGTTATCAAATTCTTGGCTAGGCTACACACCACCGCGCCATTTCTGTTTTTAATTTAACGTTTCCCTTCCTCGTTGTCTTCTTCTTTGGTTTTTTTTTTGTTGTTGCAGTTGTTCTGCTTATCTTATGGTGCACCGCTGCAGCGGTGGTGGTGCAAAATCCCCAGACGGACAAAAGCACCACACAACACAACTACCTGTAATGCATATTTTTTGAAGGCAGTGTTTTCTTAGAAGATAATTAAAACTAGATTGATATAAAATGGCAAGAAGTGAACAAGCCAACAAACGTGTTGGCTAAAATAATTTGCAGAGTCTTCTCAATTAGTACAGTCAAGTAAAATTTATATCTGGTGTTTCGCATAAGTAGAAATCAGTTGCGTGAATTATAATGAAAAGTTATAGAAATGTATGGGTTTGGGTTTGACGTTGAAGTGTTTTTTATTTTAGTAAACCTCTCTTCTTGCAATTATTGTAAACGCGTTTTAAATCTAAATCGATTTTTGAGCTTAAAGGCTTTTAACATATTTATAACCTTTTTACAAAAAGGCACAAGATGAAGGAAAAGGATAAAAAAGATCAATCTAAAAAAATTAAAGTGGTGTGAAGTAAAGAAAAAGTTGCATGTGTCAATTTCTTCTTATTTTTATTTAAGTTATTTCAAATAAGAAGAATTGAATACAATATTTTAAGGTCCCACCACGGCATTTCAGTTGGGTTAGGTCTGGACTTTGACTAGGCCATTCTTTTTTTTTTTTTTTTTTTTTTTCCAGCGATTCTGAATATTTGATTGTGTGCTTCAGGTCAATGTCTTGTTGCATGACAAGTTTTGATCAAGCTTTAGTTGTCAGACAGGTGGCCTCTCATTTGTCTCTAGGATTCATAGGTACAATTAGGAGTTTTTGGTCTACTTAATGACTGAAATGTTCAGGTTCTGTGGCTAACAAATGAGTCTAAATCATCACAAAATAATAATAATCATGAATGTATATATAATAAATGTGTGATATTTTTTCGATTTAAAGACACTAATATCTCTTTTATTAATTCGGCTAATTTCACATTTGTTAACAGGGTCTTTGAGGTTACTTGCGATTAAAAAAAATAATACTAAAAAAAAAAACAAAAAAAATCTCGCGATGATGAGATTTGATGTGACATCAGCCTTTGTATACACACGTGACCTCTTTTGTCCAATCATCTTTCATCAATTACTTAGCAAGCGCGCGAGGCCCGTCAACTAACTGGTGATTTTTGTCGTTAAATTTCTAGTATTTTTGTTGACAGACTGCTCGCTATGTCACAATGTCCGAACCCAGGAAAAGACAGCGACTCATTCAAGTCAACAGCAACAACTTACAAACTCCTTCTACGAGCTCCTCGAGCATTTTTAGGGGCACTCAGGCCCGTGAAGCCGAAGAAAATGGTCGTTATGTGGAGGGCTCCATACTTCGCATCACTATGAAAAACTTCCTGTAAGTTAACAGTTCCTCAACTGCCAAACCGCACAGTAAAACCGAGACTAGAACCCGTTTGACAGATCAGAATTAGCTTTTAGAACTATACGAGGCCAAGCGAACATACATCCAGAAACATTAGCGCAACTTGTCATTGTTTGAGATTTGTAAACATAAATAGCTAGTTTGCCTGCTGACTTTAGCTGTTAGAAAAGAATTAAGCGGTTCTGTAGGTCGCAGACATTCTAAACACCATAAAACATCAGTCATAATTTTAACATTGTTCCTTCTCATCTCATGAATGTAATGGACAATTTTGTCTTGTGGTGGTATAGAGTCCTTACAACGTCCCAGATTACAGGAAGTCATTTTAGGAGACCAAGTTAAAGGGATTTTATATGTATAAAATCACTTTAACGTGTACGTATGTGTACATATTTATATGTATACACATATACCCACATATAACATGAAGCCAATGTATGAAATGGAAGGATGGTGAGCTAAACGTGCCACAGCCTGGCAGTGAGTGGTTGTGGGTATTTAGACATGAGCAAATGCAGAC
Source organism: Zenarchopterus dispar (assembly GCA_028564865.1). Classification (NCBI taxonomy): domain Eukaryota; kingdom Metazoa; phylum Chordata; class Actinopteri; order Beloniformes; family Zenarchopteridae; genus Zenarchopterus; species Zenarchopterus dispar. The sequence continues at coordinate 6,467,390 of JAOWBL010000022.1, read as the reverse complement.
AGTTGTAATGGCAATACGTGCACTGTTTATACAACAAAAGACAAAATTAACAAATAAGATTCTGATTAATTTTTGAAAATAATTAGAAACCCATTCTGCAATTGTAACAATCATTCAATTAATTTCACAATCTCAGCATTCAGTAAATCTTCATATGTGCCACAATTATTGAAGCTAGAAACTCCAAGCAAGCGATTAACCATGATTAGGTTCGATGCTGCTGGATGTCAAAAAGCCGGAAGTAGCACAAGCTGAAGAACGAGTTCTTACAAGTCCTCCCTAACTTTCATTAAACGCCACTAGGGCCTATGTAGCTGCTGAAAAGGCCTGTGTTAGAGTTTGTTACACTTTTCCTTTTGCAGGTTCTTGAGGGTTAGAAGAATAATTAGTACATTTGTTCTTCAACCAGATGATTTCCAGAGAGAACTGATTTTTCTTTCATTTAAGTTTACAAAAAGTTGGAAAGGGCTGTCACTCACAAATACATGAGCATGGGTGGTAAATTCCCAGATCCAGTCAAATTTAGAGTTTCATAAAACAAACTAGAAAAAAGAAACAATCATATGAGATTTAACAGTAAACATTTAAATGTCTTCTTTGTACACTGACAGAACCTATGATTACTCTGTGGTGCATCCTGGACCAAATCTGAACATGATTGTTGGAGCCAATGGAACTGGGAAATCTAGCATTGTGTGTGCCATTTGTCTGTGTCTTGCTGGCAAGACTGCTATTCTGGGACGAGGAGACAAGGTAAATAACACAACCACAAGTTGATTAGCTTGGAAATAGTTTTAACTTGGGTCTCTGTCAGACAGAGCAGATACTAGACTCAGATGACTTATACTGTTTAGAAGGTGGTGTAGATCTACTTGAAGATATTGTGTTTGAATCATTAGTCTGTGTTCTCTGTCATTCCTTGTCATTCTGATATCATTTTCAGTATGTCCAAACATTTCACATTTTTGATATTCACCGATTAAAAACATAATAATGAATATTATATAGCGTTATTACAAATCAGACCCTCACTTCTTTGACCTTATTTTCTCTTAAACCAATCTCTGATAATGATTGTTGGATTTTTAAAAAAAAAAAAAAAATTTTTTTTTTTTGGTAGGTTGGGCTCTATGTGAAGCGTGGATGTCATAAAGGCTATGTTGAAATAGAACTGTAAGTAATATGAAATAGATTGCGTGAACCTACAGTTACTTTACTATGACAGTTGGTGTGGTATGTTTTCAGATATTTCAAGAAGAATCAGCTTAAAACTCAACTATTAACCTGGTATTCTAACTCATTAAAAAATGCAGAAACCTTCAGCTAAAGTATTTATTTCCCATATTTCCTAAAATATGATTTTAGAAATAGTAATGAATAATAGCATAATCTTACACATTTTTGTTGTTGTTGTTGTTGTTGTTGATGTTGAAGGTACAAGAATGGAGGCAATGTGGTAATTAATAGAGAGATCCATGTGGAGAACAATCAGTCCCTTTGGATGCTAAATGGAAGATTCTGTAACCAGAAAACAGTAGAAGAGGAAGTCAAAACCTTGTGTATCCAAGTCAACAATCTCTGCCAGTTTCTACCTCAGGTATACTTTGAATTGAAAATATTGAATATCGATTGAAAATAAGGACTGTTGTAGTTGGCCAAATCAGTATAATCAGTGTTTTCTCCTTTCCTGTTGATGTGGATTTTTTTTTCCCACAGGAAAAAGTGGGTGAATTTGCCAAGATGTCCAAAATTGAGCTGCTGGAGGCAACTGAGAAGTCAGTTGGACCACCAGAGATGTATGAGTACCACTGTGAGCTCAAAAACTTCCGCAACAAAGAGCGAGATTTAGAGGTAAAAAAATAAAGCTTTTATGTACAATGGATTAAATAAAGGTTAAAGGTATGAATCTGGGCTTCTACCAGTCTTTGATCCCAATTCGATTAGTGACACAAGTCTGTAATAACATTTGGATGCGACTACACAGTTGTTGGTGAAAAACATGGACTTGGAACTTTTAAAAACCATTTAATTAGACAGATATATAAATTCTATCTGTCTGTCTGTCTTTCATTCTTTTAAATCAAAATCACATTTAAACTGTTTTAGTTAAGATGTAATGGCAGATTTGTCTCAGACTTTTCAGCACTGTTGGCTCTTGTGTTTCACTGTAGAATGTTGTAAAAGAGAAGGCAAGCTTTCTGGAGAAGGCAAAGCAGAGGAATGAGAGAAACAAACATGATGTAAATCGTTACTATGAAAAAAAGCGGCATCTGGATGTGATTGAGTTGTTGGAGAAGAAGAAACCATGGGTGGTGAGTGGCTGATATGTACCAATGAAAACTGGAGAAAAGAAACCACAGCATGACTGTCCTGATCTGATCTCTGTTTCATTGTGATACCAGGAGTATGAGACCACCCGTAAGGAGCTTGAGGGCGTAAAAAAGGAGCGTGAAGAAGCCAAAAAACAGCTGTCTGCTCTGAGGCAAGCCCAGGCGCCCATGCTGAGGAAAATTCAGGAGATTGATGAGCAGTTGAAGCCAACTGAAACACAAATGAAGGCTAAGGTAAAGAACAAAAAATGTAATGTTATCACTCTCTAATGTGCATACAATATGAATGTAGGGTCACAAATAGAGCATATAGAAATTTTTGTTAATCTAGTTAATTTTGTTGGTCGTGAAGAAGGTGTTTGACCTTAAAATTCAGAGTAAGTTGCATGTAATTCCTAACCCACAACACTTCTAGTCTCATTATATCTGTTAATCTGTTAGATGACTATCTTGGGAGTACAGTCTATAACAATTTTTTTTTTAAAAAGAGAAGAAATGGTCTTCATATGTGGCTCTGTTCTGCAAGGTGCAAACAGAAGCCCCTTTTACACTGGGGGATACCCTGAATTTTACACCTGAATCTAGCCTGTTTTACAATAACTGACACAGGGTGGCGTGTTGAGCTGGCCCCGCCAATAACTCGGTCCAAGGGTACACTTGACCACGGGTCAGGACTAATGTAAACAGAACTGACGAGGGGTGGCTGGTTATGAGTGAGATTTATTGATGGCAAGATGAGGATGTCCACAAGCTCCTCATCCTCAAAGCCATGGATGTCATAAAGCAGCATATTGCAAACTGTAATCTGCAACTGGCGACTAAAACAACAAAACTCGAGTTTTGTTTATTTGTAAGAAACAAAACTTGTGTAATTAACAAACTGAAGAGCCTCAGAAAGAAGTTCTTTGAGGTCAATAACACAAGATCAGGAGTGGCAGAGGGAGACTGCTGGTCATATTTGTGCAACATGATTTGGGGGAAGTCGCTACACAAATCCAATTGTGTTTTAGCATGGATCCGCCACCCTCTCCATCTCCTGCATCAGCCAGCTCTTCTGATGTTGGTGAAGTTGGTGAAGCCAACTAAACGTTACGTGTTACCACTCGATAACGCCTCCTGAGTCGTCTTCTCTCCCTTGTGCTTGGCGTGGGGCACAGGGGAGGCCATAATACGCCTTGCATTTACAATTTCCAATGCGTGGTAAAGATCTTGAAAACATGTTTTTAACCCAGAGAGGGATTTGTACTTGAAGTAGGGACATGGGGGTTGAGAAAGTGGGTTTAGATCATTTATGATGGGGTGTGTTTTCTATGGAATTTTTATTCAAATACCTTTTATGATGTAATGCAGAAATAGCTTGCCATACCTTTAATCCAAACTCAGTTATTCTGATTTTGATGTTGACTGCAAAGACAGAATAAATTTAAGTGAATGTGAAATACAAAATTAGAAAACTGTAAACAGAACATTATAAATCTTCATAAAACACGTATAATAATAAATTTACAACAAAATAGTTGCTTTGGATATTGAGTATGCTCCTCCACAGTACAATAAATGAACTGAAATGTAATCTTTGACAATATAATGATGGTTGATAATGAAGCTGGTGTTTTTCAGACTGCTGCCATTAAAGAGGCCTCTCTGAAGTGTAAGCAAAAGCAAGATCAGCTGGATAGAAAACACAAAGAGGTAAGAGTGTTTTCTCAAGGAAGTGAAATCATTCAACTGTCAAAACTGCAACTGCTTCCTCATAAACATAAAGCAAACTTTATTTGTGCATATTCATAAGGAATGATAGCCCACTCTTTTCTACAGATTGATGACATTAAGCAAAAATTTAGGCTGAAGCAGATGGAGGAGGAAGACCATCAGAAGAGAATCAGCAATACTAGACGAGCCATTGAAGACCTGAATGCTGAACTTGCCAAGGTCAGCGATCAGCCAGATGTAACTCCAAGAATCAGTGCCATCAACTCGGAGTTGAGGCGCATCCAGGAGGAGAGAGCCAGGATCGAAGGAGAGAAGGCTGACTTGCGCATGGAAGAGGACAACATCATTGCCGAGTCAAAAAGTGAGTTTTTAAACTTTTTAAGTAAATTTGTGTCACACATTTCCCAATAATAGAACACAGAATAAACATGAAACTTAAAGACTGCAAAGTGCAGATTACCTGTATAAGTGACATGTTTTTATTTATTCATTTATTTTGGGCAGTGTTGGAGAGGAAGCTCAATGATATGAATAACATGATGAATGCCAAGGAGGAGAAGCTGCGAGGACGCCACCGTGACACACATACTGCCCTCCAGTGGCTCAGGAAGAATAAACACCTCTTTCAGGGGAACGTCCATGAGCCCATGATGCTGGTGGTGAGTCCCACAGATATGACAAGAAATTAGCCCCCCATCATTACTGAAAATAAAATATACCTTCCCAGAAGTTATGAGTGTTGAAGAGGGCTTTACTTTAATGGTGTAATTGACTTTAAATGCTTTTCTATTTCTTAAAATTGCAAAATAAAACATCTAAAAGTATTATCATAGCCATTAAATTATTACTATTGGAAAATCTTGATGGTAATTCTGTCTTTATCCTGCAGATCAATGTGAAGGATCATCGTTTTGCAAAGTATGTGGAAACCCATATTTCATTCCATGACCTGCGAGCTTTCGTCTTCCAAAGGAAAGATGACATGGAGAAATTCATGACTGAGGTCAGGCTGGTGAACACAAATGTACCATTCACACACGATTAAAATTATCTGGGGACCTGCAGTAATTTGTAATCATCACGGAGAGCATCTGTGTTTTTTATCCTGTTCAAATGCGTCATGTCTGTGACTTGTAAAGTAAAAATTCCACTGCAAATTACATACCCTATTTCAGCAAACACCAAGGTCATGAGATAATTTTAATCCCCTCCAAATGCACATGTCAGTGATTTGGGGATGTGCTGACTGGAATCTTTAAAAAAAAAAAAAAAAAAATCCTCTTGTCATACAAAGTTTGGTAAGTCAGTAACTGCTGTCTTTCTGACTTTGGTGTGGTCTTTTCTGACCTTCAGGTCCGAGACAGGTTGAACTTGAAAATTAATTCAATTTCTGCTCCTGAGGAGTCATGTTCCAGGCGGCAACCATCCCGAAATATTGAGTCTCTCAGGTGAGAGGTTTAATTTTGCTTAATGAGACAGCAGCTAATTGTATGGATGCATGTCTTTTGGTTGTTATGTGGGTTGTTTTCTCCCAGGCTGCTCCCTTATTTTTTGTTCATAAAAATCCTATGAAATGGATTTTTCTGAGAGATCCAGCTGATTTTTGTTCATTTATTTATTTAAATGCAGTTTCTTTTTTTGTTATCATTATGTCCCATTAAGAGTGTGACATAACAGAAACAAACTTTTGACAAAATGTGTTACTTTGGCCATAGTTAACTTGTTAGCCAAAGACTTGGCAGTCATCTGCTGTCAGATGAACCATTAGCATGACTTTAAGTCAGTAGAAAGGTTCAAACTAAGTAGCTTTTGTTACTAGTTTAAGCACCTGAGTTACCATATGCACCAATGCTGGCCTTTTAAGTCACAGTTTGAATGACAGCACTCAGAATGTATTTACCCCTGTTTTTTTTTTTTTTTTTTTTTTAATTTCTAAAAAAGGAGCTGAAAGATTACTTCAGCTCTGGGGATTTTACATTTTCACTGAGTCAAGTTCCAGTTTGTGGTTTCTCCCTGTCAGGGCTGTAATGTTGTTCACACACCGCCCTAGACCAGTCAGACTAAGGGTTTTTCCTTCAGATGTTTTTAACTCTGAAGGAGTTAAAGTCTGTTAGTTGTAGGTATTTTTATTTTTGTTTTAGAATGTGACTTCTGTTTAAAAAACAAGGATGAATGGTTTATTGATTTAATTTAGGAATATCTTGTCTCAGCTGGACCTGTCTGTCCTGTGGTGTCCTGTGACTTTCTTCTGACTTTCCTTATTAAAATGGCCAGGTTTTCACATTTTAATTGTCAGAATCAAATTTACTAGATTTTACGACTGATTGTGGATAATAAAGCTGACATCAGAGAGACAGAGAAGTGGAAATGGTTCACAGGGAGTGTTTCACCAATCAGGAATTTTAAGAACCACAAGCCTGAGGGATTAAGGCAATTTCAGGGTTCATGTGGTCATTCGTATAGCTATCACACTCGCTTTTTTTATAGCTTATTTCACAAAATAGTTATTCACCATTGACTTCAGATCAGTGTGATGTGTTTACCCTCCCTAATGTAAAGGGGAAATCAGCAATTTCGCTTCTCTTTAAAAGCCTACTTCTTTTTTGAATAAATACTCCCAATTTTTTATTGTAGGTAGAAGGACAAGATAGTACATGTAAAGATAGACTTGTATTTTGTGTGCTATATGTACTTCATGGACTTTGGTAATTTTTTTTATTTCAAATTTATAGGCATTTTGGATTCTTCACTTACCTCCGTGAGATGTTTGATGCTCCTGATGAGGTGATGAGTTACCTCTGTCATCAGTACAAGGTGCATGATGTGCCTGTGGGCAATGAGCAAACGAAAGCCATGATAAAAACGGTACGTTCCTTTCCAAACTTTCAGAGCAGAACTACTAGGAATGATGGCCTTTATGTGGTGCAAGAGACCAGATGTATCTGTGAGATTTATGAATAGTCATCAGTCACTAAAATTCCATATACTTTGAGAAATATTTAAGGATACAAATATATTTCCTTTCAGCTACTTTCTAAAATAATTTATTTGTTTAATGGCTTTTTAATATTGTACATACATGAGAGAAGTTAAATATATAAGGTGTGTATTGGTGTTGACATTAGCGTTATTTTCTATTAGGTGATTGAGGAGCCCTACCTGAAGGTGTTGTACACAACAGAGGAGAGGTACACCATAAAAAGGTCCTATTATTCCAATAAGATAAGCACTAGTAACTCTGCAGTGCATGCATCCCAGTACCTCATCATCACTGTGGATGCTGAAGAGAAACGGCAGCTGGAGGAGAATATGAAAGTGAGAAGCACAGACTTTTGTTCAATCTTAGACTTAATGCCATTTTCTGCTTTTCCTGAGATTTATATTGTTTATATTGGTGCTAAAACTAGGCCTGTGAGTCAAAATTACGAGACATTGGGGAGCGAAAGAAAGCCCTGCAGAAGGAGGCTGCTGCACTGGATCGTCGTGACAATGAGCTGTTAGCAGAGAAGAAAAGTCTATCTGAACTAAAAGGAAAAAAGAGGCAACTAGAGCAGAAAATCACTACTAAACAGGACAGGTAGGTCTTTTAAAACAAACAAACAGAATCTCTCACATGGTTATGACGTTTTCTTCCGTAAACACTGCATGTTTATTTACTTGAAAAGTAGATCATCTTTGTTTGGATTATATTGGGTAATGCAGACTTTAGGAATAATTGAAGTCTTTCTTAGCTTGAGGCAGATGGAGCAGAGTGTTATTGACCTGAAGAAAATTGAGGAGGAAACCAAAGAGAAGATCGCAGCTGTCAATGTGCAGAAAGTAAACATAGTCTCTGCGTTCATGGCACAAATGAAGGTATGGATAAGTAAACTCTAAAATGATACTTACATGTGATTGCTATACACCTCTCTGAAGCCCTGTTTTATTTATGTCATTGCTGAGTTTTGAATCTATTGGTCTTTATTGCAACCTGGCTGTCTGTTCTAACACAAAATAATTTTTTGTTGTATTATTGTAACCCTTGTATTTGTCATACACCTTAAACACCTTACAATTATTCCCCATCCTGCTATGAAAGTGCTGTCTATATCTTTGGTGTTTGCTGTCTCTCAATCATCTGCAGCTAAGAGCCAAGCTGACAATGGAGAAGGTGTATCTGGCTTTGGAGACAGTGGAGTTGACAGCACAGAAGACTAAGCTGGAGAATGACTGTAGAGAAGGTGCCTCCGATCTGAAGTCCATGGACGTAAGTGTTCCCCAGACATCTACAGAACGTTTACACCATCATTAAAGCAGGGTGGAACTGACAGCTTGATGTAAAGCATCCACTTGTTAGAATTTGTGCTAACCTTTCATGTGTTGCTGCAGCAAAATTGCAGCCGTCTGGAGCGGAGAAAGACGGAGCTGACGGAACAATGCAAAGGCCTACTGAAGAGGGCAAAGACAATCTGTAAGATGCAACCTGATGAGACATTACCTGAAGACCTGCGTAATGTTAGTGTTCATACTCCTCTTTTTCAACTGACAATTTGACACTATTGTGATATAGTTTAATTACTTCCGTGAAGGACCTTGGAGCATTAACATTAACTCATGGATCTTTATGATGTTGAAGGCTTTCAGTAAGCTTCCTGACACACTGGACGAGGTCGATGCCATGCTGAACGAGGAGCGGTCAAGAGCCGAGTGCTTCACTGGCCTCAGTGAAAGTGTAAGAGCAGAAGAAAACCAGGTTTTCTTTTCACAAGGAGGGACATTAGTTCTTTTCCTAAATATGATTTTTACACCAAAATTCTCTAGTAACTGATCAGAAAGTCTTAAAGTTGTGATGTTAATATGATGCTACACATGACTACACTGTTTGACTTTTGAAAATACCAAATGGAAATTGACCTTTTTTATCTTGCAGCAAAATCTGATAAGACCTTTTTAAGCCATTATCATACATAATGTATGCTCAGCCGTTTATTTAATGAAATATTTTACCTTTGTCATGTTTCATTTTTAAAGGTTGTGGAAGAGTACAATAAGAGAGAGCAGGAGATAAAACAGCTGGAGAAAGATCTTGAAGGAAAAACTGCTGCTCTGAACGCCTACAGACAGAACATATCAGAGGTGCATTGACATGATACTGCAGTAGCTGCACTGAAATGCTCCACTTGTTCAATTTTGGTGTTGTAGACTCACTGTGTGTGGTGCATTGTTGGTGGTGTGTTGCAGGTGAAAGAACGCTGGCTGAACCCACTGAAGCAGCTGGTTGAGCAGATAAATGACAAATTCAGTGAATTCTTTCGCTCCATGCAATGTGCAGGAGAAGTTGATCTGCACTCAGAGAATGAGGTAAGTCCAAATACTGCTTTGTGTAAAATTGGTAGTCCTCGACTCTTAACATTTGCCTTCCAAGCTGTGTAGGTCCGACTGAAATGCTCAAATCCATAAAGACATAGTTCATGGATTTCATGAAATTGGATCAAATAATGTAAAAAAAAAAAAAGACTCCTGGAATTTTTTAAAAAAGATATTTTTGAAAATTTCCCAGCAAAATGTGGGATGAGCCCATCTAAAGAAATATTTCGCTTAACAGCTTGGTTTTAAATAGGCAACATTTCGTTGATGACTTGATCTCTAATTCCTCTTTAGAGAGACGTTTGCTGTCATTCACCGACTTCATTTTTGTCTTTCTGCAGGAGGAGTATGACAAGTATGGGATCCGCATCCGGGTGAAGTTCCACAGCAGCACTCAGCTCCACGAGCTGACTGCCCACCACCAGAGTGGAGGAGAGCGCAGCGTCTCTACGATGCTTTACCTCATGGCCTTGCAGGAGCTCAACCGCTGCCCCTTTAGAGTGGTGGATGAGATCAACCAGGTTTGTTCAAGTTTTAATTCTGTTTCTGCGGTAGTCTGATGCTGCTCTCTAGGCAAAGCTGTACATATACCTTCCACAGCTTGATATCCATTATGACCAGAAATGTAACTTCATGTTAAAAGTAGTTTAAGAGATTACGCTTTTATGCATATATTATGTTTTCCTGACTTTTCGAAATTGCCTTGAACTGTAATATAACCACTTTCCAGCTTGTCTAGCTCTCATTTTGTGAATGATTGATTAAGCCGTAAATAAGTTTTGAAATAGCAGTTATACTAGGATCTTCCAGAGATTTTTTTTTTCTTTTTAAACAACTTTACGTATTGGGTCTCTAAATTTAAACGTGATCATTTAGGAACGTAACAATTAACGGAGAACAAAGACGCAGGGTGAAACAGACCCAGATAGTTTTTGATGATGAGGGATCATGATATACGTAATATCTGACCATTAATCTTTACAAAATTAGTTTTGTATACACTGTCACAAGTTGTTAACAAAACAGCATACATTTTTTAAAAAATCTACAGTATTTTATCACTTGCTTGCATTGTTGAGTCCATATTCATCTTTCTCTTTTTTTTTTTCTGTTGTAGGGAATGGATCCAGTAAATGAGAGAAGAGTTTTTGACATTGTGGTCCGCACAGCCTGCAAAAAAACAACTTCTCAGTACTTCTTCATAACTCCAAAAGTGAGTGCTCCAACTTGAGTGACAACTCAGAGGGTAGCAAGACCTTTCAGACTGTACCACTTCCTCTGACAGCAAGCAGCTTTTGGGTTGTCAGGAACCCGACTCTACTAAACTATAAGAATTGTCTCTAACAGCTGGATTTGTAACTTAACAGCAGTTTGTTAGCAAGTTCTTTAAATACCTTGTTTATTTTCTCTGTGGCCAAAATGAGTTTATCCAAAGTTTAGGAAGTATTTGTCTGAAACTGTTTATTTACGTTTTTGTTTGTGCACTTATGACAGTGTTGAACTTCCTGCCCTGCTCTGTTTCTTTGCAGCTTCTGCAAAATCTTCAGTATGCCGATGAGATGACCGTCCTTTGTGTCCATAATGGTCCTCACATGGTTCCCCCGAATGAATGGGACATGGAAGCTTTCATCAAAATCCGTCAAAGAAAAGCTAGGACAGTAATCCATCATGCCAGAATGTATAGAACCTGACAAGGATGTTTATCACATATGATTACAGAGCAGGATGGCTGACGTTTTCTGTCCGTTTCAGAGAAAATCAGATTTAAATTTTGTGTCATTGATGGTTTTGTACTATTGAAAATGTAAATGTTATGTCATTTCCTGTAAGTATATTGTTTTAAATGGGATTGGGAGTAAAAGATGTTTGCATATTTAAATGTTTGCTTATATAAGACAAATCTTTAAAGCAAAAGAGTGAAGCAGGCTGTGTGAAATAGGAATATAGAAAAGTGTAACAGAGATGTCAGGAAAAAGTCAGAACCTCACAGGACAAAGATTCACTTGTCTGTATGTCCAGCACAAATAAACAAACAAACAAACAAACAAAAAAAACCCCCGCAAAAACAGGAACTTTGGCTATGACTGGTACAACATTGAAGTGACAAGCCAGATAAAAAATAGTTGTGGGAAAAAATGTCACCAGAGTGGTTGGAGCTTGACAGGCCTTAACTTTGTCTCTCAACTTGAGGCAGTAACTACTGAACCCTGTTGCCATGGGAGCACTTAGGAGCTTCTACCTGCTGAATCTGGGCCACCTCAATCTGTCTCTCCTGCAGGCACACTGTAATAACATTAAGCATAATAATAAAAAAAGACAACACCAAAAACAAAATTTTGTATGCTATAGTGATTTTTGGTTTTCAGCCAATAAAGTTAAACTGTCATTATCCAATCAGTAAAGAAGACCACACCAATTCATCTCTGGTATCACATCTGACCAATGACTTTATTGGTTTAGGGCAAGTCTGCAACATTTGGGCATAGTTTTACTCCTTCCTACTACATAAATTAGTCAGACAATATCCTTAAATAAATACATAAATCTGCAAGTAATACCACAGTGGTTAGACTTCCTGGAGAAATTGTAGCATAAGAAGGTTGGAAGCCAGCACTGGGATGAAGTGTTTATAAATTACAAGCTGAAATGCTGACGCCTTGCCTGAAACTGGCCAGTATGTTTTCCTTCTCTTTAATTCTCTTAGTATCATTATTTATTAAGTTAACCACTACAACAACATTATTTTAGGTTGACTGTTTTGTTGTGGTCAGTAATGTCATTGATGCAGCATAGATGACAATTTTTTTTGCCATTGCTGTGCAACTGTAAACCACATCTCACTTCACCAGAATGTATTTTTAAATCCTTTTCTTGTACAGCTTGTATCCAGGAAGCATAGTGAAGTCAGCTACTGACTAAAACCCTACGGATACGTAAGAATACAAAATAATGCCATGATTGTTGACTTACCACAAAATCACAACATCCACACGTGAGTTGGACTTTTGGTCACTAGAGGGCGTCCAAATGATAGTTACTACTTTTAATAGAATGATTTTAATCTGAAACTTCAGATACACTTTACCTCGACGAAATGAGCGGATAATGAATCTCCTAGATAGGATGCTTTATTGGCTCAGCCAGAAACTCATTAGTGCCCAAGCCACATCTGCCAAAAAACAAAAACAAACAAAAAAACTGAAAAATAAACAAATGTCATAAATAGCAAAAAAAGGGGAGAAGAAATGAAGTCTGAAACAGAAAAACAATGTCTGGATCTGGACATGTTGCCAGGCTGTTGCAGTGCCAAACACACACACACACACACACACACACACAAACTGATGTGGTCAATTTAGAGTCACTTATTAGCATTAAAAAATGTATTTCATATTTTAATGCCTGTTCTAGTCTTAATACAACACACATTTTAATGCACATTCTAGCAGTAAAAGAAAATACCTTTTAATGTGTATGTGTGTTTATTTAATTCTGTCTTTTGTTTTTAAGTCATTTGTGGCATTTTAAATACCTCTTTGTAAAATGTCATTTCCATTAGAGACAGCATGATTGCAGTGGTGTTATTTGACCCTTTTGACTTGAACCTTCATGGGAGCGCTGTGAATACACAGCTGGAGAAAGTAATTATTACTGCAACACTGTTGAACGTGTCCAAAGATTCTTGATGGGGTTAAGGGGAAAAATATGTCGATATAAAAGTGTTCATATTCAATGTATATAGGTAAATAAATGACCTCATTCTTCATGTGTGTGTGTGTTTGGGGGTGTGAGGGGCACATTATAGGTGTGTAAAATAAGCAAACAACACTTCCACAAATCATCACACTAGCAGCACACTACATGTAATCAATGACTCTCCTAAGTATGCAAGAATAAAACAAACGGCCTTGTTTTCATGCGTCAAGCCAGAGGTTGCAGAGGTCAGAAGTGTGAGTTGTTTCTTCTGTCATGTTGTTATGCAGTAAAAAAAAACAACAAAAAGTGCTGTCAGACAGCAGCAGCGATGCTGTGAAAGCAGATGGCCTCACAGCCTGTGAGCTGCCACTGCTGTTATTAGAGACCTTGTTGAAATCCATCAGATACACTTCTGTCGCTTTAAATGAGCTGCTTGGGCCTTACGTAATCATACGTTGTCATTTGTGTTTTTAAAAACTGATTAAAAACATTGCATGTGTGTGATATATTGCTATGTTTCCAGCAGTGGCTTTGCTGAACCAATTTATTTCAGCGGTCTGACAACAGGGACTCCCTGTGAATTTGCTTATTGCTGGCATTACTATTCAGTGATCTCACACGAATGAAGAGCACTACGAGCCGTCTTCATGTCTATTTATCAGAATTGACAAAGTTGGTCCGTCAGAAGTGATGGCGCTTTATGCTTCCTCGGGGAGGATGCAGAGGTGCTGCACACAAACTCCTGCAGAGATATTTATGGACTTGTGTGAGAGACTGAAAATATCCCCTGGGGGACTAAAAGCAAACAGACGGCTTAAACAAGCTGGTGAGGACACTCATCCACACTTTGGCAGACACTCACTGATCCATCTGCCTCTCTCTGTTACTTTCTGTCCTCTGCACGCTGTCTGTTCTCATCTTTCTTTGCTTCTTTTGTCTTTATTTTGTTTATTTGAGGTTTTGCTGTTTGTCATTTTGTGTCTTTTTTTAAATGCATCTCAACTCTTGCACAATACTAAAACATAAGCAGCATGGCAGCTGCCCTTTTACAGTTAGCCTGGACTGAGCACCCCCCACCCCACCCCTTTTCTGTACTACTGTGACAGCTACAGTATCGTGTCAGAGTGGGAGCTGCCATTGTTTGAGCTGAGGCACAGAGCTGTGGGTTAAAAGAGCCAGGTGATAACCCCTTTCATCTTATTTGACTGACAGCGAGAGACTTTTAGGAATGAGAGAGGTGGTGCAGCCCATGCAATAGAGATATCGCACAACACAGTAAAGGACTTTAAGTTTAAGGCTTCTGTAATTTGCATAGCAGCATCCGTGTGGCTTTTTGTCACAGCGGTGCAGAGAGAAAGATGACTCTAATTGTCTTCCTGGGGATTTTAAGTGTGCTTGCATAATTCTTGATAGCGTGCAGGGATGACACCAATCAGAGGTAAATAGGACTGAAAGCTTTCATCAAGGGGACCGTCCTAATAAGCATAAGAGGAGCTGAAGCGCTGGGCTGGAGATGGTCATCAACTATCTCCATCTACGCAGCCGTGCAAGTCTGTAATGACTACAGATGCAACCTGTGTTCTTTAAGGACAGAATAAACCAACTTGATATTTATATTCAGCCTTCACGAGAGTAAGGAAGAATAAAGCCCAAGAGACTCCCTTTAATGTCTCTGTGCTGCACTGTCTGACAATGATTTTACTTAAATGTTGAAATATATACACTAATATATCATGTGCTGAGGAAAGGGCACATTGAATGAAGGTGAATGTGTGTAAAAGTAAATTAAATGTTACATCAGAAGCTGAATGGAAAAGAAATATTCCTTTCATGTGCTTGAAATACTAAATGAGTGAATATGAAGATGCTTCATATGAAGCTGTTTTGTCAAAGAAAAAAATTTTTTTCCCCGTAAAGCTCACTAGTTACAGTTGGTGTTGTTCCATTTTATTAGATGAGACAGGTGTAATTCTGAACAGATGTCTCAGATCTAAGAAGTCTGTATATTTGCCAGTGGCATTGCCTGAACACTAAAGTATAATGAAGCGTTATGAATAATTGATCATAAAGGCCCCAAGAAAACTGTTCTCACAGGACTGCAATATGCTTTAGTGTGTTAATGTGTATGACAAATGATCCCTTTGCTCATGACAAAACAAAGTTCCCCTGTGTGCATATATTGAACAGTGTCATAGAGGGCAGCATTTGCTGCAGAAAAACCATATGATCATTTTTCCAGCGTTGTCCCAACACCCTCGGTGTTGTAGGGAGATTTAACTGTTGTTTGCTCGTCTCACGTGTTTGCAGTGACGCAGTTTAGTGGGGATCGGCAGGAGAAAGACTTAAAGCAGCTCTATTTTTAGGTGATTGTGGTGGAGCAGTGTTTGTTGTCAGTTCAGTTGTTTAAAGCAACTTTAAAAGGAGCTGACACTCAGCAGCTGAAAATAATGGCTTAAAATTCAGTAAACTTGTTTATGCTCATTACAAAAGCATGTTTCACTACTTACAATCTCACTGCTGAAGAAGAAGAGCTTCAAATGAGGGTTTTGCTTTGCTGGGAATGATGCACAAGGACGCCTGTGCAAACCCGCACAGACGTACCCGAACACACAACAGGCCTGAAACCCACTCAAGTGTGATAAATCGATGGGAGCCTTTCTCTGAAAGGAGCTTAGTCTGGAGTTTGTGAATTAAAAAGAAAAAGAAAAAAAGAGCAGCTGGTGAAAATCTAGGTGTTAATGTGTTAATCTGTATGAGGCTGTAGCTGACACCTACACCGACACTTTCCCATTAGCTGCATCATTATATCCATCTGTGAGCCCTTTTACAGGATATTTCCTTGCATCTGCAACTTCTGATTGACGTACAGTGAATTAAATGGCAGTTGTCCTCTCATGTGACTGCAAGACGGTCAATCGTCTGTTTCTGAAATATCATTTGACTCCATAAAAGCAGGGGACCGTTCTTATCTAATACATAATCGATGGCTGATCCTTTTACAGGGGACGTTCAATTAAAACCATGTAGGCCCTGGAGGTTCACAGTCTTTTTTGCTTCCCGTTGCTACAGTAGCGACAGAACTGACCTTTGTCTTCGAGGTTTGCAATCACTTAAAAGCAAAGTCAGTCAATATAAAACATGGGATCAGCAGCACTCACTTTGATAGCGGTTTAAGTGTCATCTCCCAGTGCAAGAACGGGCAGATGAGGACATTTGCATAAAAAGATTTAGTACAAGCGGACAACTCACTCATGCATTGTGCATGATAAGGTTTCATGTACAATGCAAAGAATTAAAAACAAACTGATTTCTTCATGAGGGATGGAGGTTGTCACCAGAGTGATACTGGCGTTCTTTTGCTTAGTGGAGATGCTCCTGCTGAATTAAAGCGAGAGGTGGAAAGATTTTCAAAGCCATTTCCTCTTTCTTTACTTTCTGGTAAACCCACTTCTGTTGTGCCACCATCATTTGAGAAAGTTGCGGATTCACTCAGTGCATTAGAAAATGATTGAAATTATTCATAGACTTCCAGTCGAGCTGACATGAAAGAAACTTTCATGGCATCTCTCCCAGTTGTTTTTCCCAAGATGCTTCTGTTCTTCCTCTCCATTCTTCAAATACTTCTGTCTTTATCAAGTGCTGTCTTATTCATCTGGCTTCAGTCTGATTCATTTTTGCGTGTTTTTCGCCCGCAGTTTTCTTGTTGATCTTTCCAGATGGTGATGTATCAAAATCTTATCATGATAGTGAATATGGTGATAGTTACAAATTAAAACACGGCATGTTATAATATATCCTATCACATATGAGCAAAAAGAAATTTGAGGTGTTGAGTTTAAGGTGTGATTATGTCTAATAATAAGTTTTAGTCTTTGATGTTTAATTATTATATCATTATAATTAAAAAAACTATTAAAACGGTTCACTTTGTCATTATTGATTGAGACAAAAACAGATTGAGGGCAAAATGCATGCAATATCTTAAAAACAATATAGGTTAAACTAAAACTGTGCTCATAGGTTCAAAAGTTTACATACAGTTTTACATGAGTCTACAGATAAAAAAAATAAAAATGCTCAGGTAAACATCGAAGTGCTTCCACGCCAGAGAGGGAAATGAATGAAAAATGCTCTTTTATCTCATCTCTTTCATTCTGCCCGCAATTCAGTCTGATGCAAATATTTAATGCCTGTCGATGGCCTCCAGAGGATTAATTACAGCCAGCATAAACTGGAGTGAATCAGTGCACTGCAAAAACTCATTTCTAAGAAAGTAAGAAAAAAAAAAAGAAGCTTTGTTTCAAGAAAATTTAAAGACTATTTTGTACTATAATGCTAGTTTTAAGAATTCCAGTCCAGAAAAAATGTTCTTATCCCATTGGCAAATATATTTTTTTGCTCAAAATAAGACACTCTTGACTAGATGTGTGAAATATTACACTTATTTCTTGATGGTCTGTTTTTGCAGTGTGCATGGCTGTGGAGGACCAAGAAAGCTGACATGCAGGTCTAAAGGACATGCAGTGACATGTTCATGTGACACATGGTGCAAATAGTAAATTAGCGTGCATTAACCTAAAGAATTGGATCAAGTCAGTGACTTCTTCTTTTTGCTCATCTGTGTTATAAATGCAAGATAAATGTCCTCTTTTTTTTTTAAATTTTCAGCTGAACTGAACCTTGAACTGAACCTGATTACTTGACTCCGCGTTCATTTAAAGGCGCTTGTTAGTGGCGCGGGTGTGCTGTTGTGCACTGATTTGAAAGGTTATTCCAGTTTGACCACTGTTTATTGGCTTTGACCAATGCCACATACCACACTTATAACTGAAGCTGGTTTGCAACGCCCGTCTACTCCTCGGTCCCCCTCATGCATCCACAAATAAGCAGGGCTGGACAAAACCTTAAAAATGTATTTAAATTTAATTTAACCCCCAGATATAACTTCAGCAATGACAAAGCTCCTTGCTGGCAAAACTTGATCTTTATAAGCCTGACAGTTATTTATTTATTTATTTTACAACCCTTATTGCTTGGAATTGAAAGACACTGCATATCCAATTAGCTGTTAAGCTGAACAACAAGCACCAATATGTTTCAGCCACGGAGTAAATTGTTTTACCTTTTACGAGGACGACTACTGCAAACATTTGCTCTGGCGTCTTCATACCCAGAGCTGAAAATTTCTCCTGAAGATTGATTTCCAATAATGAGGTTTAACAGGACACATTTGTGTTTTCATTAAGACTTTTTTTCTGCTTTAAAAGGATTGAACGTCTCGATTTAAGCTAACAATGGAAAAATTAAATTGGATGAGACTTTTACTAGTTTGATGGCAGACTGAAGGTGAAAAAGAAGAAGGGACAACACATATGAACCCAGAACTTTGGCTTGAGTGCATTATTTATTCAGATAAGAAGTGTTTTGAAAAGATTGTGTATAGGTTCAAAACAATCAAATCAAGTCAAAAAGTATTGGTTTGCAACAATATAGGGCATTAAAGTTTCACTTACTTTCATAATGTGTAGACCATAGAAACAGGATGAAGATGAAAGAATAAAAATAATACAATTAAAATGAAAGAACTGAAAGGAAAACAGCAAAATCTTATGAATAGATCACTTTAAAGTTATAAACAACATAAAGCAACATAAGGAAGCTGAATTGATAAAACCTGCAACTACAGTTTTCCATTCCAGATCATTGCATACAATGTCCCCTCTGCTCGGAGTTATTTTTCTATATTTATGTATACAGTAGACCTGGTGGAGCTGTGTTTGTTTGAGAGTTTTTTTTTGATTCATTGAAAATATTTGCATGCTTTACCTTGCAAAAAATAACCACTGTACTCTCTAGGACTAAAAAAAACAACCTACAGGCATTAGAAGAGACTATTTTTACACACAGGTTGTCACTTGAGGCTTCATTAAAATCAGCTAAGACTTATTGATCACAGAGCTGCTTCATTCAGCAAGCCTTAGATGGTGTCTGGCCAGCTCTGGGCTGAGTCGTTCAAACACTGATGTTAACCTGCATTAGCTAGGCTCAGACGCAGCAGCTCCATGACTGCAGCTTCACAGAAGGAGGAATGTGAACTCTTTTTAAAAATTGTGTTCATATTTCCATACTGCCCCCCTCTGAGACTAAACAAAAGCTTTGATTCACATTCAAATCTCTTTCCATCTGTTGTTTCTGCTGACCTTTAAGATAAACACACTGTCAGTTTGATGGTCTTTTAAGTTGGTGTTGTGTACAGGAGATGAAACATTAATACCGTCAGAGTCCCGCAGGGCTCAAAGTGTTCACAAATAATCTTTGTATTATTCACAGCGAACTGTTTCAAGGAGCTCGATAGCTTACAGAAACAGCAGCCGGTTTAAACTAGAACTAAGTGAGTTTTTTAAAGTGCTCTTCCCAAATAAACATGACATGGTAATTTAATTTGCCACGTTGATTTTTCTGCTGATTTTCCGGCTGTCAAATAGGAACTATTTACTGGAGTGACAACAGGAGAAGTGAGACACTAATCTGTATTATTTACCAGACTGACATGAGCTGTGCCAGCAAAAGAAACTAGCTCTAAAAGAAAGGTTTTTGCTTTTGGAAATGTTTAGCCTGTGAGATAAAGTCAGACAATTAAATATATTTTCAAAACTATGAAACAAGCAGCTAATCTTGCCCTGCTGCCAGGACATCTGCGTCAGCCCTGCTGATTTCATTGTCAGCAGACAGCAAATTTCTCATTAACATTTTATGAGGCTGAGTTGGTGGAGTGCTGTACGCCTAGGAACTCTGCTGGACTGAATTAATTTAAAACAGGATTCAGACTCTGGCTCTGGATATTTTTAGTATCTTCCCGTGCAGCGGCTGTAGGGACCAAATGTCCACAGCTCAGACAGTAAGAGGTGACAGCGAAATATGTGCTGGGACCTTTTCTGCAGTAAGAGCTCAGGAATGAGACGTTGGAGTCACAAAATGATTTTCTCTTTATGTTAATGCGCATGAGTATATCTATTTTCTATTAGGAAAACCTTCTTTGACTCTGTCTTGTTCACTAAAATCAATAAGTACGAAAAAAAGACCCATTTACAATGAAGCCAGCCAATGTTTCTTCCTTGTTGTAACTAAATTGATATAATAATCTTTAATAGGATAACCACTGAATCTTTGCCCACACTTATTTTCAGCAGAACTGATCCACAGCTGGATGTCTTTATTAGCCTGATATTTATTTTACTTGGATGAATTACTCTCCAGTACAAAGACAACTCTTGCAGGATAGTCTTTAAAAAAAAAAATCACCTCCTGGTGTCCCTGTTCATCTTCACAGAATAAACCTGCTGAACAGGAAGGGAAAGACTGAAGGAAAAAAAGAGTGCACACTCAGCACTTTCAGAGGACTGCTGTTGGATTCTTTCAGCATCACTATGGTAGACAGCAAGTTTTTTTTTTTTTCCTTTTTGTGAGAATATGGAGCAGAAATCCATCAAATTCTTATCTTCTTAACCTGTTTCAGACAAAGCTTTCAGTGCTTTTCTTTCCTCTGTGATTTTTAATCAAGAATCATCTGGGGGGTAGCAGCCAGCTGCTATTAGAGGACACTGCATAGAAGTCCCCGACTCCCAAATCTACCATCACATTGCTTGACTCATTAAGAAGAGCTTGTGCAATTAATGTCACAAAAAAGAAAAGCCACAAGGGAGGACTGCAATATTTCTTAATCAGGAATCTGCCTTTCTTTTAATGTTTTCCTCGAGGGCAGAATTTCTCATTTTGAGTTAGGGCTGCAGATGAACAGTTATAAGGTGCAAAAACTCTCAGAAGAGATATTAAAAAAACTCTGCTTTTCTTTCCTTTTTATTTATGTTTTTCACTGTTTGTGTCTTTGTCTGTTATCAAATTCTAGTGAGTGAATTATACAGTAAAGACTACTTTTTAATTCATTATATCTTTAGTCAGAGGTGGACCAAAGCTTGACCTTCATTGTCTGTGACACCTTGGATGTCCCCTTCCTTTTGATGTGTCAGACTTTTAGACTGAAGAGGCCTTGACCTGCCAGTTATTGATTATGGGAATGAGAGATGCATGCCAATGTTCAATATCCTCCTATTTTTGTTCACAGCTGCCGTGTAAACAGTGGACTATTTTGAGAGAAACATAAGTACACATTTATTATTCATGTAATTGCTAGTTCTCTCTGTATATGTGTAGCCTATATTGTACATATAGATTTATCATAGAACTCGATTTGCAGTGCTTCCATCGAATTTTCCAGCAAAGAAAAAGAAAATATACTTTCTACTTTCTTTTGACACTTCACACCCCCCACCCTCCACCTCTACCCCACCTCTCCTGCAACAAACTGCCAATACAGAACATTAACTTTTATGAGGAGCATCTTTTAAAACCCCCTCTGCGGCTCCCATCCAGAGTAATACTGTACCTGTGCAACCTGTGTAAAGAGGTCACGACATCCTGTCAGGCCCACAACGTCTCCCTGCCTTCGGGGAGAAACATCTACTGCCTGTATGATTGTGACAGAGGGTTTCTCCATGCTGAACAGAGACGCTATGTCTGTCATTGGGGGAGGGGAGACACAACGCTCTACTTGTCTAAAGAAAAACAGGTAAAAAATCTAGTGCAGGACTACATGGACTCAATGTGGGCAGTTTGCTACGTGAACAATGCATAATCCGAAATCCTTTGATGTCCACAAGCCTGCGCTGCAAATGCTGACATCACACACGGTATGTCGGCTTTCTTTGGCTTAGTGTTGCTGGATCTTTACTTCACTTATTAGTCCTATTTATTCATCCAATACTTTAACTTTATTGGTTTAAATTATTTTGCAATCCAATAACAAATACTGAAGCCAGTGTTTTGAGACAAATCTGAAAAACATGTGTTATCTGTTGAGGCTGAGGCACCAAATTAAAAAAAAAAATACCATAGAAGAAGAACTGGACAAACTAGTTCTGACATCAGCCGTAGGTTATGAGCAGTTTTGATGCCTCTGTTTCCTTTGTGTTGCAAAGATACCACAAGCAGGTCTGGAAACCAGCTGAAACAACCACCTTAGTGCAGTCAATGCAAGTTAGCTGTTTTAGTTTATATTTATCTATGATCCTAATTACTATTAAAATGTACATTATTATTACAACATTATATGAGCTCTTTACTACTGCCAAATCATTATCATGTCTGAGAAAGACTTTGAATATACACTGACCTGTGTGCGGACACCAGCTGGCTACATCATAGTTCCTCTGAAACTGAATTTCTGAACCACAGATCCTGTGAAGATCTAAACATAATTTAGTTAACTCTGTCTTGACTCAAGACTGAACACAGATAAACCTTAAATACAGAGTATGATGAAGACTGTTCACTTGTCTGTGATGCACTTTCAGCCGGTGAGTTATCTAGTTAGTCGTGCTTCTGTCCATACATACAAGACTTGCTGCATATATGAAGGCCAAGTGTCAAATGTCATGTCCTGGAGCAATTTTGTCTCTCTGTCTCTCTTGTGCATGTATGAGAGGGAAAAAGGTTATGGCAAAAAATACTGAAAGCACTAAAGGAAGAAAAAAAAAACCTTCCAAATCCTGGCGAGGCGAGTGATGTTGACATGCTCTCATTTGGGGGTGAGATATATGTTATGCAGATCGTAAATGAAAGGTCACATACTCATACGCTCCCTTATTATTGTAGCATACAAAATAATGGGGCAATTTCAAGTGGAAATCTTCTAAAGCTGTAGGGAGTAAATTCTACCATCAGCATTAAATGATCATTTCTATGATGGCATGCTGGAGTAAGCTGTCAGGATCATGGCTGAACTAAGTGTCATTCTTGATTGCATTCACATCGAAATGCCACTTAGCCTCCCGTTGAGAGCACCCTGGAGTTTTACATCAGAGTCATCTTCTAATTGGCAACGCCCTCATGTCAGCGTGAGGCCCATGCTACGTCAAGAGATCTGGTGAAATATCAAACACAAGGTTGAAATGAAATGCAAAAGTCTTTGCGTGTGGGTGGCTGAAGAGGGAGATGAGATGCTTTGGGATACTTTAGTGCACAAATCAAGAGATTGGGAGTTTAAAGAAATGAAGCAGGGTCGGTGATGGGGGGAGCAGAAACAGAAGCTCTTGCAGCTGGGCCGTCAAGAAAAAAGTAAAACTATGTGTGTGTGTAAGGATACAGCAGAGGGAAATGAAAGAGAAACAAAACAATAAGATCTCTGTAGAGTGATTAAAAGGAAACTGTAGACTCTTGCTACATCAGAAAGTCCCAAATCTCGGCTGTCATCTTATGATGATTTGAAAACAGGTGTGAGCTGTGATCTGTCTTGCTGAAAGCAAGAGGCTGAGACTGAGGATGTCATAAAATCCTGCGGCAGAGACAAGCTCATTCTTCAAGCAGAAACAATTTGCAAACAATAAAGACTGCAACTGGAGATGGAGAGACAAAGGCAGTGAATGTTAATTACAAACCCTCTCAGTGTCTATCAGAGTTGCTGTTTCAGGTGTCCTGCAAATCTGAAATTAAGTAGGTTTGTCTTCTGGAGTTCATTGCAAAGGAGAATTTGAGAGCCCTTCAAGCATCTCTATATGAAGTATGACCAGAACCAGGTCTGCAGAGTGCTTCTAATTTTAGATCAGGTTTCAACACTGAAGTGTGATTAACTCGATTCAAAGATGGGGTTTGAAATCACTGAAGGGTATTAATCAATCTCCAGATTCTTTGGTCAACCACTGTGAGCAATTTAGAATAACAGTGTGTGAAATTTGAAGTCTTTTACTCTTGCCATTCTGAATCGACAAAGTATATCCTTGCAAATTACTGGGTCAGTATAGCTTACATTTGTGAAAGACACCACATCTTTGGCCTGAAGGGTTAAAGTATGATAACCTAAGTGATGCAGAAAGAGCTGAATGAATGTTTGTCCTGTCTGCTCTGCCCTGGTTACTCCGACTGTTTTCCAACATGTCAAAATGAATCAATGAAGTTCTTCGTCATTGTGCTCGAGGATGACACAGAAGTACATATGTCTGGTTCTTTCTTTCAGATAATTTAATTTGCAAGGTCCATTTAATGCAACACAAATTTAATTTTCTTACCTGATATGATTGAATATTGATAAAGTTTGGGCAAAAAATTGGGCATCCCAGTGGATGGGTACATACCACATGAGCAAAAAATGTGTCAGTTAAGTCCCTGTTGAGGCTCTTCTGCTTTTAGTTGAGTTCACTTGACTCGTGCAACTCTGCCTGAGTTCCTATTGTTCATTGAAGTAGAAATCTGCTGATAAAAGATAAAGAAAAGTTTGAAAAAGGAACTTGAGAGTCTAGATATTTTCATGAGAAAATTAGCCATCATCACTTTAGCTGAGGATTTCTGTTTTTAATATTCAGGGCTCAACCGTTAAAGTCAGAAAGGCACCTTAGTTGCCTCTTCAACTTGAAAATCTCAACCATAAAAGCTGTGAAAAAGCCACTCATGTGTTTAAAATAAACATTCAAATCTCAAAATCAACTTTCAAATCAAACAGGAAACCAGTGAAGAGAGTGAAGTGATGCGTTGGTGCTTGGGGGAATTTGTTATGATTTGTTATTTGGATGTGGAGTCTTGATTTTTCTGACAGTTGTGGTGGGAAATGAAAAAAAAGAAAATAACGGCAACCAGCTCTTCTTCATTTGTTAATTCCATCATCACAGATTATTATTATTATTATTTGTGGTTATGTGGAACCTTCCTATTTCTGTCACCTTTAATGTGAATATTGACATTGCATTACATTTGACAGTCTTCAATGTAAATAATAATTGAAGAGCAGTAGAGTTGGAATTGGTTTGGTGTTCATGTGCAGTCAAACACAACTCATGACTGCAGTCTTTAGAAAATTGCCCAGCCCCGTTAATGCTTCTGGGAGGCTGAACATTTGCAAAATAGCATGTTTAGTTTGGCAACTGTTATTGTGCAGCTGTTTTTTTGTTTGTTTGTTTTTTGGTTTATTCTGAAACCAAAAATATTTATCTGACTGAAATGTTAAACTGATTATGTTACTCATTTTTAAAATTCAGGAAATGGCCAAATGTATTCACCCAAAGGGGGGAAAAAAAATGATGCCAATTTGTCACATCATCCAAAAATGCAGGCGCAAACTACATCAAGCTAAGAAGAAATCATATGTCATGGTCCGGAAATGCTGCCATCTTCTCAGGGCCAAAGCTTATTTACAATGGACTTAAGTAAAGTGGAAAGTTGTCCTATGGTTAGACGAATTGAGAATTCAAATTATTTTTGAAAGCCATGCATGCTGTGACTAAAGAGGAGAGGGGCCATCTGGCTTGTTCTCAGCACTCAGTTTAAAAGCCTGCCTCTCTGATGGTATTTGGATGCATTAGTGCCTATGGAATAAGAAGCTTGCACAACCAGGAAAGGCAACATCACTGCTGAAAGGTATCCACAGGTATTATAGTAGGATGTGCTCCCATTCGGACATTGCCTTTTTTTAGCATAGGCGCTTGTACATTTCAACAAAACAATGGTGAACCACTTACTGTGGCTTCATAGGAGAGGAGTCTGGGAGATGAGCTGGCCAGCCTGCGGTACAGACCTTTAAATCTATTGATAAGATTTGACACACTGCAAAACAAAAAATATGACAAAGAGGACCTAGGACCACTGAGAGGCTCAGATCCATTATCAGACTAGAATAGGACAACTTTCTCTCCCCAAACTCTAGAAACTGGTGTCCTCGTCTATAAATGAAGTGTAATAAAGACCAGGGGATGCTACACAATGCTAGGCAACTTATTTTGAGACATTTCTATCAACATATTCAAAATCTTTTTCCTAAGATGTTACATTTCCTGAGTTTAAGCATTTGGTATGTTTTTCCAGTTCTACTATGAATAAAATGTGGGTTTACTACATCTGCAAATAATGACATTTTGTTTCTATTTTCACTTTACTCATGAATGTTCCAACCTTATTTATAATTATTTTTAATTATGCCAGTAACTAAGGCATTGATTGCAAATATAAAATATTGCAACTCTGCCTCAGTCTCGGATAGAATTTAGATTAAACTTGTGTTTGTTCACTATCTTCACTGTATTTGTTTGTGAAAGGTTCTGTGCTGTGAAAAATCTGTATGCAGAGAAAGCAGGTCGCTGATGTCCTGCCCTTGGGTAAGGGCTCAGACACTTTAATAAATGCTTTAAAGGAAATTGATAAAATACCCTGGCTTATAGTTTTCATGTTTATTCATGGTGGAGTGATATAAGCTACTTCCAAAGCTAAACACACTGCTCCTTGGGAACACTTTTAATAAATATCATATAAAGAGGTGACAAAATACTTAAAATTTAAATTACTTTCTTCTAGAGCCAGCCGAGTGTCAGAGGAAGATGTTAATGCTCAAGAATCTTGTGCAGACTTGACCAAATCAAAGAATGTCAACAAATACTTCAACAACACTGGGGTAATCTGGATCCTTGCATCATGGTATCTGTGGGAGCTCTGTGTGTGTGTTTGTGTGTGTGCATGTGTTTTGAACTGGCTCATTTGTTGTAAAGTCATGACATCAATCCAACTAAGACAATCTCATCCCTCTTTGCAGACTTCTGCTCAGTGTGCCACGCCACAGAGAGTTTTATGAAAGATAATAACAAAATGAATGAGGGCGATATATAACACAGCGTGTGCTGGTTTATAGGAGTCCCAGGAAATGGGTGGACAGCTATAAAACACTGATCGTCTTTATTTTTATTGTTTGTCTGACAGAAATATGGTTCAAAAATACTTACATGCTGGAAAAAGAAAAAGAAAACACGTAAAGGAATGGAGGAGACCCATTACATCAATATTCTGAGACAGAAGTCAGTCGTCAGTTTTGTGAACATGAGCAGAGTTTCAAATCCCCACCTGAAGTTCCTAGAGGCTGCAATACTGATTAGATCCCAGCATCCATAAAAACTGTGGTACATAATAATTAATTGAATGAAATGGATGGATGACAATTTAAGATTCAATTTATCCTTTGCTGCAAAACACAATATAGCATAGTGCAATTAGAGATGTAGTCCCTCAGGTCATTGAGGCAAAAACCACTTTAACAAAAGCAGAATTAGATATGATTATTAAAAAAAAAAAAAAAAATCAGGTAAATTTCAAATTACCACCCTGCCTCAAACCACTCAAAATGAAGAGAAATTTGATTCATATATCTCAAGCCAAATGTGCGGAAACTAGCCTTAAAGTCAAGTCTCTAAAGATTGTTTCCCAGTTCTCATGTTGCATAATATGTCATACTTTAATAATGATCTTTGTCTTGATATGCAAGAGATATTTATGGCGCTGGTTTGATAACTCTTCAGTCAGCCCTTCATAATGGTGTGGCATTAAGATGCTTGTACACAATCATGTAAAGTCAAAACCAGATCCCTGCTGAGAAAATTAACATTGTAAAAATGTAAATTATGGTGTCACCATTTACACAGTTTTCAAATACCTATTTCTGATGGCATGTTGTAAGCAGATAAAGAGAAGATTTAAAAACTGGTTCCAGAATGTGTTGTGAATATTTATGTCACTGCTATGCAAGGAGCATTAAGAATGTGATCATTTCCTGAGAATTATATAAGATTTAAAAAATGAGAAACTCCAGGATGTACCGAGACTTATCATTAGGGATGTGATGCAATTTCTTCATTTTCTGTTTCTGGGTCCAAACAAGACCAGTGACCTTCTCATTTTGAAAGCAGCCATAAATCTCAGGAAGTTGCTATCCGAAAACTGCTAAACATACAAATGAATATTTATATTGTTAGTTAAGGGTGTGTGTGTGTGGGGAGGTTGGGGGGGTATTAATGTAAGTCTGTGTGAACAAAGATAAAATCTTAGATCTGCAGACAGAGCTTGTCTGACTGTTTCCTGTTGCAGAGTGATGCACTAAAATATTGGTTGCATGGAGTTAAAAATATATTGAAAATCTATATTTTTACTTAGATATTCATAATGAATCTCATGTTTGTTTTTTTCTCTTTCATTCTAACTGACATTATTACCATTTTCATTTCTGAACTGAATAGAGAGACTAAATTTCTTTCAGAGCAACCAGAAAGCCTTACTTTAGATCCAAATGTATAGCAGCCATAGTCAGCAACTGAAGAGGTCAGCTTAAGCCAACAGAGTCGTTAGCTTGATGAAAATACTCCAGCAGCTAATATTTCATTTCCCAAAGTAGGATTTTATAGATTGAATAATGTACGGGAGACATTCAAAACAGGCATTCAAGATGTGAGCACATTCTAACCATCTGATCATGACCATGATCTTCAAATCTAATCCAAATAAATAAATAAATAAAAAGAAAGTAAAGGCCTTCATCTGTGTGTGTGTCTATATTTCCATGGCTGCCAGATATAACACTTCTTTCCATTTATTGTCTTGCATGTGAGGTTGCACGGAGCCTGAGGTTGCAGCTGCAGTAGTCTGCGTGTTTGGTTGTGTCGTACAGAATCAATTCTTGCACATGAATATGCTAATACAGGAGAAAGCGCCACTGGGTGTCTCACACTCTTGTTATGCCTCAGCTTTTGTGCCCCTGAGTCTGTCAGCAGTTTGTGCGCTGCCAGCATTGACAGTTATTCCTCTGAGGTCTGTCGTGTCCTTAATGCAATCCAGGCAATCTTTGCGTTGACTCATGCATGCTCACTCATCTGTGTAACCTTAAGAGTGGTAGCTCCAATAACCACGTGGGAAGAAGCTGTCTACCTGAGAGATATTCAGCCTAATTATTCTTGCTTCACATTTACTCACAGGTTGTGAGTATATGTGAAAATTTCACACATAAACCCACTGGCCTGGTATCTATTCAAACATCCATAGAGCACCAAGCTTTTAACGGTCTACATGTACTAGCAAATAGGAGCTTGTTGTCCCTGAAGACCACCTCCTCACTTAATATATTTCCACAAGCCTCAGCCTCTCCAGAGCTGTGTAAACTGACATGGCTTCCCCGTGGTTTCAAACATTTAAGTTGTTTGCAGCCACGGCTCAAAGGCCAGGGTTAAAAGGATTTGAGGCAGATGAAGGCGAAATTCTCCCTGGGTGCAGACTCATCTGCTTTTCCCGGTTGCTTGGCTCTCATCCTCCTTGAAAAAGAAAGTATCCAGCCTGACATCACCAGAATTAAGTGCTTCAGGTGTTCCTGGGCCTGTTTGGCCAACACCATCTCTAAATCTTTTGTCAGTTGAAAATACCTATTTTAGTCCATTAGTATCTTGTATCTGTTGCCATAGAAACAAACATGAAGTCCCAAATGCGGGGTGGTGAATGATGAAGGGTGCATACATCACTGGGATAAGCAATGTGTTTTGCCTGGAACCAAACTCTTAATCAAGAGCCTTTCCACAACTGTGACGTACACTGCTGGGGTCACCGGGTCACAAAGTAATCAAAGAATTTAATAAAAACAGCCAAAGCTGCGAGACAGGCTGCATATTTAAATAAAGTCATTTGTGACAGAGCTGCCAATAAGAATGCTGTCAGTCTGTGAGTTAAACAGCTAAATCAATGTCAGTCAAACGTTGATTAAAAAAACAAAAAACATGTATGTATGGACGAAAGGAGTAATATATAAAGGAGATAGATGAATCCATATGATGGATAATGGTGGCATGGATGACTTGGTGGCTGGCTGATGGGATGTGGACTTGCTTGATGAATGCAGGGTCTGATGGTTAGCCTGTGGATCAAGGATAGCAAAATGGATGGTACGACTGATCGCTGGATAGATGGATGGCTAAATGGAAAGTGGATGATGAAGAATGGATGGAGAGATGAAAACAGGGTGGGTGAGTGAGTGATGCCATAGATCATTGAAAGCATAGATGGATGGGTGGGTGAATTGTTGGATAAATAGACTGAAGTAATGTATGAATGAGGACTGATGCTGGAGGAAGGATGTCTAGAAGAAGACAAACATCTAGTGCAACACCTATGAACTATAATAATAATAAGGCTAATAAACCACACATTTCAGTTGTCCCAAACAAACTGCTATATGATTTTTTTTTTAATTAAAAAAAAAAAACTTTTTTAAGTGAATGAAAACAACAGTTTTTTTTTTGGATAACTTAATCACAACAACTGGCAGAGTAAAAGGGTCACTACCGATTCTCCTCTGACTATTAACTCATCCTCTGTTTGCCCGGGACTTCGTCCCCTCCCCCCACTAACAGGCACAGTCACGTTGCAGTTCTCTCTTTTTATTGCCTGATGCTTTTCCAGCATCCTCACCGAAGCAAGAACAATGCGGTTCACTCTGCTGTAATTACGTTCTGTCTTATTTTTCCTCCCCCATTCTTGTGAACACACATTATTCTCCAAATGGTGCTTTATAATCCCTCATTTGCCAGAAGCTTCCTTTATATGCGCTGCTGAAATACTTCTTGTAAAACGGCAAGTGTCTGAGGAGTGCGAGGATTTCACATTCATAAACTATCACACCTCCTCCCATGCTCAGATGGTTTGAAAGGAACTTGGTGAGGGCACAAGAGGCCGAAAGCACTTTGAAATTAATTTTCTGTTTATTGTTAAGCAAGTGCAAAGAGGGTTACAAGGCAATAAAAAAAAAGAAAAATTTCTGGGAAGGAATTTTTCGATAAGTAAAAAATCATTCTCATGAGACTACCATCCTTCTTTCTTTAAGGACTATGTTAGTTACATTTTCAAGTAGTATGTAACAGATGGCAATATTTTTGTCCCAGAGGTAGTTAGAGAGAATACTGTTGTCTAAAGTGCCAACATGGAAACTGAGCCTGCCAACATGAGAGATGATTTCTACTCAAGGATAATGTTTTAGCTGGAGGCAGTAAAGGTGAGAATGTGGTGTCTTTCCCACAGTGTTCACATCATGCAGTGAATTTCTGCAAACCTTCAGGGGATCCACATTTTATCCTTACACGTCTTCCTCTGTGGGTCTTAATGAGGTATTTGTATGACTTACAGTGGGGGAACAGACGTGAGTCTGCAGTAAGCCATCCAGGCTTGCATGCAGAGCAGATATAGCACGTTCTGGTGAAGCTCTTAACCTTCCTGCACTTTTTTTTTTCTGACCTTATGCTTGTTTCTTTACACACCAACAAATCCAGAGGGCTTACTGGTGTCTAGCTTTTGTTTATGGAGATAGCTGGCAAAACAACTCCTTTATTTACATCTACAAGATATCTTCAGTAAAGAACAATTACAGAGCATATAAAGAAATGATGTAGATTGAAACTTGATTCACGTTTATATCAGTAAAGCAAGACTTAATACTAGAAAGGCCTCTCTGCAAATGTGGAAAATACTGCAGCCTTCAGAGTGATCATAAAATTGAATCAACACCTCTGTAAAACAAAAAGGGGGCGTTATTGCCCTCATGCAGGTTGGATTTATTGAAAGCCTGTCTTAATATTAGCTGCATGGCTTGTGGCATCTAATAAACTGTCTACCAAGTCATCTTGATTAAATAGCAATGTATGCCATTTATCCATCACTGCAGAACATTTCTGATCTGTTGCCACTACTGGCAGGGCAATGTCATATTAAAAACAAGTTCTTTCTGGATTTAAACTATATAACAGAAAAACTATAGCTTAGTTTGAACATGAATACATGTTCCTCATGTTTCTGTTGAGGGTGAAGTAGAGGCACAGAGGCCATATAACATGAAATAAACCTTCCTTCTCAGCTGTCAGAACAGTTGGAAGCTCTGAAAGCTGAAGCTTATTACAAGGAGACCTGGAAGGTCAACAAATCGATAGGTTTCTCAGGATTTCTGTGTCGCCAATTTTGCAAATATACTGTAACGTGACAAACCGGTTTGAAAAATGTGTCCGCTAAGAAAATTTGCCATAATTAAGTTACTTAACAGAATGTCCCCTGGTCATCGAAATCAATAAGCGCTTTTTCAGCCTTATTAACGTGAGATTGCATTGTGTACGCTGCACTGGCAGCGCTGGGTTTGAGAATAGCATTTTTCTCACAGAAAAATAAATGTACAAAGCCAGGCAACCACATGGCGTAATCGCCAGAGTCCATTTAACGAACAGTGTGCCGCCTGCCTCAGGCGAACCAATACAGTTCTGGGAATTAACAGAACACAGCAATGAAGTGTGCATTTTTGTTAAAAGTGCTAAATCATTAACTCCAATGGAAAAGAGAGAAAAATGCTGAAGCACAAAAAAAAAAAAAAAAGTCTGCAGTCTATTAAACAGCATCCAGTATGATGATTGCTTATAATGCATTGTTTCACAATTTGCCAAAATATAATTAGTAGTTTTCAAACTGTTGTGCATTATGGACGAGGATGGATGCAAAGTCACAGCACGATTTCATTACATTACAGAAGCCTGGTGAGACCGAACATTTCATATGCACACAGTTAACTCTGAATACTGCAGCTTCTTGTTACATCACATCTCTTTTTAAAAAATATTACATGTAATTTCTGATTCTTCTCTTTGCATCACTTGATTTTGATAGTCTCTTAAAACCACTTGGCAAATATCAAAGAAGCTGAAGCTGGAGCACAACAACCTCTTCCACAGAGAGGAAATGTTTAACCCAGTTTTTCTTTTTTAATTCCTTTTTTAAAGGAACAGCAGAATGGGTGGTAGCTTAAAAGACAGACAGATTCAAAGCACATAAATCCACACGAGGCTGAATCAGATCCTTTGATTTGGGATTGACCACAACTCTGATTAGATTCAGATTAGATTTGGAGTCTTGTCATTATTGTCATCCATTCCTTTTCCACCTGTCTCTCTTTCTCTTTTCATCCCCTCTCTTGTCCCTGTGGTCCCAGCACGGTGCTCAAACTGATGCTCCTCTCATACCTCTATATCTAATTATATTCTCTCTGCCTTTCACTGATTCTCCACCAGTTTCCTCACCTTTTTATATTGAAAGTTCAGGGCTGTGGAAGCAAATGGGGATAGGAGCCTGATTTCTTTCTTCATTTTTTCAGCTCTGTAATACTGTACCTATTCATTACAGAGTAATTAAATTGTATGTTGCAAGGTTTCTGTAGGCCGTAATCAGCACAAACAGCAATTAGATGCTGTAGTCCTCTGGTCATAAAGTTTGTTGACTAATTAAAAGTGTGAAAGGCTCCAAATGATCAATGTTTCATGTGCTAGTTGTGATCATATGAGAGATGTTCTTGTGTTTGTTGCTGTGAAAGTGCTTGCTGCGATTGTTATGAAGGATAATAAAGTGCATATTGGAGCACTTTATTATCCTTCTCCTCATCCATATCTCAATATGTGCAAAACCACAGGGAGAAATTAAAACTATTCAGAACTGATTCCCAGATCATTGGCACCGTTTCTGCTCTACCAGATTCAGAGTGGCTAATTTAAGAGCTATCAAAACAAAACAAAAAAAAAAAAATTATTGCGTCGCAAAGGCAATTTCCCCCTCTTCATGAGAACAGGATGTGTGTTTCTCACTTACAGAGTGGTGCAATTCTGTGACCACCGTCTGAGCTACTGGAGAGCGTTTTCTCACAGACACTTTTCCATCTGAGAGAGCAGCTGAACTGTTTCTCATCCCAAACTCAATCAGAAAGCCCAGCTCCACTGAATATTAAAGCTGACATCATGCAACATGAAAGAGGGTTTTAACCTTGGTATTCTGAGAGCAGCAGGCCACACTCACTAGATATTTTTTATTTTTTTAAGTATACACGTATGTATGTGTATGTGTTCGTGGGTTGATGGAAGGAGCAGCGAGCTGTGGGAGCTGCAGCTGAGAATTTGAGAGGCTCTGTGTTTTATGCTCAGTAATCTTATTTAGTGCTGGTGTTGGATGACAGAAGAGCACTCGCTCCACCGGGCTGCATTAGGGAGTCCTTGTCTTGGCTTTAGCTTGTTTTGCTGAAGTGGCACCTCCTCACATTTAGAGCAAAAAAAACACTTACTCACAAAGAAAGAAAGAAAAACATGGGAGAATCCCCTACTATCCCTCTGCAACAGGAAAAATACTGCAAACGTATGAGGAAAAGTAGTATCATACAGCGGGTATAGTATTTGTACTTTTTTTTTTTTTTTACTTTACCAGGTTATTTATACAGAACAATTTTCACATAACATGAGTCAAACCTATAAACATATACATATCTTTGCACCTATCCATGCACCTTCAGTCCCTAGCCATGCATTTATTAATTTCTAACTATATATTTTTTTAATCTGTAGTTAACCAAACCTGACAGCAGTGACAGTAAAACACCCGAAGAAAACATTCAAGGCTCAAAGGAAATTCTCACATGTGAAAATGTTTTTAATTATGTTGGAAGTTAGGCAGCACGGTGGATTAGTGGTTAGCATTGTTACCTCACAAGAAGGAAGAAGAAGAAGCAAGAAGGTTCCTGGTTTGACTCCAGTCCAGGAGTCTTTCTGTGTGGAGTTTGCACGTTCTCTCCGTGCTTGCGTGGGTTTTCTCCGGGTACTCTGGTTTCCTCCCACAGTCCAAAAAACATGTACGTTAGGTTGACTGAGAACTCCAAATTGCTCGTGGGTGTGAGTGGGAGTGTGCATGATTCTACGTCTATGTATGTGGCCCTGTGATGGACTGGTGACCTGTCCAGGGTGTAGCCCTGCCTCTTACCTGAAATGGACTGGGATTGGCTCCAGCAGACCCCTGTGATTCACCAGGTATAGAAAATGGATGGATGTTGGAAGTTCACCATTTAAAATGTAGTGATTCTATCATTTTTAGTCACTGTGATACTAAATGAAAAAGAGTGGCCCAGAAATGTCATGATTTTTGATGTGAGAGCATTTTGTAAGTTCTCATTTTTCTCCTCTATCATGAGAAGACTAATAAAACTGTTTCCTAACTGTTTGGTTTACTTGCTCTTTTCACACATAACAAGAATTATGAAGAAATATAAAGAAACAAATAATGAAAAACTGTTGTTATAAGAGTTTCTTCAGAGTTCTCTCCTCTACCTTTGTGTTCAGCTTCTCTCCACTTCTGTTTCTGTTTGTGTGTGTGTGTGTGTCTGTGTGTGTGTGTGTGTGCATGCATGTGTGTTTTGTAACTAAACTAAAGTACACAAAGTTAAGAGCAGCTGATAAAAGATTCATAAAGGTTTCCGTTTGAGTGTATTTGCTTTACTTCAAGCTGACCTTTTGCTGCATATTGTCAAAGTAATTATTCTGCTCTTTAAAAAACATTACAATCTGATCCCAGCAAGTACTTTTTCCTTCGTCTGCAGAAAGCTTTCTGGAAGAAATAACTGTTGGTGAAACACTGATATGTATAATAATTTTGTAATTAATTTTTGCTTCATTCTATCTTCTCTGGGGCCATAAGATTTCATAAGATCATACGATTTCAGTACTTTATGGTTTAAAATAATAGTTTTTTTCTTTCTTTTTATTTGCTTTTGTATCTCTTCTTAATAATTTGTTCTAAAATAATCATAAAGTGGCTGTGCAGGTTGTTTTTTTTTAAAGCGTTTTGGAGGCTTAATTTTTCTTTGTTGTTCTTCCTGTGACAAATATCACTGTTTAGTTGTTCATGTTTGTGGATCATTATGATAAGATCCATAACATTTGTTTCACTTTCAGGTTGTAATTTACCCAAGAACAATCATTTCTTTTGTTCAATGCCTCATAAAATGGGTGTAAAGGTCTTACAACACTTTCATAGAACAATAGATGTTTTTTGGACCTTTGATCCGGTTGTGAGGAGAATATATCTCACAGGTCGATCATCTGGGTTCTTATCTGGGTTTGTTGCTATTTTTGACAAAGGTCATCATGAAAAAGGAAACGAGTATTTGCAAGGCTGCATTCAGGAAGTCTCTGAATATACTCATATAGTCCAAACACTTTACCCCCACTCCCGATTCTTGCATTTTTTTTACAAATCATTTTTCCTTGACTTCTTGAAAAATGTCATGAAGTCTAAGTGTTTTAAGGTAAATTTTCTTGTAAGTGTTTGACTAAATGGTAACCATCAGATTTTAGATATTCATTAGTCCACATCTGTTAAATATTCTTTCAGTGGAGATGTGGAGGTATAATAGCATCTCTACCTAGAGGTGAAGATCAAATTATGATGATGTCAGCATCATAATGTTAGTCTACAAATGCTTTCTGCAAATGGTGTGAAATCATTCCTGTGCAAAGAATAGCCGAAGGAGACCTGACACATTAATCCTATGTTACTGAATTACATATGAATAGATTAGTTATCACAAAGACATTTAATGATACAATATGCTAGAACAGTTAATGGTGAGTTGATCCAATTGTGACATTTAATTCATGTTCATCTGAACTGATGGCTCTGAAGTAAGGAATAGATCATGATTTGGAAATAAAAACAGAGTTTCAAAACTCTGCACGTTCTACAGAATATCACGTATGTAACCCTGAAGTAATTTTTTTCCCCTAAGAAACTATATGACTGTGGTTTCCAGAAATGCAGAAATGGAAAATGAAATACTCTAAAGACTCAGTATCAGCTCCTGTGGAATAACCCTAAGGGACGTTCATGTCGAATATTGTTAAGGATATGGCTAAACCAAAGCACCTCTGTGAGAGAATGGTACAAACGGCTCCTTTGAGGTTATTGCCCTCAAAGGAGATCAAATCAGTCTTTAAATCAAAGGTTTATTTGCTTTCTCTGGCAGCACTGTGAGTGCTCAATAGGTGTGTTCAATAAAGACCCTAAAGATTAGACGGAGGTGAGAATCAGATCACATTCTGCCTCTTGATGCAGAAAAAATGTTGCAAATGTTGACTTTCTTGGTTCAATAGCAGCAAAGCAGACACGTATTCCAAAAACCCGATGAACGGCACTTTTAAAAGAGCAAATGGCTCAGTGAGAAAGTGCTATTGAAATACTCGCTTTTCAAGTGTAATTTTGCCAACCTGTACCTGTCAAGCTGTTGCTAAACAAGAGTAAAGTCTGGAGGAAATAGATTTCCTGCTTTGTTTTTGATCTGTGATTAAAAGGTTAATAAAATAAATACATAAGTGAACGCTTGCGATTACTACCAACATACCAGGATCTGATGGTGTTATAGTTGTAAAAGTTAATGCATTGTTGTAGTCTCTCAGAAAAACTATTGTGGAAAAGAGGAGAGCTCTGATTTTACCGACTACGTACCCCCCTGTATTTACCAACCGTTCAGAGCAAATGAGAATTTAATGAGTACTTCACTCACAGAAACAAAACTGCACTGCAAACTGCATGTTGAATTAGATGTGTTTAATTCAGTGTATTTGCAAATTGCATAATTACTCATGTCACTTCTCGAAGCTGTAGTTACTGCTAAAGACACAGAGGTCACATCCTTGAGATTGCTCCTGGTAATTTGGTTGTCTCAATTATCTACAGATATACAGAACTTCGATTTGAAAGCCTTTCAATGGTTATTTGAGGGGATTTTTTTTTTTTTTTTTGACTCAGTAAGCTACAATATGTATGTTTGTGGCAAAAAAAAAAAGCTACACTTCATATTGTTTCATATTGTGGAGAGGAACTTGAAACATTTTGTAAATAAATATTATGTGTATACAGCATATTATAAGAATCATAGTTCAGATTTATTCAACACTGACAACATGTTACTGATGGTTTTTAGATAAAAGCCTCAGAATTTCTAACCTGCTTCCCAGACAGTATGTCATGTGCAGAAGTTCACACATAAAAACAAATCCCAGAGTTGATCAAGGGAGAGCTTTTGTGTGATTCCAGACAGCACGCTGACAAGCTGGGTGTTGGCATGGTTCATTTTCACACTGTCAGCTCAGGCTTCAAGTGGGAGTGAATTTCTCTGGTTAGGGGTCAGGAGTGGGTAGAATGACATGGTCAGCCAGCTGACAGCCCTGGGAGGACCAGAATCACGAGTACACAGTATAATTATAATTATTGTGAATTTTTTTAAGCCAGTAAATGATAATAAAGTCCTTCTCATTTCTGGCATACTGTATAATTCCCTATTCTCCCACTGTCGCAACTCCAACTGGTTATGGTCTTTTGGTGAAATGTGACTGCAAATCTGGGTCACAATTCAATAACAGTAAATGTATCTGTCCTGCATTCAAATGATGGATTTTTTTCATCCCTAAAATTGCCAGCTTAATGCTATCAAGTACGTTATTTCTGACTCTTCGAAGGGTTTACCTCGACTGTTTACTATGATGAAAAATAAATAGCTCTTAGGAGATTGATTCATACCTCTGAGTGCTTCTTCTTTTTCCACCATGACAGATGGCTCTCTCCATGAAAATTAACAAGCATATCTGTTACCACTGTTATCATTTAGAGACGTTTTCAGGTTGTCATTGCGTTGTTCAGAGATACATGATACATACGATAATTGCTTAATTGTATTCCTTAATGGCACCAGTTTATCTGAAATGAAATGAACTTCTTTCTGTTGGGAGTCCTGGTTTATAGGATGAAATTTAAAGTACTTTACTGCTGTTCTTGTTGTCTGTGGTGCACTGGTCCCCCTGCAAGGCCACTGCAGTACATCATTAGGGCTTTTTAATGACTAAGCAATATCAGACTCATCTCGTTTTTGTAATTTGTACCCCCTCTTCTACTCTGTCCCCCTGCCTGTGACATTAATATCAGCAGAATAATTTGAAGGATATCTCAGTTCCTAAAATGCACATGGAGAGGGGAATGAGGAGAAAAGAGGCATGGTGAAAAAATTAAAGGCGAGGAGATATCCTGCACTGGTGTGTCATTTGCAGAAATCTTTTCCAACATAAAGAATAACTGAAGGAGGCCTCACACATTACTCCCATGTCACTGAATCACATATGAATAGATTAGCTGTCACAAAGACGGTTAATGCTTAAATGTAATTAATTATAAGATACAATATGCCAGAACAGTAAATGGTTAGTTCATGCAATTCTGACATGAAGACATTTGATTCATGTTCATTTAAACTGATGGCTCTGAAACAAGGTTTCACTTTGTTAAATACCTGTCACCTTGAGTCCATTGTTGTCTTCTCTGTTTGTGTCTCTAGCTGGAGAGACTAAAACCTGTGAACTTGAGATGAGGACACACAAGTTGTGAAATGAGATTAAAGGACTCTATTCAGTTCAGCAGATAAAACACTAGGAGGATAACAGTATATGATAAATAATAAATACTGTATGATAAATTCAAAATGCTTAAAAAATGTATATACAATGCATGCCAATTGTTAACTATAAAAGTAGCAGACTCTGTGGATTTTAGATAAATAAAATATAAATAATTGAGGTAGGCACTGGTGTTAGTGATTACATGAGCATAAGAACAGATAAAAACAGGTTAAAACAGATAAAATCCAACCAATGCACTTGCCAGATTGTGAATATGGATCATTTTAGACAGAGTTCATGAGTCTCGTGGCCTTTGGAAAGAAGCCACTCATTAATCTGTGTACCCTCTTACTTGATGGGAGGGGGAAATGATCCATGTGCAGAGGGATTGTTGTCCTTCAAGATTCAATATATCTTTTTACTACAGCTGCTAATGTAAATGTCACTAATGGTGGGCAGGTGTCTGTGATCTTCTGTGCAGACCTCACAATCTGCTGCAGTGACATCCTGTTTACGGCAGAGCAGTTATCAGACCACAAGGTGATGAAAGATATAAGGACACTTTCCACTGCACGCCGGCAGAAGCTGGTGAGGACTGAGGTGCTTTCTTTAGTATAGCAGCTGTGTTGATCCTCCATGACAGGTCATTAGCATGGTATTTCAAAGTAGGGTAAGTGTTTTCTGGATGAGGTCACATCTGTTGATATTTGAAAAAAATACAGAGAGCTTACTTCTCCCTTCCCCCTAGTGCACCTCAAGAAAGCAAACCTCATCATGAGCACAAACCCCACTGCAATCTGTGATCTTTTTCGAATGGTTCGAGGGACTTTATTTGTTTCCAGTTGGAGGACCCAGAACTCTGTAAAATGGCTAATAAATTTGATGGGGTAGTCACTGAATGTAGAAAATAAAAGTTCTGGTTTAGAAGAAGTGTAGAATCACTTGATCCTACCTTTAACACTTGGGACCATCTCAGCAGCTGTTCCTCTGATGTAGAGGGGGAAGGGGGTGGGGGGTAAATTCATCCCTCCTGAAAACCCCAATCACCTCTTTAGTTGTCCTTACATTGATGCAGATGTTGTTAGCGCTGCACAAGCCTCCATATGTCCCATCTTCTGCCAGTGCTCTGACTCATCTTTGTGGGAGATCGAGCCTACGGATGCTTTGTCACTCAAAATTTGACAGTATGATTGTCAGGGTTCTTGCCTGTGAGGTTATAAGTCAGCAACGTGTGAGGCAGGATATTCATAATGCATCTCTCAGTGAAGCCACTGCTGAGTTAGAAAAGAAGAGATGTTGTGGATCCTTGCTGTCTGATGTTAATGAACGCTGTACGATGTTATGGTGTCACTGTGTGTCAGGGCCCATTAGTTGTGTTTCTGTATCATGTAACTTTTTTTTATTTATTTTTAAGTTTTGTTGAAAGCTGGGAGTCAGACTAATGAACGTCTTTTTAAAAACCTGTGTATGAACTGTGGCGGGCGCAATCTGGGGATTTATATGTTAATACTGTTCCCATAAATAGCCAAAAAATAGCACATGGCTAGGGATGAAATATTCTTTCACTATTTTAAGCAAAATTTGTTTTCCTTATTTTATATTATTATTATTATTATTATTATTATTATTATTATTATTATTATTATTATTATTATTATTATTATTATTATTA